>JASCYN010000149.1:28600403-28735938 GCA_030408155.1 Lophura swinhoii | reverse complement strand
TTTGGGGATAAAAGAGGTATTTGTGGGTGAAAAGGTCCTATTTGAAGGGGGGAAACCTGGTATTTCTTGGAGAAGATGTGATATATTTGGGAGAAATGTGGCATTTCTGGAAGAAACTGTCCTGTTTTGGGGATAAAACAGGTATTTGTGGGTGAAAAGGTCCTATTTGAAGGGGGAAAGCTGGTATTTCTTGGAGAAGATGTGATATATTTGGGAGAAATGTGGCATGTCTGGAAGAAACTGTCCTATTTTGGAGATAAAAGAGGTATTTGTGGGTGAAAACGTTGTATTTGAAGGGGGAAACCTGGTATTTCTTGGAGAAGATGTGATATGTTTCGGAGAAATGTGGCATGTCTGGAAGAAACTGTCCTCTTTTGGGGATAAAAGAGGTATTTGTGGTGACAAGGTCCTCTTTCAAGGGGGAAACCTGGTATTTCTTGGAGAAGATGTGATCTATTTGGGAGAAATGTGGCATGTCTGGAAGAAACTGTCCTCTTTTGGGGATCAAACAGGTATTTGTGGGTGAAAAGGTCCTATTTGAAGGGGGAAACCTGGTATTTCTTGGAGAAGATGTGATATATTTGGGAGAAATGTGGCATTTCTGGAAGAAACTGACCTCTTTTGGGGATAAAACAGGTATTTGTGGGTGAAAAGGTCCTATCTGAAGGGGGAAACCTGGTATTTCTTGGAGAAGATGTGATATGTTTGGGAGAAATGTGGCATGTCTGGAAGAAACTGTTCTATTTTGGGGATAAAACAGGTATTTGTGGGTGAAAAGGTCCTATTTGAAGGGGGAAAGCTGGTATTTCTTGGAGAAGATGTGATATATTTGGGAGAAATGTGGCATGTCTGGAAGAAACTGTTCTATTTTGGGGATAAAAGAGGTATTTGTGAGTGAGAAGGTCCTATTTGAAGGGGGAAACATGGTATTTCTTGGAGAAGATGTGATGTATTTGGGAGAAATCTGGCATGTCTGGAAGAAACTGTCCTCTTTGGGGATAAAACAGGTATTTGTGGGAGAAAAGGTCCTATGTCAAGGGGTAAAGCTGGATGTTCTTGCATGAGATGTGATATATGTGGGAGAAATGCGGCATTTCTGGAAGAAACTGTCCTCTTTTGGGGATAAAAGAGGTATTTGTGGGTGAAAAGGTCCTATTTGAAGGGGGAAACCTGGTATTTCTTGGAGAAGATGTGATATATTTGGGAGAAATGTGGCATGTCTGGAAGAAACTGTCCTATTTTGGGGATAAAAGAGGTATTTGTGGGTGAGAAGGTCCAATTTGAAGGGGGAAACCTGGTATTTCTTGGAGAAGATGTGATTTGTTTGGGAGAAATGTGGCATTTCTGGCAGAAACTGTCCTCTTTTGGGGGGAAAAGGCTGGTTTTTGTGGGAGAAAAGATACTATTTCAGGAGAAATGCTTTCTGGAAGAAACTGTCCTATTTGAGTGATAAAAGAGGTATTTGTGGGTGAAAAGGTCCTATTTGAAGGGGGAAAGCTGGTAGTTTTACCTCTTTTATCCCCAAAATAGAACAGTTTCTCCCAGAAAGGCCACATTTCTCCCAAATATATCACATCTTCTCCAAGAAATACCACGGTTCCCCCTTCAAATAGGACCTTTTCACCCAGAAATACCTGCTTTATCCCCAAAATAGGACAGTTTCTTCCAGAAATGCCACATTTCTCCCAAATATATCACATCTCCTGCAAGAACTACCAGGTTTCCCCCTTCAAATAGGAACTTATCACCCACAAAAACCACTTTTATCCCCAAAGTAGGACATTTTCTTCCAGACATGCCACATTTCTCCCAAATATATCACATCTTCTCCAAGAAATACCAGCTTTCCCCCTTCAAATAGGAACTTGTCACCCACAAATACCTCTTTTATCCCCAAAAGAGGACAGTTTCTTCCAGAAAGGCCACTTCTCTCCCAAATAGATCACATCATCTCCAAGAAATACCAGGATTCTTCCTGAAATATGACCTTTTCTCCCACAAATACCACCATTCTCAAACCAGTTAGGAAATTTTCTTCCAGAAAGGCCACATTTCTCCCAAATATATCACATCTTCTCCAAGAAATACCAGCTTTCCCCCTTCAAATAGGACCTTTTCTCCCACAAATACCAGCCTTTTCCCCCCAAAAGAGGACAGTTTCTTCCGGACATGCCGCATTTCTCCCAAATATATCACATCTTCTCCAAGAAATACCTGGATTCCTCCTGAAATAGGACCTTTTCTACCACAAATACCTGTTTTATCCCCCCAAACTGAACATTTTCTTCCAGACATGCCAGATTTCTCCCAAATATATCACATCTTCTCCATGAAATACCAGCTTTCCCCCTTGAAATATGAACTTTTCTCCCACAAATACCTCTTTTATCCCCAAAATACGACAATTTCTGCCAGAAAGGCCAGATTTCTCCCAAATGTATCACATCTTCTCCAAGAAATACCACGTTTCCCCCTTCAATTAGGACCTTTTCACCCACAAATACCTCATTTATCCCCAAAATAGGACAGTTTCTGCCAGAATGGCCAGATTTCTCCCAAATATACCTCATCTTCTCCAAGAAATACCACGTTTCCCCCTTCAAATAGGACCTTTTCACCCACAAATACCTCTTTTATCCCCAAAATAGGACAGTTTCTTCCAGAAATGCCACATTTCTCCCAAATAGATCACATCTTCTCCAAGAAATACCAGGTTTCCCCCTTCAAATAGGACCTTTTCACCCACAAATACCTGTTTTATCCCCAAAATAGAACAGTTTCTTCCAGAAATGCCACATTTCTCCCAAATAGATCACATCTTCTCCAAGAAATACCAGGTTTCCCCCTTCAAATAGGACCTTTTCACCCACACATACCTGTTTTATCCCCAAAAGAGTACAGTTTCTGCCAGAAATGCCACATTTCTCCGAAATATATCACATCTCCTCCATGAAATACCAGGTTTTCCCTTGGAAATAGGGCCTTTTCACCCACAAATATCTGTTTTATCCCCAAAAGAGGACAGTTTCTGCCAGACATGCCACATTTCTCCCAAATATATCACATCTTCTCCAAGAAATACCACGATTCCCCCTTTAAATAGGACCTTTTCACCCACAAATACCTCTTTTATCCCCAAAACAGGACAGTTTCTTCCAGGAATGCCAGATTTCTCCCAAATATACCACATCTTCTCCAAGAAATACCAGGTTTCCCCCTTCAAATAGGACCTTTACTCCTACAAATACCTCTTTTATCCCCAAAATAGGACAGTTTCTGCCATACATGCCATATTTCTCCCAAATATACCACATCTTCTCCAAGAAATACCAGGTTTCCCCCTTCAAATAGGACCTTTTCACCCACAAATACCTGTTTGATCCGCAAAAGTGGACAGTTTCTTCCAGAAATGCCACATTTCTCCCAAATATACCACAACTTCTCCAAGAAATACCAGTTTTCCCCCTTCAAATAGGACCTTATCACCCACAAATACCTGTTTGATCCGCAAAAGTGGACAGTTTCTTCCAGAAATGCCACATTTCTCCCAAATATATCACATCTTCTCTAAGAAATACCAGCTTTCCCCCTTCAAATAGGACCTTTTCACCCACAAATACCTCTTTGATCCCCAAAAGAGGACAGTTTCTTCCAGAAATGCCACATTTCTCGCAAATAGATCACATCTTCTCCAAGAAATACCAGGTTTCCCCCTTCAAATAGGACCTTCTCACCCCCTAATACCTCTTTTATCCCCAAAAGAGGACAGTTTCTTTCAGAAATGCCACATTTCTCCCAAATATATCACACCTTCTCCAAGAAATACCAGGTTTCCCCCTTCAAATAGGACATTTTCACCCACAAATACCTCTTTTATCCCCAAAAGAGGACAGTTTCTTCCAGAAATGCCACATTTCTCCCAAATAGATCACATCTTCTCCAAGAAATACCAGGTTTCCCCCTTCAAATAGGACCTTTTCACCCACAAATACCTGTTTGATCCCCAAAAGAGGACAGTTTCTTCCAGAAATGCCACATTTCTCCAAAATATATCACATCTTCTCCAAGAAATACCAGGTTTCCCCCTTCAAATACAACGTTTTCACCCACAAATACCTCTTTTATCCCCAAAAGAGGACAGTTTCTTCCAGAAATGCCACATTTCTCCCAAATATAGCACATCTTCTCCAAGAAATACCAGCTTTCCCCCTTCAAATAGGACCTTTTCACCCACAAGTACCTCTTTTATCCCCAAAATAGGGCAGTTTCTTCCAGAAAGGACACATTTCTCCCAAATACATCACATCTTCTCCAAGAAATACCACGTTTCCCCCCTTCAAATAGGACCTTTTCACCCACAAATACCTGTTTTATCCCCAAAAGAGGACAGTTTCTTCCAGACATGCCACATTTCTCCCAAACATATCACATCTTCTCCAAGAAATACCAGGATTCCTCCTGAAATAGGAACTTTTCTCCCACAAATACCACACTTCTCCCCCCAAATAGGACATTTTCTTCCAGACATGCCACATTTCTCCCAAATATATCACATCTTCTCCAAGAAATACCACGTTTTCCCATTCAAATAGGACCTTTTCCCCAAAGAAACCTCTTTTATCCCCAAAGTAGGACATTTTCTTCCAGAAATGCCACATTTCTCCCAAATAGATCACATCTTCTCCAAGAAATACCAGGTTTCCCCCTTCAAATAGGACCTATTCACCCACAAATACCTCTTTTATCCCCAAAATAGAACAGTTTCTTCCAGAAATGCCACATTTCTCCCAAATAGATCACATCTTCTCCAAGAAATACCACGTTTACCCCTACAAATAGGACCTTTTCACCCACAAATACCTGTTTTATCACCAAAAGAGGACAGTTTCTTCCAGAAAGGCCACATTTCTCCCAAATAGATCACATCTTCTCCAAGAAATACCAGGTTTCCCCCTTCAAATACGACCTTTTCCCCCCAAAAAAACTTTTTTATCCCCAAAAGAGGACATTTTCTTCCAGAAATGCCACATTTCTCCCAAATAGATCACATCTTCTCCAAGAAATACCACGTTTCCCCCTTCAAATAGGACCTTTTCACCCACAAATACCTGTTTTATCCCCGAAAGAGGACAGTTTCTTCCAGAAAGGCCAGATTTCTCCCAAATGTATCACATCTTCTCCAAGAAATACCAGGTTTCCTCCTTGAAATAGGACCTTTTCACCCACAAATACCTCTTGTATCCCCAAAAGAGGACAGTTGCTTCCAGACATGCCATATTTCTCCCAAATAGATCATATCTTCTACAAGTAATACCAGGTTTCCCCCTTCAAATAGGACCTTTTCACCCACAAATACCTCTTTTATCCCCAAAAGAGGACAGTTTCTTCCAGAAAGGCCACATTTCTCCCAAATATATCACATCTTCTCCAAGAAATGCCAGGATTCCTCCTGAAAGAGGACCTTCTCACCCAAAACTACCAGCCTTCTCCCCCCAAATTGGACATTTTCTTCCAGAAAGGCCACATTTCTCCCAAATATATCACATCTTCTCCAAGAAATACCAGGATTCCTCCTGAAATAAGACCTTCTCACCCAAAACTACCAGCCTTCTCCCCCCAAATTGGACATTTTCTTCCAGAAAGGCCACATTTCTCCCAAATAGATCATATCTTCTCCAAGAAATACCAGGTTTCCTCCTTCAAATAGGACCTTTTCACCCACAAAGACCTGTTTGATCCCCAAAAGAGGACAGTTTCTTCCAGAAAGGCCACATTTCTCCCAAATATATCACATCTTCTCCAAGAAATACCAGGATTCCTCCTGAAATACGACCTTTTCACCCACAAATACCTCTTTTATCCCCAAAAGAGGACACTTTCTTCCAGAGATGCCTCATTTCTCCCAAATATATCACATCTTCAAATATATCACATCTTCTCCAAGAAATACCAGGTTTCCCCCTTCAAATAGGACCTTTCCACCCTCTAATACCAGGCTTCTCCCTCCAAATAGGACATTTTCTTCCAGAAAGGCCACATTTCTCCCAAATAGATCACATCTTCTCCAAGAAATGCCAGGTTTCCCCCTTCAAATAGGAAATTTTCTCCAACAAATACCTCTTTTATCCCCAAAAGAGGACAGTTTCTTCCAGAAAGGCCACATTTCCCCCAAATATATCACATCTTCTCCAAGAAATACCAGCTTTCCCCCTTCAAATAGGAAATTTTCACCCACAAATACCTGTTTTATCCCCAAAAGAGGACAGTTTCTTCCAGAAATGCCACATTTCTCCCAAATATATCACATCTTCTCCAAGAAATACCAGCTTTCCCCCTTCAAATAGGACCTTTTCTCCCACAAATACCTGTTTTATCCCCAAAAGAGGACAGTTTCTTCCAGAAATGCCAGATTTCTCCCAAATATATCACAACTCCTCCAAGAAATACCAGATTTCCCCCTTCAATTAGGATCTTTTCTCCATGAAATACCTGTTTTATCCCCAAAAGAGGACATTTTCTTCCAGAAATGCCACATTTCTCCCAAATATATCACATCTTCTCCAAGAAATACCAGCTTTCCCCCTTCAAATACGACCTTTTCAACCACTAATACCTCTTTTATCCCCAAAAGAGGACAGTTTCTTCCAGAAATGCCACATTTCTCCCAAATAGATCACATCTTCTCCAAGAAATACCACGTTTCCCCCTTCAAATAGGACCTTTTCACCCACAAATACCTCTTTTATCCCAAAAGAGAACAGTTTCTTCCAGAAAGGCCACATTTCTCCCAAATAGATCACATCTTCTCCAAGAAATACCAGCTTTCCCCCTTCAAATAGGACCTTTTCCCCCCAAAAAACTCTTTTATCCCCAAAAGAGGACATTTTCTTCCAGAAATGCCACATTTCTCCCAAATAGATCACATCTTCTCCAAGAAATACCAGGGTTCCCCCTTCAAATAGGACCTTTTCACCCACAAATACCTCTTTTATCCCCAAAATAGGACAGTTTCTTCCAGAAAGGCCAGATTTCTCCCAAATATATCACATCTTCTCAAGAAATACCAGGTTTCCTCCTTGAAATAGGACCTTTTCACCCACAAATACCTCTTGTATCCCCAAAAGAGGACAGTTTTCTGCCAGAATGGCCACATTTCTCCCAAATATATCACATCTTCTCCAAGAAATGCAGGATTCCTCCTGAAATAGGACCTTCTCACCCAAAACTACCAGCCTTCTCCCCCAAATTGGACATTTTCTTCCAGAAAGGCCACATTTCTCCCAAATAGATCATATCTTCTCCAAGAAATACCAGGTTTCCTCCTTCAAATAGGACCTTTTCACCCACAAATACCTCTTTTATCCCCAAAAGAGGACAGTTTCTTCCAGAAATGCCACATTTCTCCCAAATATATCACATCTTCTCCAAGAAATACCAGGATTCCTCCTGAAATACGACCTTTTCACCCACAAATACCTCTTTTATCCCCAAAATAGGACAGTTCTTCCAGAAATGCCACATTTCTCCCAAATATATCACATCTTCTCCAAGAAATACCAGGTTTCCCACTTCAAATAGGACCTTTTCACCCTCTAATACCAGGCTTCTCCCTCCAAATAGGACATTTTCTTCCAGAAATGCCACATTTCTCCCAAATATATCACATCTTCTCCTAGAAATGCCTGGTTTCCCCTTCAAATAGGAATTTTCTCCAACAAATACCAGTTTTATCCCCAAAAGACGACAGTTTCTTCCAGAAAGGCCAGATTTCTCCCAAATATATCACATCTTCTCCAAGAAATACCAGGTTTCCTCCTTGAAATAGGACTTTTCACCCACAAATACCTCTTGTATCCCCAGAAGAGGACATTTTCTTCCAGAAATGCCACATTTCTCCCAAATATATCACATCTTCTCCTAGAAATGCCAGGTTTCCCCCTTCAAATAGGAAATTTTCTCCAACAAATACCAGTTTATCCCAAAAGACGACAGTTTCTCCAGAAAGGCCAGATTTCTCCCAAATATATCACATCTTCTCCAAGAAATACCAGGTTTCCTCCTTGAAATAGGACCTTTTCACCCACAAATACCTCTTGTATCCCCAGAAGAGGACAGTTTCTTCCAGACATGCCACATTTCTCCCAAATATATCACATCTTCTCCAAGAAATACCAGGTTTCCCCCTTCAAATAGGACCTTTTCACCCACAAATACCTCTTTTATCCCCAAAAGAGGACAGTTTCTTCCAGAAAGGCCACATTTCTCCCAAATAGATCACATCTTCTCCAAGAAATGCCAGGATTCCTCCTGAAAGAGGACCTTCTCACCCAAAACTACCAGCCTTCTCCCCCAAATTGGACATTTTCTTCCAGAAAGGCCACATTTCTCCAATATATCACATCTTCTCCAAGAAATACCAGGATTCCTCCTGAAATAGGACCTTCTCACCCAAACTACCAGCCTTCTCCCCCCAAGTTGGACATTTTCTTCCAGAAAGGCCACATTTCTCCCAAATATATCATATCTTCTCCAAGAAATACCAGGTTTCCTCCTTCAAATAGGACCTTTTCACCCACAAAGACCTGTTTGATCCCCAAAAGAGGACAGTTTCTTCCAGAAAGGCCACATTTCTCCCAAATAGATCACATCTTCTCCAAGAAATACCAGGATTCCTCCTGAAATACGACCTTTTCACCCACAATACCTCTTTTATCCCAAAATAGGACAGTTTCTTCCAGAAATGCCACATTTCTCCCAAATATATCACATCTTCTCCAAGAAATACCAGGGTTCCCCCTTCAAATAGGACCTTTTCACCCACAAATACCTCTTTTATCCCCAAAAGAGGACAGTTTCTTCCAGAAAGGCCAATTTCTCCCGAATATATCACAGTTTCTTCAAGAAATACCATGTTTCCCCCTTCAAATAGGACCTTTCACCCACAAATACCTCTTTTATAACCAAAAGAGGACAGTTTCTGCCAGAAATGCCACATTTCTCCCAAATAGATCACATCTTCTCCAAGAAATACCAGGATTCCTCCTGAAATAGGACCTTTACTCCCACAAATACCAGCCTTCTCCCCCCAAATTGGACATTTTCTTCCAGACATGCCACATATCACCCAAATATATCACATCTTCTCCAAGAAATACCAGCTTTCCCCCTTCAAATAGGACCTTTTCACCCACAAATACCTCTTTTATCCCCAAAATAGAACAGTTTCTTCCAGAAATGCCACATTTCAACCAAACATATCACATCTTCTCCAAGAAATACCAGGATACCTCCTTCAAATAGGACCTTTTCTCCCACAAATACCTGTTTTATCCCCAAAAGAGGACAGTTTCTTCCAGAAATGCCACATTTCTCCCAAATAGATCACATCTTCTCCAAGAAATACCAGGTTTCCCCCTTCAAATAGGACCTTTTCACCCACAAATACCTGTTCTATCCCCATAAGAGGACAGTTTTCTTCCAGAAAGGCCAGATTTCTCCCAAATATATCACATCTTCTCCCACAAATACCAGCTTTCCCCCTTCAAATAGGACCTTTTCACCCACAAATACCTCTTTTATCCCCAAAATACGACAGTTTCTTCCAGAAATGCCACATTTCTCCAAACATATCACATCTTCTCCAAGAAATACCAGGTTTCCCCCTTCAATAGGACCTTTTCCCCAAAAAAACTCTTTTATCCCCAAAAGAGGACATTTTCTTCCAGAAATGCCACATTTCTCCCAAATAGATCACATCTTCTCCAAGAAATACCAGCTTTCCCCCTTCAATAGGACCTTTTCACCCACAAATACCTGTTTTATCCCCAAAAGAGGACAGTTTCTTCCAGACATGCCACATTTCTCCCAAATATATCACATCTTCTCCAAGAAATACCAGGGTTCCCCCTTCAAATAGGACCTTTTCACCCACAAATACCTCTTTTATCACCAAAAGAGGACATTTTCTTCCAGAAAGGCCTCATTTCTCCCAAATATATCACATCTTCTCCAAGAAATACCAGGTTTCCCCCTTCAAATAGGACCTTTTCACCGACAAATACCTCTTTTATCCCCAAAAGAAGACAGTTTCTTCCAGAAATGCCAGATTTCTCCCAAATATATCACATCTTCTCCAAGAAATACCAGGTTTCCCCCTTCAAATACAACGTTTTCACCCACAAATACCTGTTTTATCCCCAAAAGAGGACAGTATCTTCCAGAAAGGCCACATTACTCCCAAAAATATATCATCTTCTCCAAGAAATACCAGCTTTCCCCCTTCAGATAGGACATTTTCACCCACAAATTACTGTTTTATCCCCAAAATACGACAGTTTCTTCCAGACATGCCACATTTCTCCCAAATATATCACATCTTCTCCCACAAATACCAGGTTTCCCCCTTCAAATAGGACCTTATCACCCACAAATACCTGTTTTATCCCTCAAATTGGACATATTCTTCAAGAAATGCCAGATTTCTCCCAAATATATCACATCTTCTCCAAGAAATACCACGTTTCCCCCTTCAAATAGGACCTTTTCACCCACAAATACCTCTTTTATCCCCAAAATAGGACAGTTTCTTCCAGAATGGCCAGATTTCTCCCAAATATATCACATCTTCTCCAAGAAATATCACCTTTCCCCCTTCAAATAGGACGTTTTCACCGACTAATACCCGGCTTCTCCCCCCAAATAGGACATTTTCTTCCAGAAATGCCACATTTCTCCCAAATATATCACATCTTCTCCAAGAAATACCAGGTTTCCCCCTTCAAATAGGAAATTTTCACCCACAAATACCTGTTTTATGCCCAAAAGAGGACAGTTTCTTCCAGAAATGCCACATTTCTCCCAAATATATCACATCTTCTCCAAGAAATACCAGGGTTCCCCCTTCAAATAGGAACTTTTCACCCACAAATACCTCTTTTATCCCCAAAATAGGACAGTTTCTTCCAGAAATGCCACATTTCTCCCAAATATATCACATCTTCTCCAAGAAATACCAGCTTTCCCCCTTCAAATAGGATCTTTTCAACCACAAATACCTGTTTTATCCCTCAAATTGGACATATTCTTCCAGAAATGCCACATTTCTCCCAAATATATCACATCTTCTCCAAGAAATACCACGGTTCCCCCTTCAAATAGGAAATTTTCACCCACAAATACCTGTTCTATCCCCATAAGAGGACAGTTTCTTCCAGAAATGCCAGATTTCTCCCAAATAGATCACATCTTCTCCAAGAAATACCACGTTTCCCCCTTCAAATAGGACCTTTTCACCCACAAATACCTCTTGTATCCCCAAAAGAGTTCGGTTTCTTCCGGACATGCCACATTTCTCCCAGATATATCACATCTTCTCCAAGAAATACCAGCTTTCCCCCTTCAAATAGGACCTTTTCACCCACTAATACCAGGCTTCTCCCCCCAAATACGACATTTTCTTCCAGGAATGCCACATTCTCCCAAATATATCACATCTTCTCCAAGAAATACCAGGTTTCCTCCTTCAAATAGGACCTTTTCACCCACAAATACCTGTTTGATCCCCAAAAGAGGACAGTTTCTTCCAGAAATGCCACATTTCTCCAAAATATATCACATCTTCTCCAAGAAATACCAGCTTTCCCCCTTCAAATAGGATCTTTTCAACCACTAATACCTCTTTTATCCCCAAAATAGGACAGTTTCTGCCAGAAATGCCAGATTTCTCCCAAATAGATCACATCTCCTCCAAGAAATACCCGGATTCCTCCTGAAATAGAACCTTTTCTCCCACAAATACCAGCCTTCTCCCCCCAAATTGGACATTTTCTTCCAGACATGCCACATTTCTCCCAAATAGATCACATCTTCTCCAAGAAATACCAGGTTTCCCCCTTCAAATAGGACCTTTTCACCTACAAATACCTCTTTTATCCCCAAAATAGAACAGTTTCTTCCAGAAATGCCACATTTCACCCAAACATATCACATCTTCTCCAAGAAATACCAGGATACCCCCTTCAAATAGGACCTTTTCACCCACAAGTACCTGTTTAATCCCCAAAAGAGGACAGTTTTTTCAAGAAATGCCACATTTCTCCCAAACATATCACATCTCCTCCAAGAAATACCAGGATTTCTCCTGTAATAGTACCTTTTCTCCCACAAATACCAGCCTTTTCCCCCTGAAAGAGGACAGTTTCTTCCAGACATGCCACATTTCTCCCAAATATATCACATCTTCTCCAAGAAATACCAGCTTTCCCCCTTCAAATAGGACCTTTTCACCCACAAATACCTGTTCTATCACCATAAGAGGACAGTTTATTCCAGAAATGCCACGTTTCTCCCAAACATATCACATCTTCTCCAAGAAACACAAGGTTCCCCCTTCAAATAGGACCTTTTCCCCCAAAAAAACTCTTTTATCCCGAAAAGAGGACATTCTCTTCCAGAAATGCCACATTTCTCCCAAATAGATCACATCTTCTCCAAGAAATACCAGGTTTCCCCCTTCAAATAGGACCTTTTCACACACAAATACCTGTTTTATCCCCAAAAGAGGACAGTTTCTTCCAGAAAGGCCAGATTTCTCCCAAATATATCACATCTTCTCCAAGAAATACCAGGTTTCCTCCTTGAAATAGGACCTTTTCACCCACAAATACCTCTTGTATCCCCAGAAGAGGACAGTTTCTTCCAGACATGCCACATTTCTCTCAAATATATCACATCTTCTCCAAGAAATACCAGGTTTCCCCCTTCAAATAGGACCTTTTCACCCACAAATACCTCTTTAATCCCCAAAAGAGGACATTTTCTTCCAGAAAGGCCACATTTCTCCCAAATATATCACATCTTCTCCAAGAAATACCAGTTTTCCCCCTTCAAATAGGACCTTTTCACCCACAAATACCTCTTTTATCCCCAAAAGAGGACAGTTTCTTCCAGAAATGCCACATTTCTCCCAAATATATCACATCTTCTCCAAGAAATAACAGGTTTCCCCCTTCAAATACAACGTTTTCAACCACAAATACCTGTTTTATCCCCAAAAGAGGACAGTATCTTCCAGAAAGGCCACATTTCTCCCAAATATACCTCATCTTCTCCAAGAAATACCAGGTTTCCCTTTTCAAATAGGACCTTCTCACCCACAAATACCTGTTTTATCCCCAAAATAGGACAGTTTCTTCCAGAAATGCCACATTTCTCCCAAATAGATCACATCTTCTCCAAGAAATACCAGCTTTCCCCCTTCAAATAGGACCTTTTCACCCACAAATTCCTGTTTTATCCCCAAAATAGGACAGTTTCTAACAGACATGCCACATTTCTCCCAAATATATCACATCTTCTCCCACAAATACCAGGTTTCCCCCTACAAATAGGACCTTTTCAACCACAAATACCTGTTTTATCCCTCAAATTGGACATATTCTTCAAGAAATACCAGATTTCTCCCAAATATATCACATCTTCTCCAAGAAATAACAGGTTTCCCCCTTCAAATAGGACCTTTTCACCCACAAATACCTCTTTTATCCCCAAAATAGGACAGTTTCTTCCAGAAATGCCACATTTCTCCCAAATAGATCACATCTTCTCCAAGAAATACCAGGGTTCCCCCTCGAAATAGGACCTTTTCACCCACAAATACCTCTTGTATCCCCAAAAGAGGACAGTTTCTTCCAGAAATGCCACATTTCTCCCAAATATATCACATCTTCTCCAAGAAATACCAGGTTTCCCCCTTCAAATAGGATCTTTTCAACCACAAATACCTGTTTTATCCCTCAAATTGGACATATTCTTCCAGAAATGCCACATTTCTCCCAAAAATATCACATCTTCTCCAAGAAATACCACGGTTCCCCCTTCAAATAGGACCTTTTCACCCACAAATACCTGTTCTAGCCCCATAAGAGGACAGTTTCTTCCAGACATGGCATATTTCTCCCAAATATATCACATCTTCTCCAAGAAATACCAGGTTTCCCACTTCAAATAGGACCTTTTCACCCACTAATAACAAGCTTCTCCCCCCAAATAGGACATTTTCTTCCAGAAATGCCACATTTCTCCCAAATATATCACATCTTCTCCAAGAAATACCAGGTTTCCCCCTTCAAATAGGACCTTTTCACCCACAAATACCTCTTTTATCCCCAAAAGAGGACAGTTTCTTCCAGAAATGCCACATTTCTTACAAATAGATCACATCTCCTCCAAGAAATACCAGGATTCCTCCTGAAATAGGACCTTTTCTCCCACAAATACCAGCCTTCTCCCCCCAGATACGACAGTTTCTTCCAGACATGCCACATATCACCCAAATATATCACATCTTCTCCAAGAAATACCACATTTCCCCCTTCAAATAGGACCTTTTCACCTACAAATACCTATTTTATCCCCAAAATAGAACAGTTTCTTCCAGAAATGCCACATTTCTCCCATATAGATCACATCTTCTTCAAGAAATACCAGGATACCTCCTTCAAATAGGAACTTTTCATCCACAAATACCTCTTTTATCCCCAAAATAGGACAGTTTCTTCCAGAAAGGCCACATTTCTCCCAAACATATCACATTTTCTCCAAGAAATACCAGGATTTCTCCTGTAATAGGACCTTTTCTCCCACAAATACCAGCCTTTTCCCCCCAAAATACGACAGTTTCTTCCAGAAATGCCACATTTCTCCCAAATATATCACATCTTCTCCAAGAAATACCACGTTTCCCCCTTCAAATAGGACCTTTTCACCCACAAATACCTGTTTTATCCCCAAAATAGGACAGTTTCTTCCAGAAAGGCCACATTTCTCCCAAATATATCACATCTCCTCCAAGAAATACCAGGATTCCTCCTGAAATACGACCTTTTCACCCACAAATACCTCTTTTATCCCCAAAAGAGGACAGTTTCCTCCAGAAATGCCACATTTCTCCCAAATAGATCACATCTTCTCCAAGAAATACCAGTATTCCTCCTGAAATAGGACCTTTTCTCCCACGAATACCAGCCTTCTCCCCCCAAATAGGACAGTTTCTTCCAGAAATGCCACATTTCTCCCAAATATATCACATCTTCTCCAAGAAATACCAGCTTTCCCCCTTCAAATAGGACCTTATCACTCACAAATACCTCTTTTGTCCCCAAAATAGAACAGTTACGTCCAGAAATGCCACATTTCTCCCAAACATATCACATCTTCTCCAAGAAATACCAGGTTTCCCCCTTCAAATAGGACCTTTTCACCCACAAATACCTCTTTTCTCCCCAAAAGAGGACAGTTTCTTCCAGACATGCCACATTTCTCTCAAATATAGCACATCTTCTCCAAGAAATACCAGGGTTCCCCCTTCAAATAGGACCTTTTCACCCACAAATACCTCTTTTATCCACAAAAGAGGACAGTTTCTTGCAGAAATGCCTGATTTCTCCCAAAAATAGATCACACCTTCTTCAAGAAATACCACGTTTCCCCCTTCAAATAGGACCTTTTCACCCACAAATACCTCTTTTATCCCCAAAAGAGGACAGTTTCTTCCAGAAATGCCACATTTCTCCCAAATATATCACATCTTCTCCAAGAAATACCAGCTTTCCCCCTTCAAATAGGACGTTTTCACCCACAAATACCTCTTTTATCCCCAAAAGAGGACAGTTTCTTCCAGAAAGGCCACATTTCTCCCAAATAGATCACATCTTCTCCAAGAAATACCGGGGTTCCCCCTTCAAATAGGACCTTATCACCCACAAATACCTCTTTTATCCCCAAAAGAGGACAGTTTCTTCCAGAAATGCCACATTTCTCCCAAATATATCACTTCTTCTCCAAGAAATACCTGCTTTCCCCCTTCAAATAGGACCTTTTCACCCACAAATACCTCTTTTATCCCCAAAAGAGGACAGTTTCTTCCAGAAATGCCACATTTCTCCCAAATAGATCACATCTTCTCCAAGAAATACCAGGTTTCCCCCTTCAAATAGGACCTTTTCACCCACAAATACCTCTTTTATCCCCAAAATACGACAGTTTCTTCCAGACATGCCACATTTCTCCCAAATATATCACATCATCTCCAAGAAATACCACGTTTCCCCCTTCAAATAGGACGTTTTCACCCACAAATACCTCTTTTATCCCCAAAAGAGGACAGTTTCTTCCAGAAATGCCACATTTCTCCCAAATATATCACATCTCCAAGAAATACCAGCTTTCCTCCTGAAGTAGGACCTTTTCACCCACAGATTCCTGTTTTATCCCTTTGTTCCGAGCGACTTTTCATTTTTGAGTGTTTATCCGCTGCTACACTTCAGCATTCTGTGACGAATAAAATAGAAGAGGAAAGCCCCACTGATAAGGCAGCGAGAAGGTCCAGTAGCCACACACATTGTGCTTTCAGGGAGGACGTTCCAGAAAGTCGAGAGTTGTGGCTTCTTTCCTGCGGAGAAAAATACCCCTGTTTTCAGGCAATGCAGGACGCTGAATTCGCACCTTCTCGGCATAGGAATACCGCTCCTTCGCTCTCGTGGCTCGAAAGCGGCACTCGCTCTGAACCGCTCCGGAGAGTCTGCAGTTGCTGTCCGGTCCATCGCGGTTCTGCCCGAGTGCCGCTTGCAGCCTTCAGCAGCGCTCTCGTTTCTCTCGGATGCCGGGAAAGAGCGACTTCAGCCGGATGCTTTTCTCCGACGAGTGAGCGGTTTCTTCTGCGCACATCGCAATGGAGCGCTTCTGACTTCTCCATGTGTCCATGCAGAATGCACTACGCTTCTCTCTCATTCTTATCCCTTTCTTCCGAGCGACATTTCGTTTTGGAGTGTTTATCCGATGCTACACTTCAGCATTCTGTGACGAATAGAGTAGAAGTGGAAACCACACTAATAAGGCAGCTAGAAGTTCGAGGAGCGACACACGTTGTGCTTTCGGGGAGGACGTTCCAGAAAGTCGAGAGTTGTGGCTTGTTTCCTGCGGAGAAAAAACCCCCTGTTTTCAGGCAATGCTGGACGCTGAATTCGCTCCTTCTCGGCATTTCAATACCGTTCCTTCGCTCTCGTGGCTCGAAAGCGGCACTCGCGCTGAACCGCTCCGGAGAGTCTGCAGTTGCTGGCCGGTCCATCGCGGTTCTGCCCGAGTGCCGCTTGCAGCCTTCAGCAGCGCTCTCGTTTCTCTCGGATGCCGGGAAAGAGCGACTTCAGCCGGATGCTTTGCTCCGACGAGTGAGCGGCTTCTTCTGCGCACATCGCAATGGAGCGTTTTTGACTTCTCCATGTGTCCATGCAGAATGCACTACGCTTCTCTCTCATTCTTATCCCTTCCTTCCGAGCGACATTTCGTTTTGGAGTGTTTATCCGATGCTACACTTCAGCATTCTGTGACGAATAGAGTAGAAGAGAAAAGCCCCACTAATAAGGCAGCTAGAAGTTCGAGGAGCAACGCACGTAGTGCTTTCGGGGAGGACGTTCCAGAAAGTCGAGAGTTGTGGCTTCTTTCCTGCGGAGAAAAAAGCCCCTGTTTTCAGGCAATGCAGTAGGCTGAATTCGCTCGTTCTCGGCATAGGAATGCCGCTCCTCCTCTCTCGTGGCTCGAAAGCGGCATTTGCGCTGAACCACACCGGACAGTCTGCAGTTGCAGACTACTGAATAGCCTGAAAACAGGGGTTTTTTTCTCCGCCGGAAAGAAGCCACAACTCTCGACTTTCTGGAACGTCCTCCCCGAAAGCACAACGTGTGTGGATCTGGAGCTTCTAGCTGCCTTATTAGTGGGGCTTTTCTCTTCTACTCTATTCGTCACAGAATGCTGAAGTGTAGCATCGGATAAACACTCCAAAACGAAATGTCGCTCGGAAGGAAGGGATAAGAATGAGAGAGAAGCGTAGTGCATTCTGCATGGACACATGGAGAAGTCAAAAGTGCTCCATTGCGATGTGCGCAGAAGAAGCCGCTCACTCGTCGGAGAAAAGCATCCGGCTGAAGTCGCTCTTTCCCGGCATCCGAGAGAAACGAGAGCGCTGCTGAAGGCAGCAAGCGGCACTCGGGCAGAACCGCGATGGACCGGACAGCAACTGCAGACTCTCCGGAGCGGTTCAGAGCGAGTGCCGCTTTCGAGCCACGAGAGCGAAGGAGCGGTATTCCTATGCCGAGAAGGTGCGAATTCAGCGTCCTGCATTGCCTGAAAACAGGGGTTTTTTTCTCCGCAGGAAAGAAGCCACAACTCTCGACTTTCTGGAACGTCCTCCCTGAAAGCACGTGTGTGGATCTGGACCTTCTAGCTGCCTTATTAGTGGGGCTTTTCTCTTCTATTTTATTCGACACAGAATGCTGAAGTGTAGCATCGGATAAACACTCCAAAACGAAAAGTCGCTCGGAACAAAGGGATAAAAGAGGTATTTGTGGGTGACAGGGTCCTATTTCAGGAGGAAACCTGGTATTTCTTGGAGATGTGATATATTTGGGAGAAATGTGGCATTTCTGGAAGAAACTGTCCTATTTTGGGAATAAAAGAGGTATTTGTGGGTGAAAAGGTCCTATTTGAAGAGGGAAACCTGGTATTTCTTGGAGAAGATGTGATATATTTGGGAGAAATCTGGCCTTTCTGGAAGAAACTGTCCTATTTTGGGGACAAAACATGTATTTGTGGGTGAAAAGGTCCATTTGAAGGGGGAAACCTGGTATTTCTTGGAGAAGATGTGATATATTTGGGAGAAATGTGGCATGTCTGGAAGAAATTGTCTTCTTTTGGGGATAAAAGAGGTATTTGTGGGTGAAAAGGTCCTATTTGAAGGGGGAAACCTGGTATTTCTTGGAGAAGATGTGATATATTTGGGAGAAATGTGGCATGTCTGGAAGAAACTGTCCTATTTTGGGGATAAAAGAGGTATTTGTGGGTGAAAAGGTCCTATTTGAAGGGGGAAAGCTGGTATTTCTTGGAGAAGATGTGATATATTTGGGAGAAATGTGGCATTTCTGGAAGAAAATGTCCAAATTGGGGGGAGAAGGCTGGTAGTTTTGGGTGAGAAGGTCCTATTTCAGGAGGAATCCTGGTATTTCTTGGAGAAGATGTGCTATATTTGGGAGAAATGTGGCATGTCTGGAAGAAGCTGTCCTCTTTTGGGGATAAAAGAGGTATTTGTGGGTGAAAAGGTCCTATTTGAAGGGGGAACCCTGGTATTTCTTGGAGAAGATGTGATATATTTGGGAGAAATGTGGCATTTCTGGAAGAAACTGTCCTCTTTTGGGGATAAAACAGGTATTTGTGGGTGGAAAGTTCCTATTTGAAGGGGGAAAGCTGGTATTTCTTGGAGAAGATGTGATATATTTGGGAGTATTGTGGCATGTCTGGAAGTAAATGTCCAATTTGGGGGGAGAAGGCTGGTAGTTTTGGGTGAGAAGGTCCTATTTCCGGAGGAATCCTGGTATTTCTTGGAGAAGATGTGATATATTTGGGAGAAATGTGGCCTTTCTGGAAGAAAATGTCCAATTTGGGGGGAGAAGGCTGGTAGTTTTGGGTGAGAAGGTCCTATTTCAGGAGGAATCCTGGCGTATCATGGAGAAGATGTGATATATTTGGGAGAAATGTGGCCTTTCCGGAAGAAACTGTCCTCTTTTGGGGATAAAAGAGGTATTAGTGGTTGAAAAGGTCCTATTTCCCCGGGGAAACCTGGTATTTCTTGGAGAAGATGTGATATATTTGGGAGGAATGTGGCATGTCTGGAAGAAACTGTCCTCTTTTGGGGATAAAAGAGGTATTTGTGGGTGAAAAGGTCCTATTTCAGGAGGAATCCTGGTATTTCTTGGAGAAGATGTGATATATTTGGGAGAAATGTGGCCTTTCTATAAGAAACTGTCCTCTTTTGGGGATCAAAGAGGTATTTGTGGGTGAAAAGGTCCTATTTGAAGGGGGAAACCTGGTATTTCTTGGAGAAGATGTGATATATTTGGGAGAAATGTGGCATGTCTGGAAGAAAATGTCCTGTTTTGGTGATAAAACAGGTATTTGTGGGAGAAAAGGTCCTATTTGAAGGGGGAACCGTGGTAGTTCTTGGAGGAGATGTGATCTATTTGGGAGAAATGTGGCATTTCTGGAAGAAACTGTCCTCTTTTGGGGATAAAACAGGTACTTGTTGGTGAAAAGGTCCTAAATCAGGGGGGAAAGCTGGTATTTCTTGGAGAAGATGTGATATGTTAGGGTGAAATCTGGCATTTCTGGAAGAAAATGTCCTATTTGGGGGGAGAAGGGTGGTATTTGTGGGAGAAAAGTTCCTTTTTCAGGAGGAATCCTGGTATTTCTTGGAGGAGATGTGATATGTTTGGGAGAAATGTGGCATTTCTGGAAGAAACTGTCCTCTTTTGGGGATAAAAGAGATATTTGTGGGTGAAAAGGTCCTATTTGAAGGGGGAAACCTGGTATTTCTTGGAGAAGATGTGATATGTTTGGGAGAAATATGGCATTTCTGGAAGAATATGTCCAATTTGAGGGATAAAACAGTTATCTGTGGTTGAAAAGGTCCTATTTGAAGGGGGAAACGTGGTATTTCTTGGAGAAGATGTGATATATTTGGGAGAAATGTGGCATGTCTGGAAGAAACTGTCCTCTTTTGGGGATAAAAGAGGTATTAGTGGTTGAAAAGGTCCTATTTGAAGGGGGAACCCTGGTATTTCTTGGAGAAGATGTGGTATATTTGAGAGAAATGTGGCATTTCTGGAAGAAACTGTCCTCTTTTGGGGATAAAACAGGTATTTGCGGGTGATAAGGTCCTATTTGAAGGGGGAAACCTGTTATTTCTTGGAGAAGATGTGATATATTTGGGAGAAATGTGGCATTTCTGGAAGAAACTGTCCTCTTTTGGGGATAAAAGAGGTATTTGTGGGTGAAAAAGTCCTATTTGAAGGGGGAAACCTGGTATTTCTTGGAGAAGATGTGATATATTTGGGAGAAATGTGGCATTTCTGGAAGAAACTGTCCTATTTGGGGGATAAAAGAGGTATTTGTGGGTGATAAGGTCCTATTTGAAGGGGGAAAGCAGGTATTTCTTGGAGAAGATGTGATATATTTGGGAGAAATGTGGCATGTCTGGAAGAAACTGTCCTCTTTTGGGGATAAAAGATGTATTTGTGGGTGAAAAGGTCCTATTTGAAGGGGGAAAGCTGGTATTTCTTGGAGAAGATGTGATATATTTGGGAGAAATGTGGCATGTCTGGAAGAAACTGTCCTCTTTTGGGGATAAAAGAGGTATTTGTGGGAGAAAAGGTCCTATTTGAAGGGGGAAACCTGGTATTTCTTGGAGAAGATGTGATCTATTTGGGAGAAATGTGGCATTTCAGGAAGAAAATGTCCAATTTGGGGGGAGAAGGCTGGTAGTTTTGGGTGAGAAGGTCCTATTTCAGGAGGAATCCTGGTATTTCTTGGAGAAGATGTGATATATTTGGGAGAAATGTGGCATTTCTGGAAGAAAATGTCCAATTTGGGGGGAGAAGGCTGGTAGTTTTGGGTGAGAAGGTCCTATTTCAGGAGGAATCCTGGCATTTCTTGGAGAAGATGTGATATATTTGGGAGAAATGTGGCCTTTCTGGAAGAAACTGTCCTCTTTTGGGGATAAAAGAGGTATTAGTGGTTGAAAAGTTCCTATTTGAAGGGGGAAAGCTGGTATTTCTTGGAGAAGATGTGATATATTTGGGAGAAATGTGGCATTTCTGGAAGAAAATGTCCTCTTTGGGGGATAAAAGAGGTATTTCCTGGAGAAAAGGTCCTAATTCAAGGGGGAGACGTGGTATTTCTTGGAGAAGATGTGATCTATTTGGGAGAAATGTGGCATTTCTGGAAGAAACTGTCGTATTTTGGGCATAAAACAGGTATTTGTGGTTGAAAAGGTCGTATTTGAAGGGGGAAACCTGGTATTTCTTGGAGAAGATGTGATATATTTGGGAGAAATGAGGCATTTCTGGAAGAAACTGTCCAATTTGTGGGGGGAAGCCTGTTATTAGTCGGTGAGTAGGTCCTATTTCAGGAGGAATCCTGGTATTTCTTGGAGAAGATGTGATATATTTGGGAGAAATGTGGCATTTCTGGAAGAAACTGTCCTCTTTTGGGGATAAAAGAGGTATTTGAGGGTGAAAAGGTCCTATTTGAAGGGGGAAAGGTGTTATTTCTTGGAGAAGATGTGATATATTTGGGAGAAATGTGGCCTTTCTGGGAGAAACTGTCCTCTTTTGGGGATAAAAGAGGTATTTGTGGGTGAAAAGGTCCTATTTGAAGGGGGAACCCTGGTATTTCTTGGAGAAGATGTGATGTATTTGGGAGAAATGTGGCATTTCTGGAAGAAACTGTCCTCTTTTGGGGATAAAAGAGGTATGTGTGAGTGAAAAGGTCCTATTTCCAGGAGAAAACCTGGTATTTCTTGGAGAAGATGTGATCTATTTGGGAGAAATGTGGCATGTCTGGAAGAAAATGTCCTATTTGGGGGATAAAAGTGGTATGTGTGGGTGAAAAGGTCCTATTTGAAGGGGGAAAGCTGGTATTTCTTGGAGAAGATGTGATATATTTGGGAGAAATGTGGCATGTCTGGAAGAAAATGTCCTGTTTTGGGGATAAAACAGGTATTTGTGAGAGAATAGGTCCTATTTGAAGGGGGAACCGTGGTATTTCTTGGAGGAGATGTGATCTATTTGGGAGAAATGTGGCATGTCTGGAAGAAACTGTCCTCTTTTGGGGATAAAACAGGTACTTGTGGGTGAAAAGGTCCTATTTGAAGGGGGAAAGCTGGTATTTCTTGGAGAAGATGTGATATATTTGGGAGAAATGTGGCATTTCTGGAAGAAACTGTCCTATTTGAGGGATAAAAGAGGTATTTGTGGGAGAAAAGGTCCTATTTGAAGGGGGAAAACCTGGTATTTCTTGGAGAAGATGTGATATATTTGGGAGAAATCTGGCCATTCTGGAAAAAACTGTCCTCTTTTGGGGATAAAACAGGTATTTGTGGGTGAAAATTTCGTATTTGAAGGGGGAAACCCGGTATTTCTTGGAGAAGATATGATATATTTGGGATAAATGTGGCATTTCTGGAAGAAACTGTCCTCTTTTGGGGATAAAGGAGGTATTTGTGGGTGAAAAGGTCCTATTTGAAGGGGGAAACCTGGTATTTCTTGGAGAAGATGTGATATATTTGGGAGAAATGTGGCATTTCTCGAAGAAACTGTCCTCTTATGGGGATAGAAAAGGTATTTGTGGGTTAAAAGGTCCTATTTGAAGGGGGAAAACCTGGTATTTCTTGGAGAAGATGTGATATATTAGGGAGAAATGTGGCATGTCTGGAAGAAAATGTCCTATTTGGGGGGAGAAGGGTGGTATTTGTGGGAGAAAAGTTCCTTTTTCAGGAGGAATCCTGGTATTTCTTGGAGGAGATGTGATATGTTTGGGAGAAATGTGCCATTTCTGGAAGAAACTGTCCTATTTTGGGGATAAAAGAGGTATTTGTGGGTGAAAAGGTCCTATTTGAAGGGGGAAACCTGGTATTTCTTGGAGAAGATGTGATATGTTTGGGAGAAATATGGCATTTCTGGAAGAATATGTCCATTTTGAGGGATAAAACAGGTATTTGTGGTTGAAAAGGTCCTATTTGAAGGGGGAAACGTGGTATTTCTTGGAGAAGATGTGATATATTTGGTAGAAATGTGGCATGTCTGGAAGGAACTGTCCTCTTTTGGGGATAAAACAGGTATTTGTGGGTGAAAAGGTCCTATTTGAAGGGGGAACCCTGGTATTTCTTGGAGAAGATGTGGTATATTTGGGAGAAATGTGGCATTTCTGGAAGAAACTTTCCTCTTTTGGGGATAAAACAGGTATTTGTGGGTGAAAAGTTTGTATTTGAAGTTGGAATCCTGGCATTTCTTGGAGAAGATGTGATATATTTGGGAGAAATGTGGCATTCCTGGAAGAAACTGTCGTATTTTGGGGATAAAAGAGGTATTTGTGGGTGAAAAGGTCGTATTTGAAGGGGGAAAGCTGGTATTTCTTGGAGAAGAGGTGATATATTTGGGAGAAATGTGGCATTTCTGAAGAAACTGTCCTCTTTTGGGGATAAAAGAGGTATTTGTGGGTGATAAGGTCCTATTTGAAGGGGAAAGCTGGTATTTCTTGGAGAAGATGTGATCTATTTGGGAGAAATGTGGCATGTCTGGACGAAACTGTCCTCTTTTGGGGATCAAACAGGTATTTGTGGGAGAAAATGTCCTATTTGAAGGGGGAAACCTGGTATTTCTTGGAGAAGATGTGATCTATTTGGGGGAAATGTGGCCTTTCTGGAAGAAAATGTCCAATTTGGGGGGAGAAGGCTGGTAGTTTTCGGTGAGAAGGTCGTATTTCAGGAGGAATCATGGTAATTCTTGGAGAAGTTGTGATATATTTGGGAGAAATGTGGCATTTCTGGAAGAAAATGTCCAATTTGGGGATAAAAGAGGTATTAGTTGTTGAAAAGATCCTATTTGAAGGGGGAAAGCTGGTATTTCTTGGAGAAGATGTGATATATTTGGGAGAAATGTGGCATTTCTGGATGAAAATGTCCTCTTTTGGGGATAAAAGAGGTATTTCCTGGAGAAAAGGTCCTAATTCAAGGGGGAACCCTGGTATTTCTTGGAGAAGATGTGATATATTTGGGAGAAATGTGGCATGTCAGGAAGAAACTGTCGTATTTTGGGCATAAAACAGGTATTTGTGGTTGAAAAGGTCCTATTTGAAGGGGGAAACGTGGTATTTCTTGGAGAAGATGTGATCTATTTGGGAGAAATGTGGCATTTCTGGAAGAAACTGTCCTATTTTGGGTATAAAAGAGGTATGTGAGGGTGAAAAGGTCCTATTTGAAGGGGGAAACGTGGTATTTCTTGGAGAAGATGTGATCTATTTGGGAGAAATGAGGCATTTCTTGAAGAAACTGTCCAATTTGCGGGGAGAAGCCTGGTATTAGTGGGTGAGAAGGTCCTATTTCAGGAGGAATCCTGGTATTTCTTGGAGAAGTTGTGATATATTTGGGAGAAATGTGGCATTTCTGGAAGAAAATGTCCAATTTGGGGATAAAAGAGGTATTAGTGGTTGAAAAGATCCTATTTGAAGGGGGAAAGCTGGTATTTCTTGGAGAAGATGTGATATATTTGGGAGAAATGTGGCATTTCTGGATGAAAATGTCCTCTTTTGGGGATAAAAGAGGTATTTCCTGGAGAAAAGGTCCTAATTCAAGGGGGAAACCTGGTATTTCTTGGAGAAGATGTGATATATTTGGGAGAAATGTGGCATGTCAGGAAGAAACTGTCGTATTTTGGGCATAAAACAGGTATTTGTGGGTGAAAAGGTCCTATTTGAAGGGGGAAACGTGGTATTTCTTGGAGAAGATGTGATATATTTGGGAGAAATGTGGCATTTCTGGAAGAAACTGTCCTCTTTTGGGTATAAAAGAGGTATGTGAGGGTGAAAAGGTCCTATTTGAAGGGGGAAAGCTGGTATTTCTTGGAGAAGATGTGATATATTTGGGAGAAATGTGGCATGTCAGAAGAAACTGTCCTATTTGGGGGGAGAAGGCTGGTATTTGAGGGAGAAAAGTTCCTCTTTCAGGAGGAATCCTGTTATTTCTTGGAGAAGATGTGATCTATTTGGGAGAAATGTGGCCTTTCTGGAAGAAACTGTCCTATTTGAGGGATAAAAAAGGTATTTGTGGGTGAAAAGGTCGTATTTGAAGGGGGAAACCTGGTATTTCTTGGAGAAGATGTGATCTATTTGGGAGAAATCTGGCCTTTCTGGAAGTAACTGTCCTCTTTTGGGGATAAAAGATGTATTTGTGGGTGAAAAGGTCCTATTTGAAGGGGGAACCCTGGTATTTCTTGGAGAAGATGTGATCTATTTGGAAGAAATGTGGCATTTCTGGAAGAAAATGTCCTATTTTGGGGATAAATGTGGTATTTGTGGGTGATAAGGTCCTATTTGAAGGGGGAAAGCTGGTATTTCTTGGAGAAGATGTGATATATTTGGGAGAAATGTGGCATTTCTGGAAGAAACTGTCCTCTTTTGGGGATAAAAGAGGTATTTGTGGTTGAAAAGGTCCTATTTCCAGGGGGAAACCTGGTATTTCTTGGAGAAGATGTGATCTATTTGGGAGAAATGTGGCATTTCTGGAAGAAACTGTCCTCTTTTGGGGATAAAACAGGAATTTGTGGGTGAAAAGGTCCTATTTGAAGGGGGAAACCTGGTATTTCTTGGAGAAGATGTGATCTATTTGGGAGAAATGTGGCATTTCTTGAAGAAACTGTCCTCTTTTGGGGATAAAACAGGTACTTGTGGGTGAAAAGGCCCTATTTGAAGGGGGAAACCTGGTATTTCTTGGAGAAGATGTGGTATATTTGGGAGAAATGTGGCATTTCTGGAAGAAACTGTCCTCTTTTGGGGATAAAACAGGTATTTGTGGGTGAAAACGTTGTATTTGAAGGGGGAAACCTGGTATTTCTTGGAGAAGATGTGATATATTTGGGAGAAATCTGGCATTTCTGGAAGAAACTGTCCTCTTTTGGGGATAAAAGAGGTATTTGTGGGAGAAAAGGTCCTATTTGAAGTTGGAAACCTGGTATTTCTTGGAGAAGATGTGATGTGTTTGGGAGAAATGTGGCATTTCTGGAAGAAACAGTCCTCTTCTGGGGATAAAAGAGGTATTTGTGGGTGATAAGGTCCTATTTGAAGGGGGAACCCTGGTATTTCTTGGAGAAGATGTGATCTATTTGGGAGAAATGTGGCCTTTCTGGAAGAAAATGTCCAATTTGGGGGGAGAAGGCTGGTAGTTTTGGGTGAGAAGGTCCTATTTCAGGAGGAATCCTGGTATTTCTTGGAGAAGATGTGATCTATTTGGGAGAAATGTGGCATGTCTGGAAGAAAATGTCCAATTTGGGGGGAGAAGGCTGGTAGTTTTGGGTGAGAAGGTCCTATTTCAGGAGGAATCCTGGCATTTCTTGGAGAAGATGTGATATATTTGGGAGAAATGTGGCATTTCTGGAAGAAACTGTCCTGTTTTGGGGATAAAAGAGGTGTTAGTGGTTGAAAAGGTCCTATTTGAAGGGGAATTCCAGGAATGCCAGATTTCTCCCAAATATACCACATCTTCTCCAAGAAATACCACCTTTCCCCCTTCAAATAGGAGCTTTTTACCCACAAATACCTCTTTTATCCCCAAAATAGGACAGTTTCTTCCAGATAGGCCACATTTCTCCCAAACATATCACACCTCCTCCAAGAAATACCAGGATTCCTCCTGAAATAGGACCTTTTCTCCCACAAGTACCAGCCTTCTACCCCCACATAGGACATTTTCTCCCAGAAAGGCCACATTTCTCCCAAATATATCACATCTTCTCCAAGAAATACCAGGATTCCCCACTCAGATAGGACCTTTTCACCCAATAATAGCAGGCTTCTCCCCCCAAATAGGACAGTTTCTTCCAGACATGCCACATTTCTCCGAAATAGATCACATCTACTCCATGAAATACCAGCTTTCCCCCTTCAAATAGGACCTTTTCACCCACAAATACCTCTTTTATCCCCAAAAGAGGACAGTTTCTTCCAGACATGCCACATTTCTCCCAAATAGATCACATCTTCTCCAAGAAATACCAGGTTTTCAACTTCAAATAGGACCTTTTCACCCACAAATACCTGTTTTATCCCCAAAAGAGGACAGTTTCTTCCAGAAATGCCACATTTCTCCCAAACATATCACATCTTCTCCAAGAAATACCAGCTTTCCCCCTTCAAATAAGACCTTTTCTCCCACAAATAACTCTTTTATCCCCAAAAGAGGACAGTTTCTTCCAGAAATGCCACATTTCTCCCAAATATATCACAACTCCTCCAAGAAATAACAGGTTTCCCCCTTCAATTAGGACCTTTTCTCCATGAAATACCTCTTTTATCCCCAAAAGAGGACAGTTTCTTCCAGAAATGCCACATTTCTCCCAAATATATATCATCTTCTCCAAGAAATACCAGCTTTCCCCCTTCAAATAGGACCTTTTCACCCACTAATACCTCTTTTATCCCCAAAAGAGGACAGTTTCTTCCAGAAATGCCACATTTCTCCCAAATATATCACATCTTCTCCAAGAAATGCCAGGATTCCTCCTGAAATAGGAACTTCTCACCCAAAACTACCAGCCTTCTCCCCCCAAATTGGACATTTTCTTCCAGAAAGGCCAAATTTCTCCCAAATATATCACATCTTCTCCAAGAAATAACAGGATTCCTCCTGAAATAGGACCTTCTCACCGAAAACTACCAGCCTTCTCCCCCCAAATTGGACATTTTCTTCCAGACATGCCACATTTCTCCCAAATAGATCACATCTTCTCCAAGAAATACCAGGTTTCCCCCTTCAAATAGGACCTTTTCACCCACAAATACCTGTTTTATCTCCAAAAGAGGACAGTTTCTGCCAGAAATGCCACATTTCTCCCAAATATATCACATCTTCTCCAAGAAATACCGGGGTTCCCCCTTCAAATAGGACCTTTTCACCCACAAATACCTCTTTTATCCCCAGAAGAGGACAGTTTCTTCCAGACCTGACACATTTCTGCCAAATAGATCACATCTTCTCCAAAAATACCACGTTTCCCCCTTCAAATAGGACCTTTTCACCCACAAATACCTCTTTTATCCCCAAAAGAGGACAGTTTCTTCCAGAAAGGCCACATTTCTCCCAAATAGATCACATCTTCTCCAAGAAATACCAGGTTTCCCCCTTGAAATAGGACCTTATCACCCTCAAATACCACTTTTATCCCCAAAATAGGACATTTTCTTCCAGAAATGCCACATTTCTCCCAAATATATCACATCTTCTCCAAGAAATACCGGGGTTCCCCCTTCAAATAGGACCTTTTCACCCACAAATAACTCTTTTATCCCCAAAATAGGACAGTTTCTTCCAGAAATGCCACATTTCTCCCAAATATATCACATCTTCTCCAAGAAATACCAGGTTTCCCCCTTCAAATACGACCTTTTCACCCACAAATACCTCTTTTATCCCCAAAATAGGACTGTTTCTTCCAGACATGCCACATTTCTCCCAAATATATCACATCTTCTCCAAGAAATACCAGGATTCCTCCTGAAATAGGACCTTTTCTCCCTCAAATACCAGCCTTCTCCCCCAAATAGGACAGTTTCTTCCTGACATGCCACATTTCTCCCAAATAGATCACATCTTCTCCAAGAAATACCAGGTTTCCCCCTTCAAATAGGACCTTATCACCCACAAATACCACTTTTATCCCCAAAAGAGGACAGTTTCTTCCAGAAATGCCACATTTCTCCCAAATAGATCACATCTTCTCCAAGAAATACCAGGTTTCCCCCTTCAAATAGGACCTTTTCACCCACAAATACCTCTTTATCCCTCAAATAGGACAGTTTCTTCCAGACATGCCACATTTCTCCCAAATATATCACATCTTCTCCAAGAAATACCAGGTTTCCTCCTGAAAGAGGACCTTTTCTCCCACAAATACCAGCCTTCTCCCCCCAAATAGGTCAGTTTCTTCCAGAAATGCCACATTTCTCCCAAACATATCACATCTTCTCCAAGAAATACCAGCTTTCCCCCTTCAAATAGGACCTTTTCACCCACTAATAGCAGGCTTCTCCCCCCAAATAGGACAGTTTCTTCCAGAAATGCCAGATTTCTCCCAAATATATCACATCTTCTCCAAGAAATACCAGGTTTCCCCCTTCAAATAGGACCTTTTCACCCACAAATACCTCTTTTATCCCCAAAAGAGGACAGTTTCTTCCAGAAATGCCACATTTCTCCCAAATATATCACATCTTCTCCAAGAAATACCAGGTTTCCCCCTTCAAATAGGACCTTTTCTCCCACAAATACCTCTTTTATCCCCAAAACAGGACACTTTCTTCCAGACATGCCACATTTCTCCCAAATAAATCACATCTTCTCCAAGAAATACCTGGTTTCCTTCTTCAAATACGACCTTTTCACCCACAAATACCTGTTTTATCTCCAAAAGAGGACAGTTTCTGCCAGAAAGGCCACATTTCTCCCAAATAGATCACATCTTCTGCAAGAAATACCAGCTTTCCCCCTTCAAATAGGACCTTTTCACCCACAAATACCTGTTTTAACCCCAAAATAGGACAGTTTCTTCCAGAAAGGCCACATTTCTCCCAAATAGATCACATCTTCTCCAAGAAATACCAGGTTTCCCCCTTCAAATAGGACCTTTTCACCCACAAATACCTCTTTTATCCCCAAAAGAGGACAGTTTCTTCCAGAAAGGCCACATTTCTCCCAAACATATCACATCTCCTCCAAGAAATACCAGGATTCCTCCTGAATGAGGACCTTTTCTCCCACAACTACCAGCCTTCTCCCCCCAAATAGGACATTTTCTTCCAGACATGCCACATTTCTCCCAAATATATCACATCTTCTCCAAGAAATACCAGGTTTTCCCCTTCAAATAGGACCTTTTCACCCACACATACCTCTTTTATCCCCAAAATAGGACATTTTCTTCCAGAAATGCCACATTTCTCCCAAATAGATCAAAACTCCTCCAAGAAATACCAGGTTTCCCCCTTCAATTAGGACCTTTTCTCCATGAAATACCTGTTTTATCCCCAAAAGAGGACATTTTCTTCCAGAAATGCCACATTTCTCCCAAATAGATCACATCTTCTCCAAGAAATACCAGGTTTCCCCTTCAAATAGGACCTTTTCTCCCACAAATACCTCTTTTATCCCCAAAAGAGGACAGTTTCTTCCTGACATGCCACATTTCTCCCAAATAGATCACATCTTCTCCAAGAAATACCAGCTTTCCCCCTTCAAATAGGACCTTTTCACCCACAAATACATCTTTTATCCCCAAAATAGAACAGTTTCTTCCAGAAAGGTCACATTTCTCCCAAACATATCACATCTCCTCCAAGAAATACCAGGATTCCTCCTGAAATAGGACCTTTTCTCCCGCAACTATCAGCCTTCTCCCCCGAAATAGGACATTTTCTTCCAGAAATGCCACATTTCTCCCAAATAGATCACATCTTCTCCAAGAAATACCAGGTTTTCCCCTGGAAATAGGACCTTTTCACCCACAAATACCTCTTTTATCCCCAAAAGAGGACAGTTTCTTCCAGACATGCCACATTTCTCCCAAATATATCACATCTTCTCCAAGAAATACCACGCTTCCCCCTGGAAATAGGACCTTTTCACCCACAAATACCTGTTTTATCCCCAAAATAGGACAGCTTCTTCCAGAAATGCCACATTTCTGCCAAATATATCACATCTTCTCCAAGAAATACCGGGGTTCCCCCTTCAAATAGGACCTTCTCACCCAAAACTACCAGCCTTCTCCCCCCAAATTGGACATTTTCTTCCAGAAATGCCACATTTCTCCCAAATAGATCACATCTTCTCCAAGAAATACCAGGATTCCTCCTGAAATAGGACCTTCTCACCCAAAACTACCAGCCTTCTCCCCCCAAATTGGACATTTTCTTCCAGAAAGGCCACATTTCTCCCAAATAGATCACATCTTCTCCAAGAAATACCAGGTTTCCCCCTTCAAATAGGACATTTTCACCCACAAATACCTGTTTTATCCCCAAAATAGGACAGCTTCTTCCAGACATGCCACATTTCTCCCAAATATATCACATCTTCTCCAAGAAATACCAGCTTTCCCCCTTCAAATAGGACCTTATCACCCACAAATACCTCTTTTATCCCCAAAATAGGACAGTTTCTGCCAGAATGGCCAGATTTCTCCCAAATAGATCACATCTTCTCCAAGAAATAACAGGTTTCCCCCTTCAAATACAACGTTTCCACCCACAAATACCTGTTTTATCCCCAAAAGAGGACAGTTTCTTCAAGAAATGCCACATTTCTCCCAAATAGATCACATCTTCTCCAAGAAATACCACGTTTCCACCTTCAAATAGGACCTTTTCACCCACAAATACCTCTTTTATCCCCAAAATAGGACAGTTTCTTCCAGACATGCCACATTTCTCCCAAATATATCACATCTTCTCCAAGAAATACCAGGTTTCCACCTTCAAATAGGACCTTTTCACCCACAAATACCTCTTTTATCCCCAAGATAGGACAGTTTTTTCCAGACATGCCACTTTTCTCCCAAATATATCACATCTTCTCCAAGAAATACCAGGGTTCCCCCTTCAAATAGGACCTTTTCACCCACATATACCTCTTTTATCCCCAAAAGAGGACATTTTCTTCCGGAAATGCCACATTTCTCCCAAATAGATCACATCTTCTCCAAGAAATACCAGGTTTCCCCCTTCAAATAGGACCTTTTCTCCCACAAATACCTGTTTGATCCCCAAAAGAGGACAGTTTCTTCCAGACATGCCACATTTCTCCCAAATAGATCACATCTTCTCCAAGAAATACCAGCTTTCCCCCTTCAAATAGGACCTTATCACCCACAAATACCTCTTTTATCCCCAAAAGAGGACAGTTTCTTCCAGAAAGGCCACATTTCTCCCAAACATATCACATCTCCTCCAAGAAATACCAGGATTCCTCCTGAATGAGGACCTATTCTCCCACAACTACCAGCCTTCTCCCCCCAAATAGGACATTTTCTTCCAGACATGCCACATTTCTCCCAAATATATCACATCGTCTCCAAGAAATACCAGGTTTTCCCCTTCAAATAGGACCTTCTCACCCACACATACCTCTTTTATCCCCAAAATAGGACAGTTTCTTCCAGACATGCCACATTTCTCCCAAATATATCACATCTTCTCCAAGAAATACCAGGGTTCTCCCTTCAAATAGGACCTTTTCACCCACAAATACCTCTTTTATCCCCAAAAGAGGACAGTTTCTTCCAGACATGCCACATTTCTCCCAAATAGATCACATCTTCTCGAAGAAATACCAGCTTTCCCCCTTCAAATAGGACCTTTTCACCCACAAATACCTGTTTGATCCCCAAAATAGAACAGTTTCTTCCAGAAAGGCCACATTTCTCCCAAACATATCACATCTCCTCCAAGAAATACCAGGATTCCTCCTGAAATAGGACCTTTTCTCCCGCAACTACCAGCCTTCTCCCCCCAAATAGAACATTTTCTTCCAGACATGCCACATTTCTCCCAAATATATCACATCTTCTCCAAGAAATACCAGCTTTCCCCCTTCAAATAGGACCTTTTCACCCACAAATACCTATTTTATCCCCAAAAGAGGACAGTTTCTTCCAGAAAGGCCACATTTCTCCCAAATATATCACATCTTCTCCAAGAAATACCACGCTTCCCCCTGGAAATAGGACCTTTTCACCCACAAATACCTCTTTTATCCCCAAAATAGGACAGCTTCTTCCAGAAATGCCACATTTCTCCCAAATATATCACATCTTCTCCAAGAAATACTGGGGTTACCCCTTCAAATAGGACCTTCTCACCCAAAACTACCAGCCTTCTCCCCCCAAATTGGACATTTTCTTCCAGAAATGCCACATTTCTCCCAAATATATCACTTCTTCTCCAAGAAATACCAGGATTCCTCCTGAAATAGGACCTTCTCACCCAAAACTACCAGCCTTCTCCCCACAAATTGGACATTTTCTTCCAGAAAGGCCACATTTCTCCCAAATAGATCACATCTTCTCCAAGAAATACCAGGTTTCCCCCTTCAGATATGACCTTTTCTCCCACAAATACCTGTTTTATCCCCAAAATAGGACAGTTTCTTCCAGACATGCCACATTTCTCCCAAATATATCACATCTTCTCCAAGAAATACCAGGTTTCCCCCTTCAAATAGGACATTTTCACCCACAAATACCTGTTTTATCCCCAAAATAGGACAGCTTCTTCCAGACATGCCACATTTCTTCCAAATATATCACATCTTCTCCAAGAAATACCAGCTTTCCCTCTTCAAATAGGACCTTATCACCCTCAAATACCTCTTTTATCCCCAAAATAGGACAGTTTCTTCCAGAAATGCCACATTTCTCCCAAATAGATCACATCTTCTCCAAGAAATAACAGGTTTCCCCCTTCAAATACAACGTTTTCACCAACAAATACCTGTTTTATCCCCAAAAGAGGACAGTTTCTTCCAGAAAGGCCACATTTCTCCCAAATAGATCACATCTTCTCCAAGAAATACCACGTTTCCCCCTTCAAATAGGACCTTTTCACCCACACATACCTCTTTTATCCCCAAAATAGGACAGTTTCTTCCAGACATGCCACATTTCTCCCAAATATATCACATCTTCTCCAAGAAATACCAGGTTTCCACCTTCAAATAGGACCTTTTCACCCACAAATACCTCTTTTATCCCCAAGATAGGACAGTTTTTTCCAGACATGCCACTTTTCTCCCAAATATATCACATCTTCTCCAAGAAATACCAGGGTTCCCCCTTCAAATAGGACCTTTTCACCCACATATACCTCTTTTATCCCCAAAAGAGGACATTTTCTTCCGGAAATGCCACATTTCTCCCAAATAGATCACATCTTCTCCAAGAAATACCTGCTTTCCCCCTTCAAATAGGACCTTTTCTCCCACAAATACCTGTTTGATCCCCAAAAGAGGACAGTTTCTTCAAGAAATGCCACATTTCTCCCAAATAGATCACATCTTCTCCAAGAAATACCAGCTTTCCCCCTTCAAATAGGACCTTATCACCCACAAATACCTCTTGTAACCCCAAAATAGGACAGTTTCTTCCGGAAAGGCCACATTTCTCCCAAACATATCACATCTCCTCCAAGAAATACCAGGATTCCTCCTGATATAGGACCTTTTCTCCCACAACTACCAGCCTTCTCCCCCCAAATTGGACATTATCTTCAAGAAATGCCTCATTTCTCCCAAATATATCACATCTTCTCCAAGAAATACCAGCTTTCCCCTTCAAATAGGACCTTTTCTCCCACAAATACCTCTTTTATCCCCAAAAGAGGACAGTTTCTTCCAGAAATGCCACATTTCTCCCAAATATATCACATCTTCTCCAAGAAATACAAGGTTTCCCCCTTCAAATAGGACCTTTTCACGCACAAATACCTCTTTTATCCCCAAAAGAGGACAGTTTCTTCCAGAAAGGCCAGATTTCTCCCAAATATAGCACATCTTCTCCAAGAAATACCAGGTTTCCCCCTAGAAATAAGAATTTTCCACCCACAAATACCTCTTTTATCCCCAAAATACGACAGTTTCTTCCAGAAATGCCACATTTCTACCAAATATATCACATCTTCTCCTAGAAATACCAGGTTTCCCCCTTCAAATAGGAACTTTTCTCCCACAAATACCTCTTTTATCCCCAAAACAGGACACTTCCTTCCAGACATGCCACATTTCTCCCAAATATATCACTTCTTCTCCAAGAAATACCAGCTTTCCCCCTTCAAATAGGACCTTTTCACCCACAAATACCTGTTTTATCCCCAAAAGAGATCAGTTTCTTCCAGACATGCCACATTTCTCCCAAATAGATCACATCTTCTCCAAGAAATACCAGGTTTCCCCCTTCAAATAGGACCTTTTCACCCACAAATACCTGTTTTATCCCCAAAATACGACAGTTTCTTCCAGAAATGCCATATTTCTCCCAAACATATCACATCTTCTCCAAGAAATACCAGCTTTCCCCCTTCAAATAGGACCTTTTCACCCACAAATACCTGTTTTATCCCCAAAAGAGGACAGTTTCTTCCAGACATGCCACATTTCTCCCAAACATATCACATCTTCTCCAAGAAATACCAGGATTCCTCCTGAAATAGGAACTTTTCTCCCACAAATACCACCATTCTCCCCCCAAATAGGACATTTTCTTCCAGACATGCCACATTTCTGCCAAATATATCACATCTTCTCCAAGAAATACCAGGTTTTCCCCTGGAAATAGGAACTTTTCACCCACAAATACCTGTTCTATCCCCATAAGAGGACAGTTTCTTCCAGAAATGCCACATTTCTCCCAAATATATCACATCTTCTCCAAGAAATACCAGCTTTCCCCCTTCAAATAGGACCTTTTCCCCAAAAAAATCTCTTTTATCCCCAAAAGAGGACAGTTTCTTCCAGGAATGCCACATTTCTCCCAAATATATCACATCTTCTCCAAGAATTACCAGCTTTCCCCCTTCAAATAGGACCTTCTCACCCACAAATACCACTTTTATCCCCAAAATAGGACAGTTTTTTCCAGACATGCCACATTTCTCCCAAATATATCACATCTTCTCCAAGAAATACCAGCTTTCCCCCTTCAAATAGGACCTTTTCACCCACAAATACCTCTTTTATCCCCAAAAGAGGACAGTTTCTTCCAGACATGCCACTTTTCTCCCAAATAGATCACATCTTCTCCAAGAAATACCAGGTTTCACCCTTCAAATAGGACCTTTTCACCCACAAATACCTCTTTTATCCCCAAAAGAGGACAGTTTCTGCCAGAATGGCATCATTTCTCCCAAATAGATCACATCTTCTCCAAGAAATACCACGTTTCCCCCTTCAAATACGACCTTTTCACCCACAAATACCTGTTTTATCCCCAAAAGAGGACAGTTTCTTCCAGAAATGCCACATTTCTCCCAAATATATCACATCTCCTCCAAGAAATACCAGGATTCCTCCTGAAATAGGAAATTTTCTCCCACAAATACCACCCTTCTCCCCCCAAATAGGACATTTTCTTCCAGACATGCCACATTTCTCCCAAATATATCACATCTTCTCCAAGAAATACCAGCTTTCCCCCTTCAAATAGGACCTTTTCACCCACAAATACCTGTTCTATACCCATAAGAGGACGGTTTCTTCCAGAAATGCCACATTTCTCCCAAATATATCACATCTTCTCCAAGAAATACCACGTTTCCCCCTTCAAATAGGACCTTTTCCCCAAAAAAACCTCTTTTATCCCCAAAAGAGGACAGTTTCTTCAAGAAAGGCCACATTTCTCCCAAATATATCACATCTCCTCCAAGAAATACCACGGTTCCCCCTTCAAATAGGACCTTTTCTCCCACAAATACCTCTTTTATCCCCAAAAGAGGACAGTTTCTTCCAGAAATGCCACATTTCTCCCAAATAGATCAAAACTCCTCCAAGAAATACCAGGTTTCCCCCTTCAATTAGGACCTTTTCTCCATGAAATACCTCTTTTATCCCCAAAAGAGGACATTTTCTTCCAGAAATGCCACATTTCTCCCAAATATATCACATCTTCTCCAAGAAATACCAGCTTTCCCCCTTTAAATAGGACGTTTTCAACCACTAGTACCTCTTTTATCCCCTAAAGCGGACAGTTTCTTCCAGAAATGCCACATTTCTCCCAAATATATCACATCTTCTCCAAGAAATGCCAGGATTCCTCCTGAAAGAGGACCTTCTCACCCAAAACTACCAACCTTCTCCCCCCAAATTGGACATTTTCTTCCATAAAGGCCACATTTCTCCCAAATATATCACATCTTCTCCAAGAAATGCCAGGATTCCCCCTTCAAATAGGACCTTCTCAGCGAAAACTACCAGAATTCTCCCCCCAAATTGGACATTTTCTTCCAGACATGCCACATTTCTCCGAAATAGATCACATCTACTCCATGAAATACCACGTTTCCCCCTTCAAATAGGACCTTTTCTCCCACAAATACCTGTTTTATCCCCCAAATAGGACAGTTTCTGCCAGACATGCCACATTTCTCCCAAATATATCACATCTTCTCCAAGAAATGCCAGCTTTCCCCCTTCAAATAGGACCTTTTCATCCACTAATAGCAGGCTTCTCCCCCCAAATAGGACAGTTTCTTCCAGAAATGCCACATTTCTCCCAAATAGATCACAACTCCTCCAAGAAATACCAGGTTTCCCCCTTCAATTAGGACCTTTTCTCCATGAAATACCTGTTTTATCCCCAAAAGAGGACATTTTCTTCCAGAAATGCCACAATTCTCCCAAATATATCACATCTTCTCCCACAAATACCAGGTTTCCCCCTTCAAATAGGACCTTTTCAACCACAAATACCTCTTTTATCCCCAAAACAGGACAGTTTCTTCCAGAAATGCCACATTTCTCCCAAATATATCACATCTTCTCCAAGAAATGCCAGGATTCCTCCTGAAAGAGGACCTTCTCACCCAAAACTACCAGCCGTCTCCCCCCAAATTGGACATTTTCTTCCAGAAAGGCCACATTTCTCCCAAATATATCACATCTTCTCCAAGAAATACCAGGATTCCTCCTGAAATAGGACCTTCACACCGAAAACTACCAGCCTTCTCCCCCCAAATTGGACATTTTCTTCCAGAAATGCCACATTTCTCCCAAATAGATCACATCTTCTCCATGAAATACCAGCTTTCCCCCTTCAAATAGGACCTTATCACCCACAAATACCTGTTTTATCCCCCAAATACGACATTTTCTGCCAGAAATGCCACATTTCTCCCAAATAGATCACATCTTCTCCAAGAAATACCAGGTTTCCCCCTTCAAATAGGACCTTTTCACCCACAAATACCTCTTTATCCCTCAAATAGGACAGTTTCTTCCAGACATGCCACATTTCTCCCAAATATATCACATCTTCTCCAAGAAATGCCTGCTTTCCCCCTTCAAATAGGACCTTTTCTCCCACAAATACCACCCTTCTCCCCCCAACATAGGGCAGTTTCTTCCAGAAATGCCACATTTCTCCCAAATATATCACATCTTCTCTAAGAAATACCAGGTTTCCCCCTTCAAATAGGACCTTTTCACCCACACATACCTGTTTTATCCCCAAAATAGGACAGTTTCTTCCAGAAATGCCACATTTCTCCCAAATATACCACATCTTCTCCAAGAAATACCAGCTTTCCCCCTTCAAATAGGACCTTTTCACCCACTAATAGCAGGCTTCTACACCAAATAGGACAGTTTCTTCCAGAAATGCCACATTTCTCCCAAATAGATCACATCTCCTCCAAGAAATACCAGGATTCCTCCTGAAATAGGACCTTTTCTCCCACAAATACCAGCCTTCTCCCCTCAAATATGACATTTTCTTCCAGACATGCCACATATTACCCAAATATATCACATCTTCTCCAAGAAATACCACGTTTCCCCCTTCAAATAGGACCTTTTCATCTACAAATACCTCTTTTATCCCCAAAATAGAACAGTTTCTTCCAGAAATGCCTCATTTCACCCAAATATATCACATCTTCTCCAAGAAATACCAGGATTCCTCCTGAAATAGGACCTTTTCACCCACAAATACCAGCCTTCTCCCCCCAAAATAGGACAGTTCCTTCCAGACATGCCAGATTTCTCCCAAATAGATCACATCTTCTCCAAGAAATACCAGCTTTCCCCCTTCAAATAGGACCTTCTCACCCACAAATACCTCTTTTGTCCCCAAAATAGAACAGTTACGTCCAGAAATGCCACATTTCTCCCAAACATATCACATCTTCTCCAAGAAATACCAGGTTTCCTCCTTGAAATAGGACCTTTTCAACCACAAATACCTCTTTTATCCCCAAAAGAGGACAGTTCCTTCCAGAAAGGCCACATTTCTCCCAAATATATCACATCTTCTCCAAGAAATACCAGCTTTCCCCCTTCAAATAGGACCTTTTCACCAACAAATACCTCTTTTATCCCCAAAAGAGGACAGTTTCTTCCAGAAAGGCCACATTTCTCCCAAATATATCACATCTTCTCCAAGAAATACCAGGTTTCCCCCTTCAAATAGGACCTTTTCACCCACAAATACCTCTTTTATCCCCAAAATAGGACAGTTTCTTCCAGAAATGCCAGATTTCTCCCAAATATATCACATCTTATCCAAGAAATACCAGGTTTCCCCCTTCAAATACAACGTTTTCACCCACAAATACCTGTTTTATCCCCAAAAGAGGACAGTTTCTTCCAGAAATGCCACATTTCTCCCAAATAGATCACATCTTCTCCAAGAAATACCAGCTTTCCCCCTTCAAATAGGACCTTTTCACCCACAAATACCTCTTGTATCCCCAAAAGAGGACAGTTTCTTCCAGACATGCCACATTTCTCCCAAATAGATCACATCTTCTCCAAGAAATACCAGGTTTCCCCCTTCAAATAGGACCTTTTCAACCACAAATACCTGTTTTATCCCTCAAATTGGACATATTCTTCCAGAAATGCCACATTTCTCCCAAATATATCACATCTTCTCCAAGAAATACCACGTTTCCCCCTTCAAATAGGACCTTTTCACCCACAAATACCTGTTTTATGCCCAAAACAGGACAGTTTCTTCCAGAAATGCCACATTTCTCCCAAATAGATCACATCTTCTCCAAGAAATACCAGGGATCCCCCTTCAAATAGGACCTTTTCACCCACTAATACAAGGAATGTCCCCCCAAATAGGACATTTTCTTCCAGAAATGCGACATTTCTCCCAAATATATCATATCTTCTCCAAGAAATAACAGGTTTCCCCCTTCAAATAGGAAATTTTAACCCACAAATACCTGTTTTATCCCCAAAATAGGACAGTTTCTTCCAGAAATGCCACATTTCTCCCAAATAGATCACATCTTCTCCAAGAAATACCAGCTTTCGCCCTTCAAATAGGACCTTTTCACCCACAAATTCCTGTTTTATCCCCAAAAGAGGACAGTTTCTTCCAGAAATGCCACATTTCTCCCAAATATATCACATCTTCTCCAAGAAATACCAGGTTTCCCCCTTCAAATAGGATCTTTTCAACCACAAATACCTGTTTAATCCCTCAAATTGGACATATTCTTCCAGAAATGCCACATTTCTCCCAAATATATCACATCTTCTCCAAGAAATACCAGGTTTCCCACTTCAAATAGGACCTTTTCACCCACTAATAACAGGCTTCTACCCCCAAATAGGACATTTTCTTCCAGAAATGCCACATTTCTCCCAAATAGATCACATCTTCTCCAAGAAATACCAGGTTTCCCCCTTCAAATAGGAAACTTTCACCCACAAGTACCTGTTTTATCCCCAAAAGAGGACAGTTTCTTCCAGAAAGGCCACATTTCTCCCAAATATATCACATCTTCTCCAAGAAATACCAGGGTTCCCCCTTCAAATACGACCTTTTCACCCACAAATACCTGTTTTATCCCCAAAAGAGGACAGTTTCTTCCAGAAATGCCACTTTTCTCCCAAATAGATCACATCTCCTCCAAGAAATACCAGGATTCCTCCTGAAATAGGACCATTTCTCCCACAAATACCAGCCTTCTCCCCCCAAATAGGACATTTTCTTCCAGACATGCCACATATCACCCAAATATATCACATCTTCTCCAAGAAATACCAGCTTTCCCCCTTCAAAAATGACCTTTTCACCAACAAATACCTCTTTTATCCCCAAAATAGGACAGTTTCTTCCAGAAATGCCACATTTCACCCAAACATATCACATCTTCTTCAAGAAATACCAGGATACCTCCTTCAAATAGGACCTTTTCACCCACAAGTACCTGTTTTATCCCCAAAAGAGGACAGTTTCTTCCAGACATGCCACATTTCTCCCAAACATATCACATCTCCTCCAAGAAATACTAGGATTTCTCCTGTAATAGGACATTTTCTCCCACAAATACCAGCCTTTTCCCCCCAAAATACGACAGTTTCTTCCAGAAATGCCATATTTCTCCCAAATACATCACATCTTCTCCAAGAAATACCAGGTTTTCCCCTGGAAATAGGACCTTTTCACCCACAAATACCTCTTTTATCCCCAAAAGAGGACAGTTTCTTCCAGAAAGGCCACATTACTCCCAAACATATCACATCTTCTCCAAGAAATACCAGGTTTCCCCCTTCAAATAGGACCTTTTCACCCACAAATACCTGTTCTATCCCCAAAAGAGGACAGTTTCTTCCAGAAATGGCACATTTCTCCCAAATAGATCATATCTTCTCCAAGAAATACCAGGTTTCCTCCTTCAAATAGGACCTTTTCACCCACAAATACCTGTTTTATCCCCAAAAGAGGACAGTTTCTACCAGAAATGCCACATTTCTCCCAAATAGATCACATCTTCTCCAAGAAATACCAGGATTCCTCCTGAAATACGACCTTTTCACCCACAAATACCTCTTTTATCCCCAAAAGAGGACAGTTTCTTCCAGAAATGCCACATTTCTCCCAAATAGATCACATCTTCTCCAAGAAATACCTGCTTTCCCCCTTCAAATAGGACCTTTTCACACACAAATACCAGCCTTCTCCCCCCAAATAGGACAGTTTCTTCCTGAAATGCCAGATTTCTCCCAAATAGATCACATCTTCTCCAAGAAATACCAGCTTTCCCCCTTAAAATAGGACCTTATCACCCACAAATACCTCTTTTGTCCCCAAAATAGAACAGTTACGTCCAGAAATGCCAGATTTCTCCCAAACATATCACATCTTCTCCAAGAAATACCAGGGTTCCCCCTTCAAATAGGACCTTTTCACCCACAAATACCTGTTCTATCCCCATAAGAGGACAGTTTCTTCCAGAAATGCCACATTTCTCCCAAATATATCACATCTTCTCCAAGAAATACCAGGTTTCCCCTTCAAATACGACCTTTTCACCCACAAATACCTCTTTCATCCCCAAAAGAGGACAGTTTCTTCCAGAAAGGCCACATTTCTCCCAAATATATCACATCTTCTCCAAGAAATACCACGTTTCCCCCTTCAAATAGGACCTTTTCACCCACAAATAACCTCTTTTATCCCCAAAAGAGGACAGTTTCTTCCTGACATGCCACATTTCTCCCAAATAGATCACATCTTCTCCAAGAAATACCAGGTTTCCCCCTTCAAATACAACGTTTTCACCCACAAATACCTGTTTTATCCCCAAAAGAGGACAGTTTCTTCCAGACATGCCACATTTCTCCCAAATATATCACATCTTCTCCAAGAAATACCAGGTTTTCCCCTGGAAATAGGAACTTTTCACCCACAAATACCTCTTTTATCCCCAAAAGAGGACAGTTTCTTCCAGAAATGCCACATTTCTCCCAAATATATCACATCTTCTCCAAGAAATACCAGTTTACCCCCTTCAAATAGGACCTTTTCCCCCAAAAAAACTCTTTTATCCCCAAAAGAGGACAGTTTCTTCCAGAAATGCCACATTTCTCCCAAATAGATCACATCTTCTCCAAGAAATACCACGTTTCCCCCTTCAAATAGGACCTTTTCACCCACAAATACCTGTTCTATCCCCATAAGAGGACAGTTTCTTCCCGAAAGGCCACATTTCTCCCAAATATATCACATCTTCTTCAAGAAATACCAGGATTCCTCCTGAAATACGACCTTTTCACCCACAAATACCTCTTTTATCCCCAAAATACGACAGTTTCTTCCAGAAAGGCCACATTTCTACCAAATAGATCACATCTTCTCCAAGAAATACCAGGATTCCTCCTGAAATAGGACCTTTTCTCCCACAAATACCAGCCTTCTCCCCCAAATAGGACAGTTTCTTCCAGAAATGCCAGATTTCTCCCAAATAGATCACATCTTCTCAAAGAAATACCAGCTTTCCCCCTTCAAATAGGACCTTTTCACCCACAAATACCTCTTGTATCCCCAAAATAGGACAGTTTCTTCCAGAAAGGCCACATTTCTCCCAAATATATCACATCTTCTCCAAGAAATACCAGGTTTCCAACTTCAAATAGGAACTTTTCACCCACAAATACCTCTTTTATCCCAAAATAGGACAGTTTCTTCCAGAAATGCCACATTTCTCCCAAATATATCACATCTTCTCCAAGAAATACCAGCTTTCCCCCTTCAAATAGGACCTTTTCACCCACAAATACCTCTTTTATCCCCAAAATAGGACAGTTTCTTCCAGAAATGCCACATTTCTCCCAAATATATCACATCTTCTCCAAGAAATAACACGTTTCCCCCTTCAAATACAACCTTTTCACCCACAAATACCTGTTTTATCCCCAAAAGAGGACAGTTTCTTCCAGAAAGGCCACATTTCTCCCAAATATACCTCATCTTCTCCAAGAAATACCAGCTTTCCCCCTTCAAATAGGACCTTTTCACCCACAAATTGCTGTTTTATCCCCAAAATAGGACAGTTTCTTCCAGACATGCCACATTTCTCCCAAATATATCACATCTTCTCCAAGAAATACCAGCATTCCCCCCTTCAAATAGGACCTTTTCACCCACAAATACCTGTTTTATCCCTCAAATTGGACAGTTTCTTCCAGAAAGGCAACATTTCTCCCAAATATATCACATCTTCTCCAAGAAATACCACGTTTCCCCCTTCAAATAGGACCTTTTCACCCACTAATACCTGTTTTATCCCCAAAATAGGACAGTTTCTTCCAGAAAAGACACATTTCTCCCAAATATATCACATCTTCTCCAAGAAATACCAGCTTTCCCCCTTCAAATAGGACCTTTTCACCCACTAATACCAGGCTTCTCCCCCCAAATAGGACATTTTCTTCCAGAAAGGCCACATTTCTCCCAAATATATCACATCTTCTCCAAGAAATACCAGGTTTCCCCCTTCAAATTGGAAATTTTCACCCACAAGTACCTGTTTTATCCAGAAAGAGGACAGTTTCTTCCAGAAATGCCACATTTCTCCCAACTATATCACATCTTCTCCAAGAAATACCACGTTTCCCCCTTCAAATAGGACCTTTTCACCCACAAATACCTCTTTTATCCCCTAAATAGGACAGTTTCTGCAAGAAATGCCAGATTTCTCCCAAATAGATCACATCTCCTCCAAGCAATACCAGGATTCTTCCTGAAATAGGACCTTTTCTCCCACTAATACCAGCCTTCTCCCCCCAAATAGGACATTTTCTTCCAGACATGCCACATATCACCCAAATATATCACATCTTCTCCAAGAAATGCTACGTTTCCCCCTTCAAATAGGACCTTTTCACCTACAAATACCTCTTTTATCCCCAAAATAGAACAGTTTCTTCCAGAAATGCCACATTTCACCCAAACATATCACATCTTCTTCAAGAAATACCAGGATACCTCCTTCAAATAGGACCTTTTCACCCACAAATACCTCCTTTATCCCAAAATAGGACTGTTTCTGCCAGAAATGCCAGATTTCTCCCAAATAGATCACATCTCCTCCAAGAAATACCAGGATTCTTCCTGAAATAGGACCTTTTCTCCCACAAATACCAGACTTCTCCCCACAAATAGGACATTTTCTTCCAGACATGCCACATATCACCCAAATATATCACATCTTCTCCAAGAAATACTACGTTTCCCCCTTCAAATAGGACCTTTTCACCTACAAATACCTCTTTTATCCCCAAAAGAGAACAGTTTCTTCCAGAAATGCCACATTTCACCCAAACATATCACATCTTCTTCAAGAAATACCAGGATACCTCCTTCAAATAGGACCTTTTCACCCACAAATACCTCTTTTATCACCAAAATAGGACAGTTTCTTCCAGACATGCCACATTTCTCCCAAACATATCACATCTCCTCCAAGAAATACCAGTTTTTCTCCAGTAATAGGACCTTTTCTCCCACAAATACCAGCCTTTTCCCCCCAAAATAGGACAGTTTCTTCCAGAAATGCCACATTTCTCCCAAATATATCACATCTTCTCCAAGAAATACCACGTTTCCCCCTTCAAATAGGACCTTTTCCCCAAAAAAACCTCTTTCATCCCCAAAAGAGGACAGTTTCTTCCAGGAATGCCAGATTTCTCCCAAATATATCACATCTTCTCCAAGAAATACCAGGTTTCCCCTTCAAATAGGACCTTCTCACCCACAAATACCTCTTTTATCCCCAAAACAGGACAGTTTTTTCCAGACATGCCACATTTCTCCCAAACATATCACATCTTCTCCAAGAAATTCCAGGTTTCCCCCTTCAAATAGGACCTTTTCACCCACAAATACCTCTTTTATCCCCAAAAGAGGACAGTTTCTACAAGAAATGCCAGATTTCTCCCAAATAGATCACATCTTCTCCAAGAAATACCACGTTTCCCCCTTCAAATAGGACCTTTTCACCCACAAATACCTGTTCTATCCCCATAAGAGGACAGTTTCTTCCAGACATGCCACATTTCTCCCAAATATATCACATCTTCTCCAAGAAATACCAGCTTTCCCCCTTCAAAAAGGACCTTTTCACCCACAAATACCTCTTTTATCCCCAAAATACGACAGTTTCTTCCTGACATGCCACATTTCTCCCAAATATATCACATCTTCTACATGTAATACCAGGTTTCCCCCCCTTCAAATAGGACCTTTTCAACCACAAATACCTGATTTATCCCTCAAATTGGACATATTCTTCCAGAAATGCCACATTTCTCCCAAATATATCACATCTTCTCCAAGAAATACCAGGTTTCCCCCTGGAAATAGGACCTTATCACCCACAAATACCTGTTTTATCCACAAAAGAGGACAGATTCTTCCAGGAATGCCACATTTCTCCCAAATATATCACATCTTCTCCAAGAAATACCAGGTTTCCCCCTTCAAATAGGACCTTTTCACCCACAAATACCAGACTTCTCCCCCCAAATAAGACATTTTCTTCCAGAAATGCCACATTTCTCCCAAATGTAGCACATCTTCTCCAAGAAATACCAGCTTTCCCCCTTCAAATAGGACCTTATCACCCACAAATTCCTCTTTTATCCCAAAAGAGGACAGTTTCTTCCAGAAATGCCACATTTCTCCCAAATAGATCACATCTTCTCCAAGAAATACCACGTTTCCCCCTTCAAATAGGACCTTTTCACCCACAAATGCCTCTTTAATCCCCAAAAGAGGACAGTTTCTTCCTGAAATGCCAGATTTCTCCCAAATATATCACATCTTCTCCAAGAAATACCAGCTTTTCCCCTTCAAATAGGACCTTATCACCCACAAATACCTCTTTTATCCAGAAAAGAGGACAGTTTCTTCCAGAAATGCCACATTTCTCCCAAACATATCACATCTTCTCCAAGAAATACCAGGTTTCCCCCTTCAAATAGGACCTTTTCACCCACAAATACCCCTTTTCTCCCCAAAAGAGGACAGTTTCTTCCTGACATGCCACATTTCTCCCAAATATATCACATCTTCTCCAAGAAATACCACGTTTCCCCCTTCATATACAACGTTTTCACCCACAAATACCTCTTGTATCCCCAAAAGAGGACAGTTTCTTCCAGAAAGGCCACATTTCTCCCAAATATACCTCATCTTCTCCAAGAAATACCAGCTTTCCCCCTTCAAATCGGACCTTTTCACCCACAAATTCCTGTTTTATCCCCAAATAGGACAGTTTCTTCCAGACATGCCACATTTCTCCCAAATATATCACATCTTCTCCAAGAAATACCAGGTTTCCCCCTTCAAATAGGACCTTTTCACCCACAAATACCTGTTTTATCCCTCAAATTGGACATATTCTTCCAGAAATGCCACATTTCTCCCAAATAGATCACATCTTCTCCAAGAAATACCAGGTTTACCCCTTCAAATAGGACCTTTTCCCCCCAAAAAACTCTTTTATCCCCAAAAGAGGACAGTTTCTTCCAGAAATGCCACATTTCTCCCAAATAGATCACTTCTTCTCCAAGAAATACCAGGTTTCCCCCTTCAAATAGGACCTTTTCACCCACAAATACCTCTTTTATCCCCAAAAGAGGACAGTTTCTCCCAGAAATGCCACATTTCTCCCAAATAGATCACATCTTCTCCAAGAAATACCACGTTTCCCCCTTCAAATAGGACCTTTTCAACTACAAATACCTCTTTTATCCCCAAGATAGGACAGTTTCTTCCAGAAATGCCACATTTCACCCAAACATATCACATCTTCTTCAAGAAATACCAGGATACCTCCTTCAAATAGGAACTTTTCACCCACAAGTACCTGTTTTATCCCCAAAATAGGACAGTTTCTTCCAGAAATGCCACATTTCTTCCAATCATATCTCATCTCCTCCAAGAAATACCAGGATTTCTCCAGTAATAGGACCTTTTCTCCCACAAATACCAGCCTTATCCCCCCAAAATACGACAGTTTCTTCCAGAAATGCCACATTTCTCCCAAATATATCACATCTTCTCCAGGAAATACCACGTTTCCCCCTTCAAATAGGACCTTTTCACCCACAAATACCTCTTTTATCCCCAAAAGAGGACAGTTTCTTCCAGAAAGGCCACCTTACTCCCAAACATATCACATCTTCTCCAAGAAATACCAGGTTTCCCCCTTCAAATAGGACCTTTTCCCCCCCGAAAACTCTTTTATCCCCAAAAGAGAACAGTTTCTTCCAGAAATGCCACATTTCTCCCAAATATATCACATCTTCTCCAAGAAATACCAGGTTTCCTCCTTCAAATAGGACCTTTTCACCCACAAATACCTGTTTTATCCCCAAAAGAGGACAGTTTCTTCCAGAGAGGCCACATTTCTCCCAAATATATCACATCTTCTCCAAGAAATACCAGGATTCCTCCTGAAATACGACCTTTTCACCCACAAATACCTGTTTTATCCCCAAAATACGACAGTTTCTTCCAGAAATGCCACATTTCTCCCAAATAGATCACATCTTCTCCAAGAAATACCAGGATTCCTCCTGAAATAGGACCTTTTCTCCCACAAATACCAGCATTCTCCCCCCAAATAGGACACTTTCTTCCAGGAATGCCACATTTCTCCCAAATATATCTCATCTTCTCCAAGAAATACCAGCTTTCCCCCTTCAAATAGAACCTTATCACCCACAAATACCTCTTTTGTCCCCAAAATAGAACAGTTACGTCCAGAAATGCCACATTTCTCCTAAACATATCACATCTTCTCCAAGAAATACCACGTTTCCTCCTTGAAATAGGACCTTTTCACCCACAAATACCTCTTGTATCCCAAAAGAGGACAGTTTCTTCCTGACATGCCACATTTCTCCCAAATATATCACATCTTCTCCAAGAAATACCAGCTTTCCTCCTTCAAATAGGACCTTCTCACCCACAAATACCTGTTTGATCCCCAAAATAGGACAGTTTCTTCCTGACATGCCAGATTTCTCCGAAATATATCACATCTACTCCAAGAAATACCAGCTTTCCCCCTTCAAATAGGACCTTTTCTCCCACAAATACCTCTTTTATCCCCAATAGAGGACAGTTTCTTCCTGACATGCCACATTTCTCCCAAATATATCACATCTTCTCCAAGAAATACCAGGTTTCCCACTTCAAATAGGACCTTATCACCTACAAATTCCTCTTTTATCCCAAAAGAGGACAGTTTCTTCCAGAAAGGCCACATTTCTCCCAAATATATCACATCTTCTCCAAGAAATACCAGCTTTCCCCCTTCAAATAGGACCTTATCACCCACAAATACCTCTTTTATCCCCAAAATAGGACAGTTTCTTCCAGAAATGCCACATTTATCCCAAATATATCACATCTTCTCCAAGAAATACCACGTTTCCCCCTTCAAATACAACGTTTTCACCCACAAATACCTGTTTTATCCCCAAAATAGGACAGTTTCTTCCAGACATGCCACATTTCTCCCAAATATATCACATCTTCTCCAAGAAATACCAGGGTTCCCCCTTCAAATAGGACCTTTTCACCCACACATACCTGTTTTATCCCTCAAATTGGACATATTCTTCCAGACATGCCACATTTCTCCCAAATATATCACATCTTCTCCAAGAAATAACAGGTTTCCCCCTTCAAATACAACGTTTTCACCCACAAATACCTGTTTTATCCCCAAAATAGGACAGTTTCTTCCAGAAATGCCACATTTCTCCCAAATAGATCACATCTTCTCCAAGAAATACCAGGATTTCTCCTGAAATACGACCTTTTCACCCACAAATACCTCTTTTATCCCCAAAAGAGGACAGTTTCTACCAGAAATGCCACATTTCTCCCAAATATATCACATCTTCTCCAAGAAATACCAGGATTCCTCCTGTAATAGGACCTTTTCTCCCACTAATACCAGCCTTCTCCCCCCAAATAGGACAGTTTCTTCCAGAAATGCCACATTTCTCCCAAATATATCACATCTTCTCCAAGAAATACCAGCTTTCCCCCTTCAAATAGGACCTTTTCACCCACAAATACCTCTTGTATCCCCAAAATAGGACAGTTTCTTCCTGACATGCCAAATTTCTCCCAAATAGATCACATCTTCTCCAAGAAATACCAGCTTTCCCCCTTCAAATAGGACCTTTTCACCCACAAATACCTCTTTTATCCCAAAATAGGACATTTTCTTCCAGAAAGGCCACATTTCTCCCAAATATATCACATCTTCTCCAAGAAATACCACGTTTCCCCCTTCAAATAGGACCTTTTCACCCACAAATACCTCTTGTATCCCCAAAATAGGACAGTTTCTTCCAGAAATGCCACATTTCTCCCAAATATATCACATCTTCTCCAAGAAATAACACGTTTCCCCCTTCAAATACAACGATGTCACCCACAAATACCTGTTTTATCCCCAAAAGAGGACAGTTTGTTCCAGAAAGGCCACATTTCTCCCAAATATACCTCATCTTCTCCAAGAAATACCAGCTTTCCCCCTTCAAATAGGCCCTTTTCACCCACAAATACATCTTTTATCCCCAAAAGAGGACAGTTTCTTCCAGAAATGCCACATTTCTCCCAAATATATCACATCTTCTCCAAGAAATACCACGTTTCCCCCTTCAAATAGGACCTTATCACCCACAAATACCTCTTTTGTCCCCAAAATAGAACAGTTACGTCCAGAAATGCCACATTTCTCCCAAACATATCACATCTTCTCCAAGAAATACCAGGTTTCCTCCTTGAAATAGGACCTTTTCACCCACAAATACCTCTTGTATCCCCAAAAGAGGACAGTTTCTTCCTGACATGCCACATTTCTCCCAAATATATCACATCTTCTCCAAGAAATACCAGGTTTCCCCCTTGTAATAAGACCTTTTCACCCACAAATACCTCTTTTATATCCAAAATACGACAGTTTCTTCCAGAAATGCCACATTTCTCCCAAATATATCACATCTTCTCCAAGAAATACCACGTTTCCCCCTTCAAATAGGACCTTCTCACCCACAAATACCTCTTTTATCCCCAAAAGAGGACAGTTTCTTCCAGAAATGCCACATTTCTCCCAAATAGATCACATCTTCTCCAAGAAATACCAGGTTTCCCCCTTCAAATAGGACATATTCACCCACAAATACCTCTTTTATCCCCAAAATTGGAAAATTTCTTCCAGAAATGCCACATTTCTCCCAAATAGATCTCATCATCTCCAAGAAATACCAGCTTTCCTCCTTCAAATAGGACCTTCTCACCCACAAATACCTGTTTGATCCCCAAAATAGGACAGTTTCTACCTGACATGCCAGATTTCTCCGAAATATATCACATCTACTCCAAGAAATACCAGCTTTCCCCCTTCAAATAGGACCTTTTCTCCCACAAATACCTCTTTTATCCCCAATAGAGGACAGTTTCTTCCAGACATGCCACATTTCTCTCAAATAGATCACATCTTCTCCAAGAAATACCAGCTTTCCCCCTTCAAATAGGACCTTTGAACCCAAAAAAACCTGTTTAATCCCCAAAAGAGGACAGTTTCTTCCAGAAATGCCATATTTCTCCCAAATATATCACATCTTCTCCAAGAAATACCAGCTTTCCCCCTTCAAATAGGACCTTGTCACCCACAAATACCTCTTTTATCCCCAAAAGAGGACAGTTTCTTCCAGAAAGGCCACATTTCTCCCAAATATATCACATCTTCTCCAAGAAATACCGGGATACTTCCTGAAATATGACCCTTTCTCCCACAAATACCACCATTCTCACACCAGTTAGGACATTTTCTTCCAGAAAGGCCAGATTTCTCCCAAATAGATCACATCTTCTCCAAGAAATACCAGGTTTCCCCCTTCAAATAGGACCTTTTCACCCACAAATTCCTGTTTTATCCCCAAAATAGGACATTTTCTTCCAGAAATGCCACATTTCTCCCAAATATATCACATCTTCTCCAAGAAATACCAGGATTCCACCTGAAATACAACCTTTTCACCCACAAATACCTCTTTTATCCCCAAAAGAGGACAGATTCTTCCAGAAATGCCACATTTCCCCTCGAATATATCACATCTTCTCCAAGAAATACCAGCTTTCCCCCTTCAAATAGGACCTTTTCTCCCACAAATACCTCTTTTATCCCCAAAAGAGCACAGTTTCTTCCAGAAATGCCACATTTCTCCCAAATAGATCACATCTTCTCCAAGAAATACCAGCTTTCCCCCTTCAAATAGGAACTTTTCTCCCACAAATACCTCTTTTATCTCCAAAAGAGGACAGTTTCTGCCAGAAAGGCCAGATTTCTCCCAAATATATCACATCTTCTCCAAGAAATACCACGTTTCCCCCTTAAAATAGGACCTTTTCACCCACAAATACCTCTTGTATCCCCAAAAGAGGACAGTTTCTTCCACAAATGCCACATTTCTCCCAAATATACCACATCTTCTCCAAGAAATACCACGTTTCCCCCTTCAAATAGGACCATTTCACCCACAAATACCTCTTTTATCCGCAAAAGAGGACAGTTTCTTCCAGAAATGCCACATTTCTCCCAAATATATCACATCTCCAAGAAATACCAGGTTTCCCCCTTCAAATAGGACCTTTTCACTCATAAATACCTCTTTTATCCCCAAAAGAGGACAGTTTCTTCCAGAAATGCCACATTTCTCCCAAACATATCACATCTCCTCCAAGAAATACCAGGATTCCTCCTGAAATAGGACGTTTTCTCCCACAAGTACCAGCCTTCTCCCCCCAAATAGGACATTTTCTTCCAGACATGCCACATTTCTCCCAAATAGATCACATCTTCTCCAAGAAATACCAGGTTTTCCCCTGGAAATAGGACCTTTTCACCCACACATACCTCTTTTATCCCCAAAAGAGGACAGTTTCTTCCAGACATACCACATTTCTCCCAAATATATCACATCTTCTCCAAGAAATACCAGGGTTCCCCCTTCAAATAGGACCTTTTCACCCACAAATACCTCTTTTATCCCCCAAAGAGGACAGTTTCTTCCAGAAATGCCACATTTCTCCCAAATATATCACATCTTCTCCAAGAAATACCAGGTTTCCACCTTCAAATAGGACCTTTTCACCCACAAATACTGTTCTATCCCCAAAATAGCACAGTTTCTTCCAGACATGCCACATTTCTCCCAAATATATCACATCTTCTCCAAGAAATACCAGGTTTCCCCCTTCAAATAGGACCTTTTCAACCACAAATACCTGTTTTATCCCTCAAATTGGACATATTCTTCCAGAAATGCCAGATTTCTCCCAAATATATCACATCTTCTCCAAGAAATACCACGTTTCCCCCTTCAAATAGGACCTTATCACCCAGAAATACCTGTTTTATCCCCAAAATAGGACAGTTTCTTCCAGAAATGCCACATTTCTCCCAAATAGATCACATCTTCTCCAAGAAATACCAGGTTTCCCCCTTGAATTAGGACCTTTTCTCCATGAAATACCTCTTTTATCCCCAAAAGAGGACATTTTCTTCCAGAAATGCCACATTTCTCCCAAATATATCACATCTCCTTCAAGAAATACCAGGTTTCCCCCTTGTAATAAGAACTTTTCACCCACAAATACCTCTTTTATCCCCAAAATAGAACAGTTTCATCCAGAAATGCCACATTTCTCCCAAATATAGCACATCTTCTCCAGGAAATGCCAGGATTCCTCCTGAAAGAGGACCTTCTCACCCAAAACTACCAGCCTTCTCCCCCGAAATTGGACGTTTTCTTCCAGAAAGGCCACATTTCTCCCAAATATATCACATCTTCTCCAAGAAATACCAGGATTCCTCCTGAAATAGGACCTTCTCACCCAAAACTACCAGCCTTCTCCCCCACAAATTGGACATTTTCTTCCAGAAAGGCCACATTTCTCCCAAATAGATCACATCTTCTCCATGAAATACCAGCTTTCCCCCTTCAAATAGGACCTTTTCACCCACTAATACCTGTTTTATACCCCAAATAGGACAGTTTCTTCCAGAAATGCCACATTTCTCCCAAATATATCACCTCTTCTCCAAGAAATACCACGTTTCCCCCTTCAAATAGGACCTTTTCACCCACAAATACCTCTTTTATCCCCAAAAGAGGACAGTTTCTTCCAGAAATGCCACTTTTCTCCCAAATAGATCACATCTTCTCCAAGAAATACCAGGTTTCCCCCTTCAAATAGGACCTTTTCACCCACAAATACCTCTGTTATCCCCAAAATAGGACAGTTTTTTCCAGAAATGCCACATTTCTCCCAAATATATCACATCTTCTCCAAGAAATACCAGGTTTCCCCCTTCCAATAGGACCTTCTCACCCACAAATACCTCTTTTATCCCCAAAAGAGGACAGTTTCTTCCAGAAAGGCCACATTTCTCCCAAACATATCACATCTCCTCCAAGAAATACCAGGATTCCTCCTGAAATAGGACCTTTTCTCCCACAAGTACCCGCCATCTCCCCCCAAATAGGACAGTTCCTTCCAGAAATGCCACATTTCTCCCAAATATATCACATCTTCTCCAAGAAATACCAGGTTTTCCCCTGGAAATAGGACCTTTTCACCCACACATACCTCTTTTATCCCCAAAAGAGGACAGTTTCTTCCAGACATGCCACATTTCTCCCAAATATATCACATCTTCTCCAAGAAATACCAGGGTTCCCCCTTCAAATAGGACCTTTTCTCCCACAGATACCTCTTTTATCCCCAAAAGAGGACAGTTTCTTCCAGAAATGCCACATTTCTCCCAAATAGATCACATCTTCTCCAAGAAATACCAGGTTTCCCCCTTCAAATAGGACCTTTTCACCCACACATACCTCTTTTATCCCCAAAAGAGGACAGTTTCTTCCAGACATGCCACATTTCTCCCAAATATATCACATCTTCTCCAAGAAATACCAGGTTTCCCCCTTCAAATAGGACCTTTTCACCCACAAATACCTCTTTTATCCCCCAAAGAGGACAGTTTCTTCCAGAAATGCCACATTTCTCCCAAATATATCACATCTTCTCCAAGAAATACCAGGTTTCCCCCTTCAAATAGGACCTTTTCAACCACAAATACCTGTTTTATGCCCAAAATAGGACAGTTTCTTCCAGAAATGCCACATTTCTACCAAATATATCACATCTTCTCCAAGAAATACCAGGTTTCCCCCTTCAAATAGGACCTTTTCAACCACTAATACCTCTTTGATCCCCAAAAGAGGACAGTATCTTCCAGAAAGGCCACATTTCTCCCAAATATATCACATCTTCTCCAGGAAATACCAGGATTCCTCCTGAAATAGGACCTTCTCACCCAAAACTACCAGCCTTCTCCCCCCAAATTGTACATTTTCTTCCAGACATGCCACATTTCTCCCAAATATACCACAACTTCTCCAAGAAATACCAAGTTTTCCCCCTTGAATTAGGACCTTTTCAACCACAAATACCTCTTTTATCCCCAAAATAGGACAGTTTCTTCCAGAAAGGCCACATTTCTCCCAAATATATCACATCTTCTCCATGAAATACCCGGATACCCCCTTCAAATAGGACCTTTTCACCCACAAATACCTCTTTTATCCCCAAAAGAGGACAGTTTCTGCCAGAAATGCCACATTTCTCCCAAATAAATCAAATCTCCTCCAAGAAATACCAGGATTCCTCCTGAAATAGGACATTTCTCCCACATATACCAGCCTTCTCCCCCCAAATAGGACATTTTCTTCCAGACATGCCACATATCACCCAAATATATCACATCTTCTCCAAGAAATACCAGCTTTCCCCCTTCAAATAGGACCTTTTCACCCACAAGTACCTGTTTTATCCCCAAAAGAGGACAGTTTCTTCCTGACATGCCTCATTTCTCCCAAATAGATCACATCTCCTCCAAGAAATGCCACGTTTCCCCTTCAAATAGGACCTTTTCTCCCACAAATACCTGTTTTATCCCCAAAACAGGACATTTTCTTCCAGACATGCCAGATTTCTCCCAAATAGATCACATCTTCTCCAAGAAATACCAGGTTTTCCCCTGGAAATAGGACCTTTTCACCCACACATACCTCTTTTATCCCCAAAAGAGGACAGTTTCTTCCAGACATACCACATTTCTCCCAAATATATCACATCTTCTCAAAGAAATACCACGTTTCCCCCTTCAAATAGGACCTTATCACCCACAAATACCTGTTTTATCCCCAAAAGAGGACAGTTTCTTCCTGACATGCCACATCTCTCACAAATATACCACATCTTCTCCAAGAAATACCACGTTTCCCCCTTCAAATAGGACCTTTTCACCCACAAATACCTGTTTTATCCCCAAAATACGACAGTTTCTTCCAGAAATGCCACATTTCTCCCAAATATATCACATCTTCTCCAAGAAATACCAGGTTTCCCCCTTCAAATAGGACCTTTTCAACCACAAATACCTCTTTTATCCCCAAAAGAGGACAGTTTCTTCCAGACATGCAACATTTCTCCCAAATATATCACATCTTCTCCATGAAATACCAGGTTTCCCCCTTCAAATAGGACCTTTTCTCCATGAAATACCTCTTTTATCCCCAAAAGAGGACATTTTCTTCCAGACATACCACATTTCTCCCAAATATATCACATCTTCTCCAAGAAATACCAGGTTTCCCCCTTCAAATAGGACCTTTTCACCTACAAATACCTCTTTTATCCCCAAAATAGAACAGTTTCTTCCAGACATACCACATTTCTCCCAAATATATCACATCTTCTCCAAGAAATACCAGGTTTTCCCCTGGAAATAGGACCTTTTCACCCACACATACCTCTTTTATCCCCAAAAGAGGACTGTTTCATCCAGACATACCACATTTCTCCCAAATATTTCACATCTTCTCCAAGAAATACCAGGGTTCCCCCTTCAAATAGGACCTTTTCACCCACAAATACCTCTTGTATCCCCCAAAGAGGACAGTTTCTTCCAGAAATGCCACATTTCTCCCAAATATATCACATCTTCTCCAAGAAATACCAGGTTTCCCCCTTCAAATAGGACCTTTTCACGCACTAATACCTCTTTTATCCCCAAAAGAGGACAGTTTCTTCCAGAAATGCCACATTTCTTCCAAATAGATCACATCTTCTCCAAGAAATACCAGGATTCCTCCTGAAATGGGACCTTTTCTCCCACAAATACCAGCCTTCTCCCCCCAAATAGGACATTTTCTTCCAGACATGCCACATATCACCCAAATAGATCACATCTTCTCCAAGAAATACCAGATTTCCCCCTTCAAATAGGACCTTTTCACCTACAAATACCTCTTTTATCCCCAAAAGAGGACAGTTTCTTCCAGAAATGCCGCATTTCACCGAAACATATCACATCTTCTCCAAGAATTACCAGCTTTCCCCCTTCAAATAGGACCTTTTCACCCACAAATACCTCTTTTATCCCCAAAATAGGACAGTTTCTTCCAGAAATGCCACATTTCTACCAAATAGATCAAATCTCCGCCAAGAAATACCAGGATTCCTCCTGAAATAGGACCTTTTCTCCCACAAATACCAGCCTTCTCCCCCCAAATAGGATATTTTCTTCCAGACATGCCAGATTTCTCCCAAATATATCACATCTTCTCCAAGAAATACCAGCTTTCCCCCTTCAAATAGGACCTTTTCACCCACAAATACCTGTTTTATCCCCAAAAGAGGACAGTTTCTTCCAGACATGCCTCATTTCTCTCAAATAGATCACATCTCCTCCAAGAAATACCACGGTTCCCCCTTCAAATAGGACCTTTTCACCCACACATACCTCTTTTATCCCCAAAAGAGGACAGTTTCTTCCAGAAATGCCACATTTCTCCCAAACATATCACATCTCCTCCAAGAAATACCAGAATTCCCCCTTCAAATAGGACCTTTTCTCCCACAAGTACCAGCCTTCTCCCCCCAAATTGGACATTTTCTTCCAGAAAGGCCACATTTCTCCCAAATAGATCACATCTTCTCCAAGAAATACCAGGATTCATCCTGAAATAGGACCTTCTCACCGAAAACTACCAGCCTTCTCCCCCCAAATTGGACATTTTCTTCCAGACATGCCACATTTCTCCCAAATAGATCACATCTTCTCCAAGAAATACCAGGTTTCCCCCTTCAAATAGGACCTTTTCGCCCACAAATACCTGTTTTATCCCCAAAAGAGGACAGTTTCTTCCAGAAATGCCACATTTCTCCCAAATATATCACATCTTCTCCAAGAAATACCTGCTTTCCCCCTTCAAATAGGACCTTTTCACCCACAAATACCTCTTTTATCCCCCATATACGACAGTTTCTTCCAGAAATGCCAGATTTCTCCCAAATATATCACATCTTCTCCAAGAAATACCACGTTTCCCCCTTCAAATAGGACCTTTTCACCCACAAATACCTGTTTTATCCCCAAAAGAGGACAGTTTCTTCCAGAAATGCCACATTTCTCCCAAATATATCATATCTTCTCCAAGAAATACCCGGTTTCCCCCTTCAAAAAGGAAATTTTCACCCACAAATACCTCTTTTATCCCCAGAAGAGGACAGTTTCTTCCAGAAATGCCACATTTCTCCCAAATAGATCACATCTTCTCCAAGAAATACCAGTTTTCCCCCTTCAAATAGGACCTTTTCACCCACAAATACCTCTTTTATCCCCAAAAGAGGACAGTTTCTTCCAGAAATGCCACATTTCTCCCAAACATATCACATCTTCTCCAAGAAATGCCAGGATTCCACCTGAAATAGGACCTTTTCTCCCACAAGTACCAGCCTTCTCCCCCCAAATAGGTCATTTTCTTCCAGACATGCCACATTTCTCCCAAATATATCACATCTTCTCCAAGAAATACCGAGTTTCCCCCTTCAAATAGGACCTTTTCACCCACAAATACCTCTTTTATCCCCAAAATAGGACAGTTTCTTCCAGAAATGCCACATTTCTCCCAAATAGATCACATCTTCTCCAAGAAATACCAGCTTTCCCCCTTCAAATAGGACATTTTCAACCACAAATACATGTTTTATCCCCAAAATACGACAGTTTCTTCCAGAAATGCCACATTTCTCCCAAATATATCATATCTTCTCCAAGAAATACCAGGTTTCCCCCTTGAATTAGGACCTTTTCTCCATGAAATACCTCTATTATCCCCAAAATAGGACAGTTTCTGCCAGAAAGGCCACATTTCTCCCAAATATATCATATCTTCTCCAAGAAATACCAGGTTTCCCCCTTCAAATAGGACCTTTTCACCCACAAATACCTCTTTTATCCCCAAAAGAGGACAGTTTCTTCCAGAAAGGCCACATTTCTCCCAAACATATCACATCTCCTCCAAGAAATACCAGGATTCCTCCTGAAATAGGACGTTTTCTCCCACAAGTACCAGCCTTCTCCCCCCAAATAGGACATTTTCTTCCAGACATGCCACATTTCTCCCAAATAGATCACATCTTCTCCAAGAAATACCAGGTTTTCCCCTGGAAATAGGACCTTTTCACCCACACATACCTCTTTTATCCCCAAAAGAGGACAGTTTCTTCCAGACATACCACATTTCTCCCAAATATATCACATCTTCTCAAAGAAATACCACGTTTCCCCCTTCAAATAGGACCTTATCACCCACAAATACCTGTTTTATCCCCAAAATAGGACAGTTTCTTCCTGACATGCCACATCTCTCACAACTATACCACATCTTCTCCAAGAAATACCACGTTTCCCCCTTCAAATAGGACCTTTTCACCCACAAATACCTGTTTTATCCCCAAAATACGACAGTTTCTTTCAGAAATGCCACATTTCTCCCAAATATATCACATCTTCTCCAAGAAATACCAGGTTTCCCCCTTCAAATAGGACCTTTTCACCCACAAATACCTGTTTTATCCCCAAAAGAGGACAGTTTCTTCCAGACATGCCACATTTCTCCCAAATATATCACATCTTCTCCATGAAATACCAGGTTTCCCCCTTCAAATAGGACCTTTTCTCCATGAAATACCTCTTTTATCCCCAAAAGAGGACATTTTCTTCCAGACATACCACATTTCTCCCAAATATATCACATCTTCTCCAAGAAATACCAGGTTTCCCCCTTCAAATAGGACCTTTTCACCTACAAATACCTCTTTTATCCCCAAAATAGAACAGTTTCTTCCAGAAATGCCACATTTCACCCAAACATATCACATCTTCTCCAAGAAATACCAGGATACCCCCTTCAAATAGGACCTTTTCACCCACAAGAACCTGTTTTATTCCCAAAAGAGGACAGTTTCTTCCAGACATGCCTCATTTCTCCCAAATAGATCACATCTCCTCCAAGAAATACCACGGTTCCCCCTTCAAATAGGACCTTTTCTCCCACAAATACCTGTTTTATCCCCAAAACAGGACGTTTTCTTTCAGACATGCCACATTTCTCCCAAATATATCACATCTTCTCCAAGAAATACCAGGTTTTCCCCTTGGAAATAGGACCTTTTCACCCACACATACCTCTTTTATCCCCAAAAGAGGACTGTTTCATCCAGACATACCACATTTCACCCAAATATTTCACATCTTCTCCAAGAAATACCAGGGTTCCCCCTTCAAATAGGACCTTTTCACCCACAAATACCTCTTGTATCCCCCAAAGAGGACAGTTTCTTCCAGAAATGCCACATTTCTCCCAAATATATCACATCTTCTCCAAGAAATACCAGGTTTCCCCCTTCAAATAGGACCTTTTCAACCACTAATACCTCTTTTATCCCCAAAAGAGGACAGTTTCTTCCAGAAATGCCACATTTCTTCCAAATAGATCACATCTTCTCCAAGAAATACCAGGATTCCTCCTGAAATGGGACCTTTTCTCCCACAAATACCAGCCTTCTCCCCCCAAATAGGACATTTTCTTCCAGACATGCCACATATCACCCAAATAGATCACATCTTCTCCAAGAAATACCAGATTTCCCCCTTCAAATAGGACCTTTTCACCTACAAATACCTCTTTTATCCCCAAAAGAGGACAGTTTCTTCCAGAAATGCCACATTTCACCGAAACATATCACATCTTCTCCAAGAATTACCAGCTTTCCCCCTTCAAATAGGACCTTTTCACCCACAAATACCTCTTTTATCCCCAAAATAGGACAGTTTCTTCCAGAAATGCCACATTTCTACCAAATAGATCAAATCTCCGCCAAGAAATACCAGGATTCCTCCTGAAATAGGACCTTTTCTCCCACAAATACCAGCCTTCTCCCCCCAAATAGGATATTTTCTTCCAGACATGCCAGATTTCTCCCAAATATATCACATCTTCTCCAAGAAATACCAGCTTTCCCCCTTCAAATAGGACCTTTTCACCCACAAATACCTGTTTTATCCCCAAAAGAGGACAGTTTCTTCCAGACATGCCTCATTTCTCCCAAATAGATCACATCTCCTCCAAGAAATACCACGGTTCCCCCTTCAAATAGGAACTTTTCTCCCACACATACCTCTTTTATCCCCAAAAGAGGACAGTTTCTTCCAGAAATGCCACATTTCTCCCAAATATATCACATCTTCTCCAAGAAATAACAGGTTTCCCCCATCAAATAGGACCTTTTCAACCACAAATACCTCTTTTATCCCCCAAAATACGACAGTTTCTTCCAGAAATGCCACATTTCTCCCAAATAGATCACATCTTCTCCAAGAAATACCAGGTTTCCTCCTGGAAATAGGACCTTTTCAACCACTAATACCTCTTTTATCCCCAAAAGAGGACAGTTTCTTCCAGAAATGCCACATTTCTACCAAATAGATCAAATCTCCGCCAAGAAATGCCAGGATTCCTCCTGAAATAGGACCTTCTCACCCAAAACTACCAGCCTTCTCCCCACAAATTGGACATTTTCTTCCAGAAAGGCCACATTTCTCCCAAATAGATCACATCTTCTCCAAGAAATACCAGGATTCCTCCTGAAATAGGACCTTCTCACCGAAAACTACCAGCCTTCTCCCCCCAAATTGGACATTTTCTTCCAGAAATGCCACATTTCTTCCAAATAGATCACATCTTCTCCAAGAAATACCAGGATTCCTCCTGAAATGGGACCTTTTCTCCCACAAATACCAGCCTTCTCCCCCCAAATAGGACATTTTCTTCCAGACATGCCACATATCACCCAAATAGATCACATCTTCTCCAAGAAATACCAGATTTCCCCCTTCAAATAGGACCTTTTCACCTACAAATACCTCTTTTATCCCCAAAAGAGGACAGTTTCTTCCAGACATGCCAGATTTCTCCCAAATATATCACATCTTCTCCAAGAAATACCTGCTTTCCCCCTTCAAATAGGACCTTTTCACCCACAAATACCTCTTTTATCCCCCATATACGACAGTTTCTTCCAGAAATGCCAGATTTCTCCCAAATATATCACATCTTCTCCAAGAAATACCACGTTTCCCCCTTCAAATAGGACCTTTTCACCCACAAATACCTGTTTTATCCCCAAAAGAGGACAGTTTCTTCCAGAAATGCCACATTTCTCCCAAATATATCATATCTTCTCCAAGAAATACCCGGTTTCCCCCTTCAAAAAGGAAATTTTCACCCACAAATACCTCTTTTATCCCCAAAATAGGACAGTTTCTTCCAGAAATGCCACATTTCTCCCAAATAGATCACATCTTCTCCAAGAAATACCAGTTTTCCCCCTTCAAATAGGACCTTTTCACCCACAAATACCTCTTTTATCCCCAAAAGAGGACAGTTTCTTCCAGAAATGCCACATTTCTCCCAAACATATCACATCTTCTCCAAGAAATGCCAGGATTCCACCTGAAATAGGACCTTTTCTCCCACAAGTACCAGCCTTCTCCCCCCAAATAGGTCATTTTCTTCCAGACATGCCACATTTCTCCCAAATATATCACATCTTCTCCAAGAAATACCGAGTTTCCCCCTTCAAATAGGACCTTTTCACCCACAAATACCTCTTTTATCCCCAAAAGAGGACAGTTTCTTCCAGAAATGCCACATTTCTCCCAAATATATCACATCTTCTCCAAGAAATACCAGGTTTCCCCCTTCAAATAGGACATTTTCAACCACAAATACATGTTTTATCCCCAAAATACGACAGTTTCTTCCAGAAAGGCCACATTTCTCCCAAATATATCATATCTTCTCCAAGAAATACCAGGTTTCCCCCTTGAATTAGGACCTTTTCTCCATGAAATACCTCTATTATCCCCAAAATAGGACAGTTTCTGCCAGAAAGGCCACATTTCTCCCAAATATATCATATCTTCTCCAAGAAATACCAGGTTTCCCCCTTCAAATAGGACCTTTTCACCCACAAATACCTCTTTTATCCCCAAAAGAGGACAGTTTCTTCCAGAAAGGCCACATTTCTCCCAAACATATCACATCTCCTCCAAGAAATACCAGGATTCCTCCTGAAATAGGACGTTTTCTCCCACAAGTACCAGCCTTCTCCCCCCAAATAGGACATTTTCTTCCAGACATGCCACATTTCTCCCAAATAGATCACATCTTCTCCAAGAAATACCAGGTTTTCCCCTGGAAATAGGACCTTTTCACCCACACATACCTCTTTTATCCCCAAAAGAGGACAGTTTCTTCCAGACATACCACATTTCTCCCAAATATATCACATCTTCTCAAAGAAATACCACGTTTCCCCCTTCAAATAGGACCTTATCACCCACAAATACCTGTTTTATCCCCAAAAGAGGACAGTTTCTTCCTGACATGCCACATCTCTCACAAATATACCACATCTTCTCCAAGAAATACCACGTTTCCCCCTTCAAATAGGACCTTTTCACCCACAAATACCTGTTTTATCCCCAAAATACGACAGTTTCTTTCAGAAATGCCACATTTCTCCCAAATATATCACATCTTCTCCAAGAAATACCAGGTTTCCCCCTTCAAATAGGACCTTTTCAACCACTAATACCTCTTTTATCCCCAAAAGAGGACAGTTTCTTCCAGAAATGCCACATTTCTTCCAAATAGATCACATCTTCTCCAAGAAATACCAGGATTCCTCCTGAAATGGGACCTTTTCTCCCACAAATACCAGCCTTCTCCCCCCAAATAGGACATTTTCTTCCAGACATGCCACATATCACCCAAATAGATCACATCTTCTCCAAGAAATACCAGATTTCCCCCTTCAAATAGGACCTTTTCACCTACAAATACCTCTTTTATCCCCAAAAGAGGACAGTTTCTTCCAGAAATGCCACATTTCACCGAAACATATCACATCTTCTCCAAGAATTACCAGCTTTCCCCCTTCAAATAGGACCTTTTCACCCACAAATACCTCTTTTATCCCCAAAATAGGACAGTTTCTTCCAGAAATGCCACATTTCTACCAAATAGATCAAATCTCCGCCAAGAAATACCAGGATTCCTCCTGAAATAGGACCTTTTCTCCCACAAATACCAGCCTTCTCCCCCCAAATAGGATATTTTCTTCCAGACATGCCAGATTTCTCCCAAATATATCACATCTTCTCCAAGAAATACCAGCTTTCCCCCTTCAAATAGGACCTTTTCACCCACAAATACCTGTTTTATCCCCAAAAGAGGACAGTTTCTTCCAGACATGCCTCATTTCTCCCAAATAGATCACATCTCCTCCAAGAAATACCACGGTTCCCCCTTCAAATAGGACCTTTTCACCCACACATACCTCTTTTATCCCCAAAAGAGGACAGTTTCTTCCAGAAATGCCACATTTCTCCCAAATATATCACATCTTCTCCAAGAAATAACAGGTTTCCCCCTTCAAATAGGACCTTTTCAACCACAAATACCTCTTTTATCCCCCTAAATACGACAGTTTCTTCCAGAAATGCCACATTTCTCCCAAATAGATCACATCTTCTCCAAGAAATACCAGGATTCCTCCTGGAAATAGGACCTTTTCAACCACTAATACCTCTTTTATCCCCAAAAGAGGACAGTTTCTTCCAGAAATGCCACATTTCTACCAAATAGATCAAATCTCCGCCAAGAAATGCCAGGATTCCTCCTGAAATAGGACCTTCTCACCCAAAACTACCAGCCTTCTCCCCACAAATTGGACATTTTCTTCCAGAAAGGCCACATTTCTCCCAAATAGATCACATCTTCTCCAAGAAATACCAGGATTCCTCCTGAAATAGGACCTTCTCACCGAAAACTACCAGCCTTCTCCCCCCAAATTGGACATTTTCTTCCAGAAATGCCACATTTCTTCCAAATAGATCACATCTTCTCCAAGAAATACCAGGATTCCTCCTGAAATGGGACCTTTTCTCCCACAAATACCAGCCTTCTCCCCCCAAATAGGACATTTTCTTCCAGACATGCCACATATCACCCAAATAGATCACATCTTCTCCAAGAAATACCAGATTTCCCCCTTCAAATAGGACCTTTTCACCTACAAATACCTCTTTTATCCCCAAAAGAGGACAGTTTCTTCCAGACATGCCAGATTTCTCCCAAATATATCACATCTTCTCCAAGAAATACCTGCTTTCCCCCTTCAAATAGGACCTTTTCACCCACAAATACCTCTTTTATCCCCCATATACGACAGTTTCTTCCAGAAATGCCAGATTTCTCCCAAATATATCACATCTTCTCCAAGAAATACCACGTTTCCCCCTTCAAATAGGACCTTTTCACCCACAAATACCTGTTTTATCCCCAAAAGAGGACAGTTTCTTCCAGAAAGGCCACATTTCTCCCAAATAGATCACATCTTCTCCAAGAAATACCCGGTTTCCCCCTTCAAAAAGGAAATTTTCACCCACAAATACCTCTTTTATCCCCAGAAGAGGACAGTTTCTTCCAGAAATGCCACATTTCTCCCAAATAGATCACATCTTCTCCAAGAAATACCAGTTTTCCCCCTTCAAATAGGACCTTTTCACCCACAAATACCTCTTTTATCCCCAAAAGAGGACAGTTTCTTCCAGAAATGCCACATTTCTCCCAAACATATCACATCTTCTCCAAGAAATGCCAGGATTCCACCTGAAATAGGACCTTTTCTCCCACAAGTACCAGCCTTCTCCCCCCAAATAGGTCATTTTCTTCCAGACATGCCACATTTCTCCCAAATATATCACATCTTCTCCAAGAAATACCGAGTTTCCCCCTTCAAATAGGACCTTTTCACCCACAAATACCTCTTTTATCCCCAAAAGAGGACAGTTTCTTCCAGAAATGCCACATTTCTCCCAAATATATCACATCTTCTCCAAGAAATACCAGCTTTCCCCCTTCAAATAGGACATTTTCAACCACAAATACATGTTTTATCCCCAAAATACGACAGTTTCTTCCAGAAAGGCCACATTTCTCCCAAATATATCATATCTTCTCCAAGAAATACCAGGTTTCCCCCTTGAATTAGGACCTTTTCTCCATGAAATACCTCTATTATCCCCAAAATAGGACAGTTTCTGCCAGAAAGGCCACATTTCTCCCAAATATATCATATCTTCTCCAAGAAATACCAGGTTTCCCCCTTCAAATAGGACCTTTTCACCCACAAATACCTCTTTGATCCCCAAAAGAGGACAGTTTCTTCCAGAAAGGCCACATTTCTCCCAAACATATCACATCTCCTCCAAGAAATACCAGGATTCCTCCTGAAATAGGACGTTTTCTCCCACAAGTACCAGCCTTCTCCCCCCAAATAGGACATTTTCTTCCAGACATGCCACATTTCTCCCAAATAGATCACATCTTCTCCAAGAAATACCAGGTTTTCCCCTGGAAATAGGACCTTTTCACCCACACATACCTCTTTTATCCCCAAAAGAGGACAGTTTCTTCCAGACATACCACATTTCTCCCAAATATATCACATCTTCTCCAAGAAATACCAGCTTTCCCCCTTCAAATAGGACCTTTTCACCCACAAATACCTCTTTTATCCCCGAAAGAGGACAGTTTCTTCCAGAAATGCCACATTTCTCACAAATATATCACATCTTCTCCAAGAAATACCAGGGTTCCCCCTTCAAATAGGACCTTTTCACCCACAAATACCTCTTTTATCCCCAAAAGAGGACAGTTTCTTCCCGAAAGGCCACATTTCTCCCAAATATATCACATCTTCTCCAAGAAATACCAGGATTCCTCCTGAAATACAACCTTCTCACCCACTAATACCAGGCTTCTCCCCCCAAATAGGACAGTTTCTGCCACAAAGGCCACATTTCTCCCAAATAGATCACATCTTCTCCAAGAAATACCGGGTTTCCCCCTTCAAATGGGCCCTTTTCACCCACAAATACCTCTTTTATCCCCAAAAGAGGACAGTTTCTTCCAGAAATGCCACATTTCTCCCAAATATATCACATCTTCTCCAAGAAATACCAGCTTTCCCCCTTCAAATAGGACCTTTTCAACCACTAATACCTCTTTTATGCCCAAAATATGACAGTTTCTTCCAGAAAGGCCACATTTCTCCCAAATATATCACATCTTCTTCAAGAAATGCCAGGATTCCTCCTGAAAGAGGACCTTCTCACCCAAAACTACCAGCCTTCTCCCCCCAAATTGGACATTTTCTCCCAGAAATGACACATTTCTCCCAAATAGATCACATCTTCTCCAAGAAATACCAGGATTCCTCCTGAAAGAGGACCTTCTCACCGAAAACTACCAGCCTTCTCCCCCCAAATTGGACATTTTCTTCCAGAAAGGCCACATTTCTCCCAAATAGATCACATCTTCTCCAAGAAATACCAGCTTTCCCCCTTCAAATAGGACCTTTTCACCCACAAATACCTCTTTGATCCCCAAAAGAGGTCAGTTTCTTCCAGAAATGCCACATTTCTACCAAATAGATCAAATCTCCGCCAAGAAATACCAGGATTCCTCCTGAAATAGGACCTTTTCTCCCACAAATACCACCCTTCTCCCCCCAAATAGGACAGTTTCTTACAGAAAGGCCACATTTCTCCCAAATATATCACATCTTCCCCAAGAAATACCAGCTTTCCCCCTTCAAATAGGACCTTTTCACCCACAAATACCTCTTTGATCCCCAAAAGAGGTCAGTTTCTTCCAGAAATGCCACATTTCTGCCAAATAGATCAAATCTCCGCCAAGAAATACCAGGATTCCTCCTGAAATAGGACCTTTTCTCCCACAAATACCAGCCTTCTCCCCCCAAATAGGATATTTTCTTCCAGACATGCCACATTTCTCCCAAATATATCACATCTTCTCCAAGAAATACCAGCTTTCCCCCTTCAAATAGGACCTTTTCACCTACAAATACCTCTTTTATCCCCAAAATAGAACAGTTTCTTCCAGAAATGCCACATTTCACCCAAACATATCACATCTTCTCCAAGAAATACCAGGATACCCCCTTCAAATAGGACCTTTTCACCCACAAGTACATGTTTTATCCCCAAAAGAGGACAGTTTCTTCCAGACATGCCTCATTTCTAACAAATAGATCACATCTCCTCCAAGAAATACCACGGTTCCCCCTTCAAATAGGACCTTTTCTCCCACAAATACCTCTTTTATCCCCAAAATAGGACAGTTTCTTCCAGAAATGCCACATTTCTCCCAAATATATCACATCTTCTCCAAGAAATACCAGGTTTTCCCCTGGAAATAGGACCTTTTCACCCACAAATACCTCTTTTATCCCCAAAAGAGGACAGTTTCTTCCAGACATACCACATTTCTTCCAAATATATCACATCTTCTCCAAGAAATAACAGGTTTCCCCCTTCAAATAGGACCTTTTTAACCACAAATACCTGTTTTATGCCCAAAATACGACAGTTTCTTCCAGAAATGCCACATTTCTCCCAAATAGATCACATCTTCTCCAAGAAATACCAGCTTTCCCCCTTGAATTAGGACCTTTTCTCCATGAAATACCTCTTTTATCCCCAAAATAGGACAGTTTCTGCCAGAAAGGCCACATTTCTCCCAAATATATCACATCTTCTCCAAGAAATACCAGGTTTCCTCCTGGAAATAGGACCTTTTCACCCACAAATACCTCTTTTATCCCCAAAAGAGGACAGTTTCTTCCGGAAAGGCCACATTTCTCCCAAATATATCACATCTCCACCAAGAAATGCCAGGATTCCTCCAGAAATAGGACCTTCTCACCCAAAACTACCAGCCTTCTCCCCCCAAATTGGACATTTTCTCCCAGAAATGACACATTTCTCCCAAATAGATCACATCTTCTCCAAGAAATACCAGGATTCCTCCTGAAATAGGACCTTCTCACCGAAAACTACCAGCCTTCTCCCCCCAAATTGGACATTTTCTTCCAGACATGCCACATTTCTCCCAAATAGATCACATCTTCTCCAAGAAATACCAGGTTTCCCCCTTCAAATAGGACCTTTTCACCCACAAATACCTCTTTTATCCCCAAAATAGGACAGTTTCTTTTAGAAATGCCACATTTCTCCCAAATATATCACATCTTCTCCAAGAAATACCTGCTTTCCCCCTTCAAGTAGGACCTTTTCACCCACAAATACCACTTTTATCCCCAAAATTGGACAGCTTCTTCCAGACATGCCACATTTCTCCAAAATATATCACATCTTCTCCAAGAAATACCACGTTTCCCCCTTCAAATAGGACCTTTTCACCCACAAATACCTGTTTTATCCCCAAAAGAGGACAGTTTCTTCCAGAAATGCCACATTTCACCCAAATATATCATATCTTCTCCAAGAAATACCAGGTTTCCCCCTTCAAAAAGGAAATTTTCACCCACAAATACCTCTTTTATCCCCAAAAGAGGACAGTTTCTTCCAGAAATGCCAGATTTCTCCCAAATAGATCACATCTTCTCCAAGAAATACCAGGGTTCCCTCTTCAAATAGGACCTTTTCACCCACAAATACCTCTTTTATCCCCAAAAGAGGACAGTTTCTTCCAGAAATGCCACATTTCTCCCAAATATATCACATCTTCTCCAAGAAATGCCAGGATTCCTCCTGAAATAGGACCTTTTCTCCCACAAGTACCAGCCTTCTCCCCCCAAATAGGACATTTTCTTCCAGACATGCCACATTTCTCCCAAATATATCACATCTTCTCCAAGAAATACCTGGGTTCCCCCTTCAAATAGGACCTTTTCACCCACAAATACCTCTTCTATCCCCCAAAGAGGACAGTTTCTTCCAGGAATGCCACATTTCTCACAAATATATCACATCTTCTCCAAGAAATACCAGGTTTCCCCTTTCAAATAGGAACTTTTCACCCACAAATACCTGTTTTATCCCCACAATAGGACAGTTTCTTCCAGAAATGCCACATTTCTCCCAAATAGATCACATCTTCTCCAAGAAATACCAGGATTCCTCCTGAAATAGGACCTTCTCACCGAAAACTACCAGCCTTCTCCCCCCAAATTGGACATTTTCTTCCAGAAAGGCCACATTTTTCCCAAATAGATCACATCTTCTCCAAGAAATACCAGGTTTCCCCCTTCAAATAGGACCTTTTCACCCACAAATACCTCTTTGATCCCCAAAAGAGGACAGTTTCTTCCAGAAATGCCACATTTCTCCCAAATAAATCACATCTTCTCCAAGAAATACCAGGTTTCCCCCTTCAAATAGGACCTTTTCACCCACAAATACCTCTTTGATCCCCAAAAGAGGACAGTTTCTTCCAGACATGCCTCATTTCTCCCAAATAGATCAGGTCTCCTCCAAGAAATACCACGGTTCCCCCTTCAAATAGGACCTTTTCTCCCACAAATACCTCTTTTATCCCCAAAAGAGGACAGTGTCTTCCAGAAAGGCCAGATTTCTCCCAAACACATCACATCTCCAAGAAATACCAGGATTCCTCCTGAAATAGGACTTTTTCACCCACAAATACCTCTTTTATCCCCAAAAGAGGACAGTTTCTTCCAGAAATGCCACATTTCTCCCAAATATATCACATCTCCAAGAAATACCAGGTTTCCTCCTGAAATAGGACCTTGTCACCCACAAATACCTGTTTTATCCCTTTGTTCCGAGCGACTTTTCGTTTTGGAGTGTGTATCCGATGCTACACTTCAGCATTCTGTGACGAATAGAGTAGAAGAGAAAAGCCCCACTAATAAGGCAGCTAGAAGCTCCAGAAGCCACACACGTTGTGCTTTCAGGGAGGACGTTCCAGAAAGTCGAGAGTTGTGGCTTCTTTCCTGCGGAGAAAAAACCCCCTGTTTTCAGGCAATGCAGGACGCTGAATTCGCATCTTCTCGGCATAGGAATACCGCTCCTTCGCTCTCGTGGCTCGAAAGCGGCACTCGCGCTGAACCGCTCCGGAGAGTCTGCAGTTGCTGTCCGGTCCATCGCGGTTCTGCCCGAGTGCCGCTTGCTGCCTTCAGCAGCGCTCTCGTTTCTCTCGGATGCCGGGAAAGAGCGACTTCAGCCGGATGCTTTTCTCCGACGAGTGAGCGGCTTCTTCTGCGCACATCGCAATGGAGAGCTTCTGACTTCTCCATGTGTCCATGCAGAATGCACTACGCTTCTCTCTCATTCTTATCCCTTCCTTCCGAGCGACATTTCGTTTTGGAGTGTTTATCCGATGCTACACTTCAGCATTCTGTGACGAATAGAGTAGAAGGGAAAAGCCCCACTAATAAGGCAGCTAGAAGTTCGAGGAGCGACACACGTAGTGCTTTCAGGGAGGACGTTCCAGAAAGTCGAGAGTTGTGGCTTCTTTCCTGCGGAGAAAAAAACCCCTGTTTTCAGGCTATTCAGTAGTCTGCAACTGCGGACTGTCCGGTGTGGTTCAGCGCAAATGCCGCTTTCGAGCCACGAGAGAGGAGGAGCGGCATTCCTATGCCGAGAACGAGCGAATTCAGCGTCCTGCAATGCCTGAAAACAGGGCCTTTTTTCTCCGCAGGAAACAAGCCACAACTCTCGACTTTCTGGAAAGTCCTCCCTGAAAGCACTACGTGTGTCGCTCCTGCAGCTTCTAGCTGCCTTATTAGTGGGGCTTTTTCTCTTCTACTCTATTCGTCACAGAATGCTGAAGTGTAGCATTGGATAAACACTCCAAAACGAAATGTCGCTCGGAAGGAAGGGATAAGAATGAGAGAGAAGCGTAGTGCATTCTGCATGGACACATGGAGAAGTCAAAAGCGCTCCATTGCGATGTGCGCAGAAGAAGCCGCTCACTCGTCGGAGAAAAGCATCCGGCTGAAGTCGCTCTTTCCCGGCATCCGAGAGAAACGAGAGCGCTGCTGAAGGCAGCAAGCGGCACTCGGGCAGAACCGCGATGGACCGGACAGCAACTGCAGACTCTCCGGAGCGGTTCAGCGCGAGTGCCGCTTTCGAGCCACGAGAGCGAAGGAGCGGTATTGAAATGCCGAGAAGGAGCGAATTCAGCGTCCAGCATTGCCTGAAAACAGGGGGTTTTTTCTCCGCAGGAAAGAAGCCACAACTCTCGACTTTCTGGAACGTCCTCCCCGAAAGCACAACGTGTGTCGCTCCTCGAACTTCTAGCTGCCTTATTAGTGTGGTTTCCACTTCTACTCTATTCGTCACAGAATGCTGAAGTGTAGCATCGGATAAACACTCCAAAACGAAATGTCGCTCGGAAAAAGGGATAAGAATGAGAGAGAAGCGTAGTGCATTCTGCATGGACACATGGAGAAGTCAGAAGCGCTCCATTGCGATGTGCGCAGAAGAAGCCGCTCACTCGTCGGAGCAAAGCATCCGGCTGAAGTCGCTCTTTCCCGGCATCCGAGAGTAACGAGACCGCTGCTGAAGGCTGCAAGCGGCACTCGGGCAGAACCGCGATGGACCGGACAGCAACTGCAGACTCTCCGGAGCGGTTCAGACCGAGTGCCACTTTCGAGCCACGAGAGCGAAGGAGCGGTATTCCTACGCCGAGAAGGTGCGAATTCAGCGTCCTGCATTGCCTGAAAACAGGGGTTTTTTCTCCGCAGGAAAGAAGCCACAACTCTCGACTTTCTGGAACGTCCTCCCTGAAAGCACAATGTGTGAGGCTTCTGGACCTTCTAGCTGCCTTATTAGTGGGGCTTTTCTCTTCTATTTTATTCGTCACAGAATGCTGAAGTGTAGCATCGGATAAACACTCCAAAACGAAAAGTCGCTCGGAACAAAGGGATAAAACAGGAATCTGTGGGTGACAAGGTCCTATTTCAGGAGGAAACGTGGTATTTCTTGGAGATGTGATATATTTGGGAGAAATGTGGCATTTCTGGAAGAAACTGTCCTATTTTGGGGATAAAACAGGTATTTGTGGGTGAAAAGGTCCTATTTGAAGGGGGAAACCTGGTATTTCTTGGAGAAGATGATATATATTTGGGAGAAATCTGGCCTTTCTGGAAGAAACTATCCTCTTTTGGGGACAAAACATGTATTTGTGGGTGAAAAGGTCCTTTTGAAGGGGGAAACCTGGCATTTCTTGGAGAAGATGTGATCTATTTGGGAGAAATGTGGCCTTTCTGGAAGAAAATGTCCAATTTGGGGGGAGAAGGCTGGTAGTTTTCGGAGAGAAGGTCCTATTTCAGGAGGAATCCTGGTATTTTTTGGAGAAGATGTGCTATATTTGGGAGAAATGTGGCCTTTTTGGAAGAAAATGTCCAATTTGGGGGGAGAAGGCTGGTAGTTTTGGGTGAGAAGGTCCTATTTCAGGAGGAATCCTGGCATTTCTTGGAGAAGATGTGATCTATTTGGGAGAAATGTGGCCTTTCTGGAAGAAAATGTCCTCTTTTGGGGATCAAAGAGGTATTTGTGGGTGAAAAGGTCCTATTTGAAGGGGGAAACCTGGTATTTCTTGGAGAAGATGTGATATATTTGGGAGAAATGTGGCATGTCTGGAAGAAAATGTCCTGTTTTGGGGATAAAACAGGTATTTGTGGGAGAAAAGGTCCTATTTGAAGGGGGAACCCTGGTATTTCTTGGAGAAGATGTGATATATTTGGGAGAAATGTGGCATTCCTGGAAGAAACTGTCCTCTTTTGGGGATAAAAGAGGTTTTTTTGGGGAAAAGGTCCTATTTGAAGGGGGAAAGCTGGTATTTCTTGGAGAAGATGTGATAGATTTGGGAGAAATGTGGCATTTCTGGAAGAAAGTGTCCTCTTATGGGGATAGAACAGGTATTTGTGGGTGAAAAGGTCCTATTTGAAGTTGGAACCCAGGTATTTCCTGGAGAAGATGTGATATATTTGGGAGAAATGTGGCATGTCTGGAAGAAAATGTCCCATTTGGGGGGAGAAGGGTGGTATTTGTGGGAGAAAAGTTCCTATTTCAGGAGGAATCCTGGTATTTCTTGGAGGAGATGTGATATGTTTGGGAGAAATGTGGCATTTCTGGAAGAAACTGTCCTCTTCTGGGGATAAAACAGGTATTTGTGTGTGAAAAGGTCCTATTTCAAGGGGGAAACCTGGTATTTCTTGGAGAAGATGTGATATGTTTGGGAGAAATATGGCATTTCTGGAAGAAACTGTCCTCTTTTGGGCATAAAACAGGTATTTGTGGGTGAAAAGGCCCTATTTGAAGGGGGAAACCTGGTATTTCCTGGAGAAGATGTGCTATATTTGGGAGAAATGTGGCATGTCTGGAAGAAACTGTCCTATTTTGGGGATAAAACAGGTATTTGTGGGTGAAATGGTCCTATTTGAAGGGGGAAACCTGTTATTTCTTGGAGAAGATGTGATATATTTGGGAGAAATGTGGAATTTCTGGAAGAAACTATCCTATTTTGGGGATAAAAGAATTTTTTGTGGGTGAAAAGGTCCTATTTGAAGGGGGAAACCTGGTATTTCTTGGCGAAGATGTGATATATTTGGGAGAAATGTGGCCTTTCTGGCAGAAACTGTCCTCTTTTGGGGATCAAACAGGTATTTGTGGGTGATAAGGTCCTATTTGAAGGGGGAAACCTGGTATTTCTTGGAGAAGATGTGATGTATTTGGGAGAAATGTGGCATGTCAGGAAGAAACTGTCCTATTTGGGGGGAGAAGGCAGGTATTTGAGGGAGAAAAGGTCCTCTTTCAGGAGGAATCCTGGTATTTCTTGGAGAAGATGTGATATATTTGGGAGAAATGTGGCATGTCTGGAAGAAACTGTCCTCTTTTGGGGATAAAAGAGGTATTTGTGGGTGAAAAGGTCCTATTTGAAGGGGGAAACCTGGTATTTCTTGCAGACGATGTGACATATTTGGGAGAAATATGGCATTTCTGGCAGAAACTGTCCTATTTTGGGGATAAAAGAGGTATGTGTGGGTGAAAAGGTCCTATTTGAAGGGGGAAAGCTGGTAATTCTATGAGAAGATGTGATATATTTGGGAGAAATCTGGCATTTCTGGAAGAAACTGTCCTCTTTTGGGGATAAAAGAGGTATTTGTGGGTGAAAAGGTCCTATTTGAAGGGGGAAAGCTGGCATTTCTTGGAGAAGATGTGATATATTTGGGAGAAATGTGGCATGTCAGGAAGAAACTGTCCTATTTTGGGGATAAAACAGGTATTTGTGGGTGAAAAGGTCCTATTTGAAGGGGAAAAGCTGGTATTTCTTGGAGAAGATGTGGTATATTACGGAGAAATGTGGCATTTCTGGAAGAAACTGTCCTCTTTTGGGGATAAAAGAGGTATTTGTGGGTGAAAACTTTGTATTTGAAGGGGGAAAGCTGGTATTTCTTGGAGAAGATGTGATATATTTTGGAGAAATCTGGCATTTCTGGAAGAAACTGTCCTCTTTTGGGGATAAAAGAGGTATTTGTGGGTGAAAAGGTCCTATTTGAAGGGGGAAACCTGGTATTTCTTGGAGAAGATGTGATATATTTGGGAGAAATGTGGCATTTCTGGAAGAAACTGTCGTATTTTGGGGATAAAACAGGTATTTGTGGGTGAGAAGGTCCTATTTGAAGTGGGAAAGCTTTTATTTCTTGGAGAAGATGTGATATATTTGGGAGAAATCTGGCATTCCTGGAAGAAACTGTCCTCTTTTGGGGAAAAAAGAGGTTTTTTTCGGGAAAAGGTCCTATTTGAAGGGGGAAACGTCGTATTTCTTGGAGAAGATGTGATATATTTGGGAGAAATGTGGCATTTCTGGTAGAAACTGTCCTCTTATGGGGATAGAACAGGTATTTGTTGGTGAAAAGGTCCTATTTCCAGGGGAAAACCTGGTATTTCTTGGAGAAGATGTGATATATTTGGGAGAAATGTGGTATGTCTGGAAGAAAATGTCCTATTTGGGGGGAGAAGGGTGGTATTTGTGGGAGAAAAGTTCCTATTTCTGGAGGAATCCTGGCATTTCTTGGAGGAGATGTGATATGTTTGGGAGAAATGTGGCCTTTCTGGAAGAAACTGTCCTCTTTTGGGGATAAAACAGGTATTTGTGGGTGAAAAGGTCCTATTTGAAGGGGGAAACGTGGTATTTCTTGGAGAAGATATGATTTGTTTGGGAGAAATATGGCAATTCAGGAAGAAACTGTCCTCTTTTGGGGATAAAACAGGTATTTGTGGGTGAAAAGGTCCTATTTGAAGGGGGAAAGCTGGTATTTCTTGGAGAAGATGTGATCTATTTGGGAGAAATGTGGCATGTCTGGAAGAAACTGTCCTATTTTGGGGATAAAACAGGTATTTGTGGGTGAAAAGGTCCTATTTGAAGGGGGAAAGCTGGTATTTCTTGGAGAAGATGTGATATATTTGGGAGAAATTGGCATTTCTGGAAGAAACTGTCCTCTTATGGGGATAGAACAGGTATTTGTGGGTGAAAAGGTCCTATTTGAAGGGGGAAACGTGTTATTTCTTGGAGAAGATGTGATATATTTGGGAGAAATGTGGCATGTCTGGAAGAAAATGTCCTATTTTGGGGGAGAAGGGTGGTATTTGTGGGAGAAAAGTTCCTATTTCAGGAGGAATCCTGGTATTTCTTGGAGGAGATGTGACATGTTTGGGAGAAATGTGGCATTTCTGGAAGAAACTGTCCTCTTTTGGGGATCAAACAGGTATTTGTGGGTGAAAAGGTCCTATTTGAAGGGGGAAACCTGGTATTTCTTGGAGAAGATGTGATATGTTTGGGAGAAATGTGGCATTCCTGGAAGAAACTGTTTTATTTTGGGGGGAGAAGGCTGGTATTTGTGGGTGAAAAGGTCCTATTTGAAGGGGGAAAGCAGGTATTTCTTGGAGAAGATGTGATATATTTGGGAGAAATGTGGCATGTCTGGAAGAAACTGTCCTCTTTTGGGGATAAAAGAGGTATTAGTGGTAGAAAAGGTCCTATTTGAAGGGGGAAACCTGGTATTTCTTGGAGAAGATGTGATATATTTGGGAGAAATGTGGCATGTCTGGCAGAAACTGTCCTATTTGGGGGATAAAACAGGTATTTGTGGGAGAAAAGGTCCTATTTGAAGGGGGAAAGCTGGTATTTCTTGGAGAAGATGTGATATATTTGGGAGAAATGTGGCCTTTCTGGAAGAAAATGTCCAATTTGGGGGGAGAAGGCTGGTAGTTTTGGGTGAGAAGGTCCTATTTCAGGAGGAATCCTGGCATATCTTGGAGAAGATGTGATATATTTGGGAGAAATGTGGCATGTCAGGAAGAAACTGTCCTCTTTTGGGGATAAAATAGGTATTTGTGGGTGATAAGGTCCTATTTGAAGGGGGAAACATGGTATTTCTTGGAGAAGATGTGATCTATTTGGGAGAAATCTGGCATTCCTGGAAGAAACTGTCCTCTTTTGGGGATAAAAAAGGTTTTTTTTGGGGAAAAGGTCCTATTTGAAGGGGGAAACGTGGTATTTCTTGGAGAAGATGTGATATATTTGGGAGAAATGTGGCATTTCTGGAAGAAAGTGTCCTCTCTTGGGGATAGAACAGGTATTTGTGGGTGAAAAGGTCCTATTTCCTGGGGAAAACCTGGTATTTCTTGGAGAAGATGTGATATATTTGGGAGAAATGTGGCATGTCTGGAAGAAAATGTCCTATTTGGGGGGAGAAGGGTGGTATTTGTGGGAGAAAAGTTCCTATTTCAGGAGGAATCCTGGTATTTCTTGGAGGAGATGTGATATGTTTGGGAGAAATGTGCCATTTCTGGAAGAAACTGTCCTCTTTTGGGGATAAAAGAGGTATTAGTGGTTGAAAAGGTCCTATTTGAAGGGGGAAAGCTGGTATATCTTGGAGAAAATGTGGTATATTTGGGAGAAATGTGGCCTTTCTGGAAGAAACTGTCCTCTTTTGGGGATAAAAGAGGTATTTGTGGGTGAAAAGGTCCTATTTGAAGGGGGAAAGCTGGTATTTCTTGGAGAAGATGTGATATATTTGGGAGAAATGTGGCATTTCTGGTAGAAACTGTCCTCTTATGGGGATAGAACAGGTATTTGTTGGTGAAAAGGTCCTATTTCCAGGGGAAAACCTGGTATTTCTTGGAGAAGATGTGATATATTTGGGAGAAATGTGGCATGTCTGGAAGAAAATGTCCTGTTTTGGGGATAAAACAGGTATTTGAGGGAGAAAAGGTCCTATTTGAAGGGGGAAACCTGGTATTTCTTGGAGAAGATGTGATATATTTGGGAGAAATGTGGCATTCCTGGAAGAAACTGTCCTCTTTTGGGGATAAAAGAGGTTTTTTTGGGGAAAAGGTCCTATTTGAAGGGGGAAAGCTGGTATTTCTTGGAGAAGATGTGATCTATTTGGGAGAAATGTGGCATTTCTGGAAGAAACTGTCCTCTTATGGGGATAGAACAGGTATTTGTGGGTGAAAAGGTCCTATTTCCAGGGGAAAACCTGGTATTTCCTGGAGAAGATGTGATATATTTGGGAGAAATGTGGCATGTCTGGAAGAAAATGTCCTATTTGAGGGATAAAAGAGGTATTTGTGGGTGAAAAGGTCCTATTTGAAGGGGGAAACCTGGTATTTCTTGGCGAAGATGTGATATATTTTTGGAGAAATGTGGCCTTTCTCGCAGAAACTGCCCTGTTTTGGGGATCAAACAGGTATTTGTGGGTGAAAAGGTCCTATTTGAAGGGGGAAACCTGGTATTACTTGGAGAAGATGTGATGTATTTGGGAGAAATGTGGCAAGTCAGGAAGAAACTGTCCTATTTGGGGGGAGAAGGCTGGTATTTGAGGGAGAAAAGGTCCTCTTTCAGGTGGAATCCTGGTATTTCTTGGAGAAGATGTGATCTATTTGGAGAAATGTGGCAATTCTGGAAGAAACTGTCCTATTTGAGGGATAAAAGAGGTATTTGTGGGTGAAAAGCTCCAATTTGAAGGGGGAAACCTGGTATTTCTTGGAGAAGATGTGATATATTTGGGAGAAATATGGCATTTCTGAAAGAAACTGTCCTATTTTGGGGATAAAAGAATTTTTTGTGGGTGAAAAGGTCCTATTTGAAGGGGGAAAGCTGGTAATTCTATGAGAAGATGTGATATGTTTGGGAGAAATGTGTCATTTCTGGCAGAAACTGTCCTCTTTTGGGGATAAAAGAGGTATTTGTGGGTGAAAAGGTCCTATTTGAAGGGGGAAAGCTGGTAATTCTATGAGAAGATGTGATATATTTGGGAGAAATGTGGAATGTCTGGAAGAAACTGTCCTCTTTTGGGGATAAAAGAGGTATTTGTGGGTGAAAAGGTCCTATTTGAAGGGGGAAAGCTGGCATTTCTTGGAGAAGATGTGATATATTTGGGAGAAATGTGGCATTTCTGGAAGAAACTGTCCTCTTTTGGGGATAAAAGAGGTATTTGTGGGTGAAAAGGTCCTATTTGAAGGGGGAAAGCTGGTATTTCTTGGAGAAAATGTGGTATATTTGGGAGAAATGTGGCATTTCTGGAAGAAACTGTCCTCTTTTGGGGATAAAACAGGTATTTGTGGGTGAAAAGGTCCTATTTGAAGGGGGAAAGCTGGTATTTCTTGGAGAAGATGTGATATATTTTGGAGAAATGTGGCCTTTCAGGAAGAAACTGTCCTCTTTTGGGGATAAAAGTGGTATTTGTGGGTGAAAAGGTCCTATTTGAAGGGGGAACCCTGTTATTTCTTGGAGAAGATGAGATATATTTGGGAGAAATGTGGCCTTTCTGGAAGAAACTGTCCTATTTTGGGGATAAAAGAGGTATTTGTGGGTGAAAAGGTCCTATTTGAAGGGGGAAACCTGGTATTTCTTGGAGAAGAGGTGATATATTTGGGAGAAATGTGGCATGTCTGGAAGAAACTGTCCTATTTTGGGGTTAAAAGAGGTATTTTTGGGAGAAAAGGTCCTATTTGAAGGGGGAAAGCTGGTATTTCTTGGAGAAGATGTGATATGTTTGGGAGAAATGTGGCCTTTCTGGAAGAAAATGTCCAATTTGTGGGGAGAAGGCTGGTAGCTTTCGGTGAGAATGTCCTATTTCAGGAGGAATCCTGGTATTTCTTGGAGAAGATGTGATCTATTTGGGAGAAATGTGGCCTTTCTGGAAGAAAATGTCCAATTTGGGGGGAGAAGGCTGGTAGTTTTGGGTGAGAAGGTCCTATTTCAGGAGGAATCCAGGCATTTCTTGGAGAAGATGTGATATATTTGGGAGAAATGTGGCCTTTCTGGAAGAAACTGTCCTATTTTGGGGATAAAAGAGGTATTTGTGGTTGAAAAGGTCCTATTTGAAGGGGGAAACCTGGTATTTCTTGGAGAAGATGATATATATTTGGGAGAAATGTGGCCTTTCTGGAAGAAACTGTCCACTTTTGGGGATAAAAGAGGTATTTCATGGAGAAAAGTTCCTAATTCAAGGGGGAAACCTGGTATTTCTTGGAGGAGTTGTGATCTATTTGGGAGAAATGTGGCATTTCTGGAAGAAACTGTCCTCTTTTGGGGATAAAACAGGTATTTGTGGGAGAAAAGTTCCTATTTGAAGGGGGAACCCTGGTATTTCCTGGAGAAGATGTGGTATATTTGGGAGAAATGTGGCATTTCTGGAAGAAACTGTCGTATTTTGGGGATAAAACAGGTATTTGTGGGTGATAAGGTCCTATTTGAAGGGGGAAAGCTGGTATTTCTTGGAGAAGATGTGATATATTTGGGAGAAATGTGGCATTTCTGGAAGAAACTGTCCTGTTTTGGGGATTAAACAGGTATTTGTGGGAGAAAAGGTCCTGTTTGAAGGGGGAAACCTGGTATTTCTTGGAGAAGATGTGATCTATTTGGGAAAAATGTGGTATGTCTGGAAGAAAAAGTCCTATTTGGGGGGAGAAGGCTGGTAGTTGTGGGTGAGAAGGTCCAATTTCAGGAGGAATCCTGGTATTTCATGGAGAAGATGTGATATATTTGGGAGAAATTTGGCCTTTCTGGAAGAAAATGTCCAATTTGGGGGGAGAAGGCTGGTAGTTTTCGGTGAGAAGGTCCTATTTCAGGAGGAATCCTGGTATTTCTTGGAGAAGATGTGATCTATTTGGGAGAAATGTGGCCTTTCTGGAAGAAAATGTCCAATTTGGGGGGAGAAGGCTGGTAGTTTTGGGTGAGAAGGTCCTCTTTCAGGAGGAATCCTGGCATTTCTTGGAGAAGATGTGATCTATTTGGGAGAAATGTGGCATTTCTGGAAGAAAATGTCCTCTTCTGGGGATAAAACAGGTATTTCATGGAGAAAAGGTCCTAATTCAAGGGGGAAACCTGGTATTTCTTGGAGGAGTTGTGATATATTTGGGAGAAATGTGGCCTTTCTGGAAGAAACTGTCCTCTTATGGGGATAAAAGAGGTATTTGTGGGAGAAAAGCACCTATTTCAAGGGGGAACCCTGGTATTTCTTGGAGAAGATGTGATATATTTGGGAGAAATTTGGCATGTCTGGAAAAAACTGTCCTCTTTCGGGGATAAAAGAGGTATTTGTGGGTGAAAAGGTCCTATTTGAAGGGGGAAAGCTGGTATTTCTTGGAGAAGATGTGATATATTTGGGAGAAATGTGGCATGTCTGGAAGAAACTGTCCTCTTTTGGGGATAAAAGAGGTATTTGTGGGTGAAAAGTTCCTATTTGAAGGGGGAAACGTGGTATTTCTTGGAGAAGATGTGATCTATTTGGGAGAAATGTGGCATTTCGGGAAGAAACTGTCCTCTTATGGGGATAGAACAGGTATTTGTGGGAGAAAAGGTCCTATTTCCAGGGGAAAACCTGGTATTTCTTGGAGAAGATGTGATATATTTGGGAGAAATGTGGCATGTCTGGAAGAAAATGTCCTATTTGGGGGGAGAAGGGAGGTATTTGTGGGAGAAAAGTTCCTATTTCAGGAGGAATCCTGGTATTTCTTGGAGGAGATGTGACATGTTTGGGAGAAATGTGCCATTTCTGGAAGAAACTGTCCTCTTTTGGGGATCAAACAGGTATTTGTGGGTGAAAAGGTCCTATTTGAAGGGGGAAACCTGGTATTTCTTGGAGAAGATGTGATCTATTTGGGAGAAATGTGGCATGTCTGGAAGAAACTGTCCTATTTTGGGGATAGAACAGGTATTTGTGGGTGAAAATGTCCTATTTGAAGGGGGAAAACTGGTATTTCTTGGAGAAGATGTGATATATTTGGGAGAAATGTGGCATTTCTGGAAGAAACTATCCTATTTTGGGGATAAAGGAATTTTTTGTGGGTGAAAAGGTCCTATTTGAAGGGGGAAACCTGGTATTTCTTGGCGAAGATGTGATATATTTGGGAGAAATGTGGCCTTTCTGGCAGAAACTGTCCTGTTTTGGGGATCAAACTGGTATTTGTGGGTGATAAGGTCCTATTTGAAGGGGGAAACCTGGTATTACTTGGAGAAGATGTGATGTATTTGGGAGAAATGTGGCAAGTCAGGAAGAAACTGTCCTATTTGGGGGGAGAAGGCTGGTATTTGAGGGAGAAAAGGTCCTCTTTCAGGTGGAATCCTGGTATTTCTTGGAGAAGATGTGATATATTTGGGAGAAATGTGGCAATTCTGGAAGAAACTGTCCTATTTGAGGGATAAAAGAGGTATTTGTGGGTGAAAAGCTCCTATTTGAAGGGGGAAACCTGGTATTTCTTGGAGAAGATGTGATATATTTGGGAGAAATGTGGCATTTCTGAAAGAAACTGTCCTATTTTGGGGATAGAAGAATTTTTTGTGGGTGAAAAGGTCCTATTTGAAGGGGGAAAGCTGGTAATTCTATGAGAAGATGTGATATGTTTGGGAGAAATGTGTCATTTCTGGCAGAAACTGTCCTCTTTTGGGGATAAAACAGGTATTTGTGGGTGAAAAGGTCCTATTTGAAGGGGGAAAGCTGGTAATTCTATGAGAAGATGTGATATATTTGGGAGAAATGTGGAATGTCTGGAAGAAACTGTCCTCTTTTGGGGATAAAAGAGGTATTTGTGGGTGAAAAGGTCCTATTTGAACGGGGAAAGCTGGCATTTCTTGGAGAAGATGTGATATATTTGGGAGAAATGTGGCATTTCTGGAAGAAACTGTCCTCTTTTGGGGATAAAAGAGGTATTTGTGGGTGAAAAGGTCCTATTTGAAGGGGGAAAGCTGGTATTTCTTGGAGAAAATGTGGTATATTTGGGAGAAATGTGGCATTTCTGGAAGAAACTGTCCTCTTTTGGGGATAAAAGAGGTATTTGTGGGTGAAAAGGTCCTATTTGAAGGGGGAAACCTGGTATTTCTTGGAGAAGATGTGATATATTTTGGAGAAATGTGGCCTTTCAGGAAGAAACTGTCCTCTTTTGGGGATAAAAGAGGTATTTGTGGGTGAAAAGGTCCTATTTGAAGGGGGAACCCTGTTATTTCTTGGAGAAGATGTGATGTATTTGGGAGAAATGTGGCCTTTCTGGAAGAAACTGTCCTATTTTGGGGATAAAAGAGGTATTTGTGGGTGAAAAGGTCCTATTTGAAGGGGGAAACCTGGTATTTCTTGGAGAAGAGGTGATATATTTGGGAGAAATGTGGCATGTCTGGAAGAAACTGTCCTATTTTGGGGTTAAAAGAGGTATTTTTGGGAGAAAAGGTCCTATTTGAAGGGGGAAAGCTGGTATTTCTTGGAGAAGATGTGATATGTTTGGGAGAAATGTGGCCTTTCTGGAAGAAAAAGTCCAATTTGTGGGGAGAAGGCTGGTAGCTTTCGGTGAGAATGTCCTATTTCAGGAGGAATCCTGGTATTTCTTGGAGAAGATGTGATCTATTTGGGAGAAATGTGGCCTTTCTGGAAGAAAATGTCCAATTTGGGGGGAGAAGGCTGGTAGTTTAGGGTGAGAAGGTCCTATTTCAGGAGGAATCCAGGCATTTCTTGGAGAAGATGTGATATATTTGGGAGAAATGTGGCCTTTCTGGAAGAAACTGTCCTAATTTGGGGATAAAAGAGGTATTTGTGGTTGAAAAGGTCCTATTTGAAGGGGGAAACCTGGTATTTCTTGGAGAAGATGATATATATTTGGGAGAAATGTGGCCTTTCTGGAAGAAACTGTCCACTTTTGGGGATAAAAGAGGTATTTCATGGAGAAAAGTTCCTAATTCAAGGGGGAAACCTGGTATTTCTTGGAGGAGTTGTGATCTATTTGGGAGAAATGTGGCATTTCTGGAAGAAACTGTCCTCTTTTGGGGATAAAACAGGTATTTGTGGGAGAAAAGTTCCTATTTGAAGGGGGAACCCTGGTATTTCCTGGAGAAGATGAGGTATATTTGGGAGAAATGTGGCATTTCTGGAAGAAACTGTCGTATTTTGGGGATAAAACAGGTATTTGTGGGTGAGAAGGTCCTATTTGAAGGGGGAAAGCTGGTATTTCTTGGAGAAGATGTGATATATTTGGGAGAAATGTGGCATTTCTGGAAGAAACTGTCCTGTTTTGGGGATTAAACAGGTATTTGTGGGAGAAAAGTTCCTGTTTGAAGGGGGAAACCTGGTATTTCTTGGAGAAGATGTGATCTATTTGGGAAAAATGAGGCATGTCTGGAAGAAAAAGTCCTATTTGGGGGGAGAAGGCTGGTAGTTGTGGGTGAGAAGGTCCAATTTCAGGAGGAATCCTGGTATTTCATGGAGAAGATGTGATATATTTGGGAGAAATTTGGCCTTTCTGGAAGAAAATGTCCAATTTGGGGGGAGAAGGCTGGTAGTTTTCGGTGAGAAGGTCCTATTTCAGGAGGAATCCTGGTATTTCTTGGAGAAGATGTGATCTATTTGGGAGAAATGTGGCATTTCTGGAAGAAAATGTCCAATTTGGGGGGAGAAGGCTGGTAGTTTTGGGTGAGAAGGTCCTCTTTCAGGAGGAATCCTGGCATTTCTTGGAGAAGATGTGATCTATTTGGGAGAAATGTGGCATTTCTGGAAGAAAATGTCCTCTTCTGGGGATAAAACAGGTATTTCATGGAGAAAAGGTCCTAATTCAAGGGGGAAACCTGGTATTTCTTGGAGGAGTTGTGATATATTTGGGAGAAATGTGGCCTTTCTGGAAGAAACTGTCCTCTTATGGGGATAAAAGAGGTATTTGTTGGAGAAAAGCTCCTATTTCAAGGGGGAACCCTGGTATTTCTTGGAGAAGATGTGATATATTTGGGAGAAATTTGGCATGTCTGGAAAAAACTGTCCTCTTTTGGGGATAAAAGAGGTATTTGTGGGTGAAAAGGTCCTATTTGAAGGGGGAAAGCTGGTATTTCTTGGAGAAGATGTGATCTATTTGGGAGAAATGTGGCATGTCTGGAAGAAACTGTCCTCTTTTGGGGATAAAAGAGGTATTTGTGGGTGAAAAGTTCCTATTTGAAGGGGGAAACGTGGTATTTCTTGGAGAAGATGTGATCTATTTGGGAGAAATGTGGCATTTCGGGAAGAAACTGTCCTCTTATGGGGATAGAACAGGTATTTGTGGGAGAAAAGGTCCTATTTCCAGGGGAAAACCTGGTATTTCTTGGAGAAGATGTGATATATTTGGGAGAAATGTGGCATGTCTGGAAGAAAATGTCCTATTTGGGGGGAGAAGGGAGGTATTTGTGGGAGAAAAGTTCCTATTTCAGGAGGAATCCTGGTATTTCTTGGAGGAGATGTGACATGTTTGGGAGAAATGTGCCATTTCTGGAAGAAACTGTCCTCTTTTGGGGATCAAACAGGTATTTGTGGGTGAAAAGGTCCTATTTGAAGGGGGAAACCTGGTATTTCTTGGAGAAGATGTGATCTATTTGGGAGAAATCTGGCATTTCTGGAAGAAACTGTCCTCTTTTGGGGATAAAAGAGGTATTTGTGGGTGAAAAGTTCCTATTTGAAGGGGGAAACCTGGTATTTCTTGGAGAAGATGTGATATGTTTGGCAGAAATATGGCATTTCTGGAAGAAATTGTCCTCTTTTGGGGATAAAACAGGTATTTGTGGGTGAAAAGTTCCTATTTGAAGGGGGAACCCTGGTATTTCTTGGAGAAGATGTGATCTATTTGGGAGAAATGTGGCATTTCTGGAAGAAACTGTCCTCTTTTGGGGATAAAAGAGGTATTAGTGGTTGAAAAGGTCCTATTTGAAGGGGGAAACCTGGTATTTCTTGGAGAAGATGATATATATTTGGGAGAAATGTGGCATTTCTGGAAGAAACTGTCCACTTTTGGGGATAAAAGAGGTATTTCATGCAGAAAAGGTCCTAATTCAAGGGGGAAACCTGGTATTTCTTGGAGGAGTTGTGATATATTTGGGAGAAATGTGGCATGTCTGGAAGAAACTGTCCTCTTTTGGGGATAAAAGAGGTATTTGTGGGTGAAAAGGTCCCATTTGAAGGGAGTAAAGCTGGTAATTCAATGAGAAGATGTGATATATTTGGGAGAAATGTGTCATGTCAGGGAGAAACTGTCCTCTCTTGGGGATAAAAGAGGTATTTGAGGGTGAAAAGGTCCTATTTGAAGGGGGAAACCTGGTATTTCTTGGAGAAGAGGTGATATATTTGGGAGAAATGTGGCATTTCTGGAAGAAACTGTTCTATTTTGGGGATAAAAGAGGTATTTGTGGGTGAGAAGGTCCTATTTGAAGGGGGAAACGTGGTATTTCTTGGAGAAGATGTGATATATTTGGGAGAAATGTGGCATTTCTGGAAGAAACTGTCCTCTTATGGGGATAGAACAGGTATTTGTGGGTGAAAAGGTCCTATTTCCAGGGTAAAACCTGTTATTTCTTGGAGAAGATGTGATATATTTGGGAGAAATGTGGCATGTCTGGAAGAAAATGTCCTATTTGGGCGGTGAAGGGTGGTATTTGTGGGAGAAAAGTTCCTATTTCAGGAGGAATCCTGGTATTTCTTGGAGGAGATGTGATATGTTTGGGAGAAATGTGGCATGTCTGGAAGAAACTGTCCTCTTTTGGGGATAAAACAGGTATTTGTTGGTGAATAGGTCCTATTTGAAGGGGGAAACCTGGTATTTCTTGGAGAAGATGTGATATGTTTGGGAGAAATATGGCATTTCTGGAAGAAACTGTCCTCTTTTGGGGATAAAACAGGCATTTGTGGGTGAAAAGGTCTTATTACATGGGGGAAACCTGGTATTTCTTGGAGAAGATGTGCTATATTTGGGAGAAATGTGGCATGTCTGGAAGAAACTGTCCTATTTGGGGGGTTAAACAGGTATTTGTGGGTGAAAAGGTCCTATTTGAAGGGGGAAAGCTGGTATTTCTTGAAAGAGATGTGATATATTTGGGAGAAATGTGGCATGTCTGGAAAAAACTGTCCTATTTGGGGGAGATTCCTGCTATTAGTGGGTGAAAAGGTCCTATTTGAAGGGGGAAAGCTGGTATTTCTTGGAGAAGATGTGATATATTTGGGAGAAATGTGGCATGTCTGGAAGAAACTGTCCAATTTGGGGGGAGAGGGCTGGTATTTGTAGGAGGAAAGTTCCTCTTTCAGGAGGAATCCAGGTATTTCTTGGAGAAGATGTGATCTATTTGGGAGAAATGTGGCATGTCTGGAAGAAACTGTCCTATTTGAGGGATAAAGAGGTATTTGTGGGTGAAAAGGTCCTATTTGAAGGGGGAAACCTGGTATTTCTTGGAGAAGATGTGATATATTCGGGAGAAATCAGGCATTTCTGGAAGAAACTGTCCTATTTTGGGGATAAAAGAATTTTTTGTGGGTGAAAGGATCCTATTTGAAGGGGGAAACCTGGTATTTCTTGGAGAAGATGTGATATGTTTGGGAGATATGTGGCCTTTCTGGCAGAAACTGTCCTATTTTGGGGATAAAAGTGGTATTTGTGGGTGATAAGGTCCTATTTGAAGGGGGAAACCTGGTATTTCTTGGAGAAGATGTGATCTACTTGGGAGAAATGTGGAATTTCAGGAAGAAACTGTCCTCTTTTGGGGATAAATGAGGTATTTGTGGGTGAAAAGGTCCTATTTGAAGTGGGAAACGTGGTATTTCTTGGAGAAGATGTGATCTATTTGGGAGAAATGTGGCATTTCTGGAAGAAACTGTCCTCTATTGGGGATAAAACAGGTATTTGTGGGTGAAAAGGTCCTATTTCCAGGGGAAAACCTGGTATTTCTTGGAGAAGATGTGATATATTTGGGAGAAAAGTGGCATTTCTGGAAGAAACTGTCCTCTTTTGGGGATAAAAGATGTATTTGTGGGTGAAAAGGTCCTATTTGAAGGGGGAAACGTGGTATTTCTTGGAGAAGATGTGATATATTTGGGAGAAATCTGGCATGTCTGGAAGAAACTGTCCTCTTTTGGGGATAAAAGAGGTATTTGTGGGTGAAAAGGTCTTATTACAAGGGGGAAACCTGGTATTTCTTGGAGAAGATGTGCTATATTTGGGAGAAATGTGGCATGTCTGGAAGAAAATGTCCTATTTGAGGGATAACACAGGTGTTTGTGGGAGAAAAGGTCCTATTTGAAGGGGGAAACCTGGTATTTCTTGGAGAAGATATGGTATATTTGGGAGAAATGTGGCATTTCTGGAAGAAACTGTCCTCTTTTGGGGATCAAACAGGTATTTGTGGGAGAAAAGGTCCTATTTGAAGGGGGAAAGCTGGTATTTCTTGGAGAAGATGTGGTATATTTGGGAGAAATATGGCATGTATGGCAGAAACTGTCCTATTTTGGGGTTAAAGAGGTATTTGTAGGAGTAAAGGTCCTATTTGAAGGGCGAAAGCTGGTATTTCTTGGAGAAGATGTGATATATTTGGGAGAAATGTGGCATTTCTGGAAGAAACTGTCCTCTTTTGGGGATAAAAGAGGTATTTGTGGGTGAAAAGTTCCTATTTGAAGGGGGAAACGTGGTATTTCTTGGAGAAGATGTGATATGTTTGGGAGAAATATGGCATTTCTGGAAGAAACTGTCCTCTTTGGGGAAAAAAGAGGTATTTGTGGGTGAAAAGGTCCTCTTTAAAGGGGGAAAGCTGGTATTTCTTGGAGAAGATGTGATATATTTGGGAGAAATGAGGCATTTCTGGAAGAAAATGTCCAATTTGTGGGGAGAAGGCTGGTAGTTTTCGGTGAGAAGGCCCTATTTCAGGAGGAATCCTGGTATTTCTTGGAGAAGATGTGATCTATTTGGGAGAAATGTGGCATTTCTGGAAGAAAATGACCAATTTAGGGGGAGAAGGCTGGTAGTTTTCGGTGAGAAGGTCCTATTTCAGGAGGAATCCTGGTAATTCTTGGAGGAGATGTGATATGTTTGGGAGAAATGTGCCATTTCTGGAAGAAACTGTCCTCTTTTGGGGATAAATGAGGAATTTGTGGGTGAAAAGGTCCTATTTGAAGGGGGAAACCTGGTATTTCTTGGAGAAGATGTGATATGTTTTGGAGAAATATGGCATTTCTGGAAGAAACTGTCCTCTTTTGGGGATCAAAGAGGTATTTGTGGGTGAAAAGGTCCTATTTGAAGGGGGAAAGCTGGTATTTCTTGGAGAAGATGTGATCTATTTGGGAGAAATGTGGCCTTTCTGGAAGAAACTGTCCTCTTTTGGGGATAAAAGAGGTATTTGTGGGTGAAAAGTTCCTATTTGAAGGGGGAAACGTGGTATTTCTTGGAGAAGATGTGATATGTTTGGGAGAAATCTGGCAATTCAGGAAGAAACTGTCCTATTTGTGGGGAGAAGGCTGGTTTTTGTGGGAGAAAAGGTCCTATTTGAAGGGGGAAACCTGGTATTTCTTGGAGAAGATGTGATATATTTGGGAGAAATGTGGCATGTCTGGAAGAAACTGTCCTATTTGAGGGATAAAGAGGTATTTGTGGGTGAAAAGGTCCTAATTCAAGGGGGAAACCTGGTATTTCTTGGAGAAGATGTGATATATTAGGGAGATATCAGGCATTTCTGGAAGAAACTGTCCTATTTGAGGGATAAAGAGGTATTTGTGGGTGAAAAGGTCCTAATTCAAGGGGGAAACCTGGTATTTCTTGGAGAAGATGTGATATATTTGGGAGAAATCAGGCATTTCTTGAAGAAACTGTCCTATTTTGGGGATAAAAGTGGTATTTGTGAGTGATAAGGTCCTATTTGAAGGGGGAAAGCTGGTATTTCTTGGAGAAGATGTGATATATTTGGGAGAAATGTGGCATTTCTGGAAGAAACTGTCCTATTTTGGGGATAAAACAGGTATTTGTGGGTGAAAATGTCCTATTTGAAGGGGGAAAGCTGGTATTTCTTGTAGAAGATGTGATCTACTTGGGAGATATGTGGCATTCCTTGAAGAAACTGTCCTCTTTTGGGGATAAAAGATGTATTTGTGGGAGAAAAGGTCCTATTTGAAGGGGGAAACCTGGTATTTCTTGGAGAAGATGTGGTATATTTCGGAGAAATGTGGCATGTCTGGAAGAAACTGTCCTCTTTTGGGGATAAAAGAGGTTTTTTTGGGGAAAAGGTCCTATTTGAAGGGGGAAAGCTGTTATTTCTTGGAGAAGATGTGATATGTTTGGGAGAAATGTGGCATTTCTGAAAGAAACTGTCCTCTTATGGGGATAGAACAGGTATTTGTGGGTGAAAAGGTCCTATTTCCAGGGGAAAACCTGGTATTTCTTGGAGAAGATGTGATCTATTTGGGAGAAATGTGGCATGTCTGGAAGAAACTGTCCTATTTGGGGGGAGAAGGGTGGTATTTGTGGGTGAAAAGCTCCTATTGGAAGGAGGAGTCCTGGTAATTCTTGGAGGAGATGTGATATGTTTGGGAGAAATGTGCCATTTCTGGAAGAAACTGTCCTCTTTTGGGGATAAAAGAGGAATTTGTGGGTGAAGAGGTCCTATTTGAAGGGGGAAACCTGGTATTTCTTGGAGAAGATGTGATATGTTTTGGAGAAATATGGCATTTCTGGAAGAAACTGTCCTATTTTGGGGATAAAACAGGTATTTGTGGGTGATAAGGTCCTATTTGAAGGGGGAAAGGTGTTATTTCTTGGAGAAGATGTGATATATTTGGGAGAAATGTGGCCTTTCTGGAAGAAACTGTCCTCTTTTGGGGATAAAAGAGGTATTTGTGGGTGAAAAGGTCCTATTTCCAGGGGGAAAGCTGGTATTTCTTGGAGTAGATTTGATATGTTTGGGAGAAATGTGGCATTTCTGGAAGAAACTGTCCTATTTGGGGGGAGAAGTCTGGTATTTGTGGTAGAAAAAGTCCTCTTTCAGGAGGAATCCTGGCATTTCTTGGAGAAGATTTGCTATATTTGGGAGAAATGTGGCATGTCTGGAAGAAACTGTCCTATTTGAGGGATAAAAGAGGTATTTGTGGGTGAAAAGGTCCTATTTGAAGGGGGAAAGCTGGTATTTCTTGGAGAAGATGTGATATACTTGGGAGAAATATGGCATTTCTGGAAGAAACTGTCCTACTTTGGGGATTAAAGAATTTTTTGTGGGTGAAAAGGTCCTATTTGAAGGGGGAAACCTGGTATTTCTTGGAGAAGATGTGATATGTTTGGGAGAAATGTGGCCTTTCTGGCAGAAACTGTCCTATTTTGGGGATAAAAGTGGTATTTGTGGTTGAAAAGGTCCTATTTGAAGGGGGAAACGTGGTATTTCTTGGAGAAGATGTGATATATTTGGGAGAAATGTGGCATGTCTGGAAGAAACTGTTCTCTTTTTTTGGGATAAAAGATGTATTTGTGGGAGAAAAGGTCCTATTTGAAGGGGGAAACCTGGTATTTCTTGGAGAAGATGTGGTCTATTTGGGAGAAATGTGGCATTTCTGGAAGAAACTGTCCTCTTATGGGGATAGAAGAGGTATTTGTGGGAGAAAAGGTCCTATTTCCAGGGGAAAACCTGGTATTTCTTGGAGAAGATGTGATATATTTGGGAGAAATGTGGCATTTCTGGAAGAAAATGTCCTATTTGAGGGATAATACAGGTATTTGTGGGAGAAAAGGTCCTATTTGAAGGGGGAAACGTGGCATTTCTTGGAGAAGATGTGATATAATTGGGAGAAATGTGGCATTTCTGGAAGAAACTGTCCTCTTTTGGGGATGAAACAGGTATTTTTGGGTAAAATGGTCCTATTTGAAGGGGGAAACCAGGTATTTCTTGGAGAAGATGTGATATATTTGGGAGAAATCTGGCATGTCTGGAAGAAACTGTCCTATTTTGGGGATAAAAGAGGTATTTGTGGGTGAAAAGGTCCTATTTGAAGGGGGAAACGTGGTATTTCTTGGAGAAGATGTGATTTATTTGGGAGAAATGTGGCATGTCTGGAAGAAACTGTCCTATTTTGGGGATCAAACAGGTATTTGTGGGTGAAAAGGTCCTATTTCCAGGGGGAAAGCTGGTATTTCTTGTAGAAGATGCGATCTATTTGGGAGAAATGTGGCATTTCTGGAAGAAAATGTCCAATTTGGGGGGAGAAGGCTAGTAGTTTTCGGTGAGAAGGTCCTATTTCAGGAGGAATCCTGGTATTTCTTGGAGAAGATGTGATCTATTTGGGAGAAATGTGGCCTTTCTGGAAGAAAATGTCCAATTTGGGGGGAGAAGGCTGGTAGTTTTGGGTGAAAAGGTCCTCTTTCAGGAGGAATCCTGGCATTTCTTGGAGAAGATGTGATATATTTGGGAGAAATGTGGCATTTCTGGAAGAAACTGTCCTCTTTTGGGGATAAAAGAGGTATTAGTGGTTGAAAAGGTCCTATTTGAAGGGGGAAACCTGGTATTTCTTGCAGAAGATGTGATATATTTGGGAGAAATGTGGCATTTGTGGAAGAAACTGTCCTCTTTTGGGGATAAAAGAGGTATTTCACGGAGAAAAGTTCCTAATTCAATGGGGATACCTGGTATTTCTTGGAGGAGTTGTGATATATTTGGGAGAAATGTGGCATGTCTGGAAAAAACTGTCCCCTTTTGGGGATAAAAGAGGTATGTGTGGGTGAAAAGGTCCTATTTCCAGGGGAAAACCTGGTATTTCTTGGAGAAGATGTGATATATTTGGGAGAAATGTGGCATGTCTGGAAGAAAATGTCCTATTTGGGGGGAGAAGGGTGGTTTTTGAGGAAGAAAAGTTCCTATTTCAGGAGGAATCCTGGTATTTCTTGGAGGAGATGTGATATGTTTGGGAGAAATGTGGCATTTCTGGAAGAAACTGTCCTCTTCTGGGGATAAAACAGGTATTTGTGGGTGAAAAGGTCGTATTTGAAGGGGGAAACCTGGTATTTCTTGGAGAAGATGTGTTACGTTTGGGAGAAATATGGCATTTCTGGGAGAAACTGTCCTCTTTTGGGGATAAAACAGGTATTTGTGGGTGAAAAGGTTCTATTTGAAGGGGGAAACCTGGTATTTCTTGGAGAAGATGTGATATATTTGGGAGAAATGTGGCATGTCTGGAAGAAACTGTCCTCTTTTGGGGATAAAAGAGGTATTTTTTGGTGAGAAGTTCCTATTTGAAGGGGGAAAGCTGGTATTTCTTGGAGAAGATGTGATCTATTTGGGAGAAATGTGGCATTTCCGGAATAAAGTGTCCTGATTTGGGGATAAAACAGGTATTTGTGGGAGAAAAGGTCCTATTTCAAGGGGGAAAGCTGGTATTTCTGTGGCCTTTCTGGAAGAAACTGTCCTCTTTTGGGGATAAAAGAGGTATTTGTGGGTGAAAAGGTCCTATTTGAAGGGGGACACCTGGTATTTCTTGGAGAAGATGTGATATGTTTGGGAGAAATGTGGCCTTTCTGGAAGAAACTGTCCTCTTTTGGGGATAAAAGAGGTATTTGTGGGTGAAAAGGTCCTATTTCCAGGGGAAAACCTGGTATTTCTTGGAGAAGATGTGATATATTTGGGAGAAATATGGCATGTCTGGAAGAAAATGTCCTCTTTTGGGGATAAAAGAGGTATTTGTGGGTGAAAAGGTCCTATTTGAAGGGGGAAACCTGGTATTTCTTGGAGAAGATGTGATATATTTGGGAGAAATGTGGCCTTTATGGCAGAAACTGTCCTCTTTTGGGGATCAAACAGGTATTTGTGGGTGAAAAGGTCCTATTTGAAGGGGGAACCTGGTATTTCTTGGAGAAGATGTGATCTCTTTGGGAGAAATGTGGCATGTCTGGATGAAACTGTCCTATTTTGGGGATAAAACAGATATTTGTGGGTGAAATGGTCCTATTTGAAGAGGGAAACCTGGTATTTCTTGGAGAAGATGTGATCTATTTGGGAGAAATGTGGCATTTCTGGCAGAAACTCTCCTATTTTGGGGATAAAACAGGTATTTGTGGGAGAAAAGGTCCTATTTGAAGTGGGAAAGCTGGTATTTCTTGGAGAAGATGTGATATATTTTGGAGAAATCTCGCATGTCTGCAAGAAACTGTCCTCTTTTGGAGATAAAAGAGGTATTTGTGGGTGAAAAGTTCCTATTTGAAGGGGGAAACGTGGTATATCTTGGAGAAGATGTGATATGTTTGGGAGAAATGTGGCATGTCTGGAAGAAACTGTGCTATTTTGGGGATAAAAGAGGTATTTGTGGGTGAAAAGGTCCTATTTGAAGGGGGAAACCTGGTATTTCTTGGAGAAGCTGTGATATATTTAGAGAAACCTGGCATTTATGGAAGAAACTGTCCTATTTGAGGGATAAAAGAGGTATTTGCAGGTGAAAAGGTTCTATTTCAGGAGGAATCCTGGTATTTCTTGGAGGAGATGTGATATGTTTGGGAGAAATGTGCCATTTCTGGAAGAAACTGTCCTATTTTGGGGTTAAACCAGGTATTTGTGGGTGAAAAGATCCTATTTGAAGGGGAAAACCAGGTAATTCTTGGAGAAGATGTGATATATTTGGGAGAAATGTGGCCTTTCTGGAAGAAACTGTCCTCTTTTGGGGATAAAAGAGGTATTAGTGGGTGAAAAGGTCCTATTTGAAGGGGGAAACCTGGTATTTCTTGGAGAAGCTGTGATATAGTTGGGAGAAACCTGGCATTTATGGAAGAAACTGTCCTCTTTTGGGGATAAAAGAGGTATTTGTGGGTGAAAAGGTCCTATTTGAAGGGGGAAACGTGGTATTTCTTGGAGAAGATGTGATATATTTGGGAGCAATGTGGCATTTCTGGAAGAAACTGTCGTATTTTGGGGATAAAACAGGTATTTGTGGGTGAAAAGGTCCTATTTGAAGGGGGAAACCTGGTATTTCTTGGAGAAGATGTGATATGTTTGGGAGAAATCTGGCATTTCTGGCAGAAACTGTCCCCTTTTGGGGATAAAAGAGGTATTTGTGGGTGAAAAGGTCCTATTTGAAGGGGGAAAGCTGGTATTTCTTGGAGAAGATGTGATATATTTGGGAGAAATGTGGCATGTCTGGAAGAAACTGTCCTCTTTTGGGGATAAAAGAGGTATTTGTGGGTGAAAAAGTCCTACTTGAAGGGGGAAAGCTGGTATTTCTTGGAGAAGATGTGATGTATTTGGGATAAATGTGGCATTTCTGGAAGAAACTGTCGTCTTTTGGGGATAAAACAGGTATTTGTGGGAGAAAAGGTCCTATGTCAAGGGGTAAAGCTGGATGTTCTTGCAGGAGATGTGATATGTTTGGGAGAAATGTGGCATTTCTGGAAGAAACTGTCGTATTTTGGGGATCAAAGTGGTATTTGTGGGTGAAAAGGTCCTATTTGAAGGGGGAATCCTGGTATTTCTTGGAGAAGATGTGATCTATTTGGGAGAAATGTGGCATTTCTGGAAGAAACTGTCCTCTTTTGGGGATAAAAGAGGTATTTGTGGGTGAAAAGGTCCTATTTGAAGGGGGAAACGTGGTATTTCTTGGAGAAGATGTGATATGTTTGGGAGAAATGTGGCATGTCTGGAAGAAACTGTCCTCTTTTGGGGATAAAAGAGGAATTTGTGGGTGAAAAGGTCCTATTTGAAGGGGGAACCCTGTTATTTCTTGGAGAAGATGTGATATATTTGGGAGAAATGTGGCATGTCTGGAAGAAACTGTCCTCTTTTGGGGATAAAAGAGGTATGTGTGGGTGAAAAGGTCCTATTTCCAGGGGAAAACCTGGTATTTCTTGGAGAAGATGTGATATATTTGGGAGAAATGTGGCATTTCTGGAAGAAACTGTCCTATTTGAGGGATAAAAGAGGTATTTGTGTGTGAAAAGGTCCTATTTGAAGGGGGAAAGCTGGTATTTCTTGGAGAAGATCTGATATATTTGGGAGAAATCAGGCATGTCTGGAAGAAACTGTCCTCTTTTGGGGATCAAACAGGTATTTGTTTGAGAAAAGGTCCTATTTGAAGGGGGAAAGCTGGTATTTCTTGGAGAAGATGTGATATATTTGGGAGAAATGTGGCATTTCTGGAAGAAACTGTCCTATTTGGGGGGAGAAGTCTGGTATTTGTGGTAGAAAAGGTCCTCTTTCAGGAGGAATCCTGGCATTTCTTGGAGAAGATTTGCTATATTTGGGAGAAATGTGGCCTTTCTGGAAGAAACTGTCCTATTTGAGGGATAAAAGAGGAATTTGTGGGTGAAAAGGTCCTATTTGAAGGGGGAAAGCTGGTATTTCTTGGAGAAGATGTGATCTATTTGGGAGAAATATGGCATTTCTGGAAGAAACTGTCCTATTTTGGGGATAAAAGAATTTTTTGTGGGTGAAAAGGTTCTATTTGAAGGGGGAAACCTGTTATATCTTGGAGAAGATGTGGTATGTTTGGGAGAAATGTGGCCTTTCTGGAAGAAACTGTCCTATTTTGGGGATAAAAGTGGTATCTGTGGGTGAAAAGGTCCTATTTGAAGGGGGAAACGTGGTATTTCTTGGAGAAGATGTGATCTATTTGGGAGAAATGTGGCCTTTCTGGAAGAAACTGTCCTATTTTGGGGATAAAAGAGGTATTTGTGGGTGAAAAGTTCCTATTTGAAGGGGGACTCCTAGTATTTCTTGGAGAAGATGTGATCTATTTGGGAGAAATGTGGCATGTCTGGAAGAAACTGTCCTCTTTTGGGGATATAAGAGGTATTTGTGGGTGAAAAGGTCCTATTTGAAGGGGGAAACGTGGTATTTCTTGGAGAAGATGTGATCTATTTGGGAGAAATGTGGCATGTCTGGAAGAAACTGTCCAATTTAGGGGATAAAACAGGTATTTGTGGGTGAAAAGGTCCTATTTGAAGGGGGAAACCTGGTATTTCTTGGAGAAGATGTGATATATTTGGGAGAAATGTGGCATGTCTGGAAGAAACTGTCCTCTTTTGGGGATAAAAGATGTATTTGTGGGAGAAAAGGTCCTATTTGAAGGGGGAAACCTGGTATTTCTTGGAGAAGATGTGGTCTATTTGGGAGAAATGTGGCATTTCTGGAAGAAACTGTCCTCTTATGGGGATAGAACAGGTATTTGTGGGAGAAAAGGTCCTATTTCCAGGGGAAAACCTGGTATTTCTTGGAGAAGATGTGATATATTTGGGAGAAATGTGGCATTTCTGGAAGAAAATGTCCTATTTGAGGGATAATACAGGTATTTGTGGGAGAAAAGGTCCTATTTGAAGGGGGAAACCTGGTATTTCTTGGAGAAGATGTGATATAATTGGGAGAAATGTGGCATTTCTGGAAGAAACTGTCCTCTTTTGGGGATGAAACAGGTATTTTTGGGTAAAAAGGTCCTATTTGAAGGGGGAAACCTGGTATTTCTTGGAGAAGATGTGATATATTTGGGAGAAATCTGGCATGTCTGGCAGAAACTGTCCTATTTTGGGGATAAAAGAGGTATTTGTGGGTGAAAAGGTCCTATTTGAAGGGGGAAACGTGGTATTTCTTGGAGAAGATGTGATTTATTTGGGAGAAATGTGGCATGTCTGGAAGAAACTGTCCTATTTTGGGGATCAAACAGGTATTTGTGGGTGAAAAGGACCTATTTCCAGGGGGAAAGCTGGTATTTCTTGTAGAAGATGCGATCTATTTGGGAGAAATCTGGCCTTTCTGGAAGAAAATGTCCAATTTGGGGGGAGAAGGCTAGTAGTTTTCGGTGAGAAGGTCCTATTTCAGGAGGAATCCTGGTATTTCTTGGAGAAGATGTGATATATTTGGGAGAAATGTGGCCTTTCTGGAAGAAAATGTCCAATTTGGGGGGAGAAGGCTGGTAGTTTTGGGTGAGAAGGTCCTCTTTCAGGAGGAATCCTGGCATTTCTTGGAGAAGATGTGATATATTTGGGAGAAATGTGGCATTTCTGGAAGAAACTGTCCTCTTTTGGGGATAAAAGAGGTATTAGTGGTTGAAAAGGTCCTATTTGAAGGGGGAAACCTGGTATTTCTTGCAGAAGATGTGATATATTTGGGAGAAATGTGGCATTTGTGGAAGAAACTGTCCTCTTTTGGGGATAAAAGAGGTATTTCACGGAGAAAAGTTCCTAATTCAAGGGGGAAACCTGGTATTTCTTGGAGGAGTTGTGATATATTTGGGAGAAATGTGGCATGTCTGGAAAAAACTGTCCCCTTATGAGGATAAAAGAGGTATGTGTGGGTGAAAAGGTCCTATTTCCAGGGGAAAACCTGGTATTTCTTGGAGAAGATGTGATATATTTGGGAGAAATGTGGCATGTCTGGAAGAAAATGTCCTATTTGGGGGGAGAAGGGTGGTATTTGAGGAAGAAAAGTTCCTATTTCCGGAGGAATCCTGGTATTTCTTGGAGGAGATGTGATCTATTTGGGAGAAATGTGGCATTTCTGGAAGAAACTGTCCTCTTCTGGGGATAAAAGAGGTATTTGTGGGTGAAAAGGTCCTATTTGAAGGGGGAAAGCTGGTATTTCTTGGAGAAGATGTGTTATGTTTGGGAGAAATATGGCATTTCTGGGAGAAACTGTCCTCTTTTGGGGATAAAACAGGTATTTGTGGGTGAAAAGGTTCTATTTGAAGGGGGAAACCTGGTATTTCTTGGAGAAGATGTGATATATTTGGGAGAAATGTGGCATGTCTGGAAGAAACTGTCCTCTTTTGGGGATAAAAGAGGTATTTTTTGGTGAAAAGTTCCTATTTGAAGGGGGAAAGCTGGTATTTCTTGGAGAAGATGTGATCTATTTGGGAGAAATGTGGCATTTCTGGAATAAAGTGTCCTGATTTGGGGATAAAACAGGTATTTCTGGGAGAAAAGGTCCTATTTCAAGGGGGAAAACTGGTATTTCTTGGAGAAGCTGTGATATATTTAGAGAAACCTGGCATTTATGGAAGAAACTGTCCTATTTGAGGGATAAAAGAGGTATTTGCAGGTGAAAAGGTTCTATTTCAGGAGGAATCCTGGTATTTCTTGGAGGAGATGTGATATGTTTGGGAGAAATGTGCCATTTCTGGAAGAAACTGTCCTATTTTGGGGTTAAACCAGGTATTTGTGGGTGAAAAGGTCCTATTTGAAGGGGAAAACCAGGTATTTCTTGGAGAAGATGTGATATATTTGGGAGAATTGTGGCCTTTCTGGAAGAAACTGTCCTCTTTTGGGGATAAAAGAGGTATTAGTGGGTGAAAAGGTCCTATTTGAAGGGGGAAAGCTGGTATTTCTTGGAGAAGATGTGATCTATTTGGGAGAAACCTGGCATTTATGGAAGAAACTGTCCTATTTTGGGGATAAAAGAGGTATTTGTGGGTGAAAAGGTCCTATTTGAAGGGGGAAACGTGGTATTTCTTGGAGAAGATGTGATATATTTGGGAGCAATGTGGCATTTCTGGAAGAAACTGTCGTATTTTGGGGATAAAACAGGTATTTGTGGGTGAAAAGGTCCTATTTGAAGGGGGAAACCTGGTATTTCTTGGAGAAGATGTGATATGTTTGGGAGAAATCTGGCATTTCTGGAAGAAACTGTCCCCTTTTGGGGATAAAAGAGGTATTTGTGGGTGAAAAGGTCCTATTTGAAGGGGGAAAGCTGGTATTTCTTGGAGAAGATGTGATATATTTGGGAGAAATGTGGCATGTCTGGAAGAAACTGTCCTCTTTTGGGGATAAAAGAGGTATTTGTGGGTGAAAAAGTCCTACTTGAAGGGGGAAAGCTGGTATTTCTTGGAGAAGATGTGATGTATTTGGGATAAATGTGGCATTTCTGGATGAAACTGTCCTCTTTTGGGGATAAAACAGGTATTTGTGGGAGAAAAGGTCCTATGTCAAGGGGTAAAGCTGGATGTTCTTGCAGGAGATGTGATATGTTTGGGAGAAATGCGGCATTTCTGGAAGAAACTGTCGTATTTTGGGGATCAAAGTGGTATTTGTGGGTGAAAAGGTCCTATTTGAAGGGGGAATCCTGGTATTTCTTGGAGAAGATGTGATCTATTTGGGAGAAATGTGGCATTTCTGGAAGAAACTGTCCTCTTTTGGGGATAAAAGAGGTATTTGTGGGTGAGAAGGTCCTATTTGAAGGGGGAAAGCTGGTATTTCTTGGAGAAGATGTGATATGTTTGGGAGAAATGTGGCATGTCTGGAAGAAACTGTCCTCTTTTGGGGATAAAAGAGGAATTTGTGGGTGAAAAGGTCCTATTTGAAGGGGGAACCCTGTTATTTCTTGGAGAAGATGTGATCTATTTGGGAGAAATGTGGCATGTCTGGAAGAAACTGTCCTCTTTTGGGGATAAAAGAGGTATGTGTGGGTGAAAAGGTCCTATTTCCAGGGGAAAACCTGGTATTTCTTGGAGAAGATGTGATATATTTGGGAGAAATGTGGCATTTCTGGAAGAAACTGTCCTATTTGAGGGATAAAAGAGGTATTTGTGTGTGAAAAGGTCCTATTTGAAGGGGGAAAGCTGGTATTTCTTGGAGAAGATCTGATATATTTGGGAGAAATCAGGCATGTCTGGAAGAAACTGTCCTCTTTTGGGGATCAAACAGGTATTTGTTGGAGAAAAGGTCCTATTTGAAGGGGGAAAGCTGGTATTTCTTGGAGAAAATGTGATATATTTGGGAGAAATGTGGCATTTCTGGTAGAAACTGTCCTCTTTTGGGGATAAAACAGGTATTTGTGGGTGATAAGGTCCTATTTGAAGGGGGAAAGGTGTTATTTCTTGGAGAAGATGTGATATATTTGGGAGAAATGTGGCCTTTCTGGAAGAGACTGTCCTCTTTTGGGGATAAAAGAGGTATTTGTGGGTGAAAAGGTCCTATTTCCAGGGGGAAAGCTGGTATTTCTTGGAGTAGATGTGATATGTTTGGGAGAAATGTGGCATGTCTGGAAGAAACTGTCCTATTTGGGGGGAGAAGTCTGGTATTTGTGGTAGAAAAGGTCCTCTTTCAGGAGGAATCCTGGCATTTCTTGGAGAAGATTTGCTATATTTGGGAGAAATGTGGCCTTTCTGGAAGAAACTGTCCTATTTGAGGGATAAAAGAGGTATTTGTGGGTGAAAAGGTCCTATTTGAAGGGGGAAAGCTGGTATTTCTTGGAGAAGATGTGATCTATTTGGGAGAAATATGGCATTTCTGGAAGAAACTGTCCTATTTTGGGGTTAAAGAATTTTTTGTGGGTGAAAAGGTCCTATTTGAAGGGGGAAACCTGGTATATCTTGGAGAAGATGTGATATGTTTGGGAGAAATGTGGCCTTTCTGGAAGAAACTGTCCTATTTTGGGATAAAAGTGGTATTTGTGGGTGAAAAGGTCCTATTTGAAGGGGGAAAGCTGGTATTTCTTGGAGAAGATGTGATCTATTTGGGAGAAATGTGGCCTTTCTGGAAGAAACTGTCCTCTTTTGGGGATAAAAGAGGTATTTGTGGGTGAAAAGTTCCTATTTGAAGGGGGACTCCTAGTATTTCTTGGAGAAGATGTGATCTATTTGGGAGAAATGTGGCATGTCTGGAAGAAACTGTCCTCTTTTGGGGATATAAGAGGTATTTGTGGGTGAAAAGGTCCTATTTGAAGGGGGAAACGTGGTATTTCTTGGAGAAGATGTGATCTATTTGAGAGAAATGTGGCATGTCTGGAAGAAACTGTCCAATTTAGGGGATAAAACAGGTATTTGTGGGTGAAAAGGTCCTATTTGAAGGGGGAAACGTGGTATTTCTTGGAGAAGATGTGATATATTTGGGAGAAATCAGGCATGTCTGGAAGAAACTGTCCTCTTTTGGGGATAAAAGATGTATTTGTGGGAGAAAAGGTCCTATTTGAAGGGGGAAACCTGGTATTTCTTGGAGAAGATGTGGTCTATTTGGGAGAAATGTGGCATTTCTGGAAGAAACTGTCCTCTTTTGGGGATAGAACAGGTATTTGTGGGAGAAAAGGTCCTATTTCCAGGGGAAAACCTGGTATATCTTGGAGAAGATGTGATATATTTGGGAGAAATGTGGCATTTCTGGAAGAAAATGTCCTATTTGAGGGATAATACAGGTATTTGTGGGAGAAAAGGTCCTATTTGAAGGGGGAAACCTGGTATTTATTGGAGAAGATGTGATATATTTGGGAGAAATGTGGCATTTCTGGTAGAAACTGTCCTCTTTTGGGGATGAAACAGGTATTTTTGGGTAAAAAGGTCGTATTTGAAGGGGGAAACCTGGTATTTCTTGGAGAAGATGTGATATATTTGGGAGAAATCTGGCATGTCTGGAAGAAACTGTCCTATTTTGGGGATAAAAGAGGTATTTGTGGGTGAAAAGGTCCTATTTGAAGGGGGAAACGTGGTATTTCTTGGAGAAGATGTGATTTATTTGGGAGAAATGTGGCATGTCTGGAAGAAACTGTCCTATTTTGGGGATCAAACAGGTATTTGTGGGTGAAAAGGTCCTATTTCCAGGGGGAAAGCTGGTATTTCTTGTAGAAGATGCGATCTATTTGGGAGAAATGTGGCCTTTCTGGAAGAAAATGTCCAATTTGGGGGAGAAGGCTAGTAGTTTTCGGTGAGAAGGTCCTATTTCAGGAGGAATCCTGGTATTTCTTGGAGAAGATGTGATCTATTTGGGAGAAATGTGGCCTTTCTGGAAGAAAATGTCCAATTTGGGGGGAGAAGGCTGGTAGTTTTGGGTGAGAAGGCCCTCTTTCAGGAGGAATCCTGGCATTTCTTGGAGAAGATGTGATATATTTGGGAGAAATGTGGCATTTCTGGAAGAAACTGTCCTATTTGAGGGATAAAAGAGGTATTAGTGGTTGAAAAGGTCCTATTTGAAGGGGGAAAGCTGGTATTTCTTGGAGAAGATCTGATATATTTGGGAGAAATCAGGCATGTCTGGAAGAAACTGTCCTCTTTTGGGGATCAAACAGGTATTTGTTGGAGAAAAGGTCCTATTTGAAGGGGGAAAGCTGGTATTTCTTGGAGAAAATGTGATATATTTGGGAGAAATGTGGCATTTCTGGTAGAAACTGTCCTCTTTTGGGGATAAAACAGGTATTTGTGGGTGATAAGGTCCTATTTGAAGGGGGAAAGGTGTTATTTCTTGGAGAAGATGTGATATATTTGGGAGAAATGTGGCCTTTCTGGAAGAGACTGTCCTCTTTTGGGGATAAAAGAGGTATTTGTGGGTGAAAAGGTCCTATTTCCAGGGGGAAAGCTGGTATTTCTTGGAGTAGATGTGATATGTTTGGGAGAAATGTGGCATGTCTGGAAGAAACTGTCCTATTTGGGGGGAGAAGTCTGGTATTTGTGGTAGAAAAGGTCCTCTTTCAGGAGGAATCCTGGCATTTCTTGGAGAAGATTTGCTATATTTGGGAGAAATGTGGCCTTTCTGGAAGAAACTGTCCTATTTGAGGGATAAAAGAGGTATTTGTGGGTGAAAAGGTCCTATTTGAAGGGGGAAAGCTGGTATTTCTTGGAGAAGATGTGATCTATTTGGGAGAAATATGGCATTTCTGGAAGAAACTGTCCTATTTTGGGGTTAAAGAATTTTTTGTGGGTGAAAAGGTCCTATTTGAAGGGGAAACCTGGTATATCTTGGAGAAGATGTGATATGTTTGGGAGAAATGTGGCCTTTCTGGAAGAAACTGTCCTATTTTGGGGATAAAAGTGGTATTTGTGGGTGAAAAGGTCCTATTTGAAGGGGGAAAGCTGGTATTTCTTGGAGAAGATGTGATCTATTTGGGAGAAATGTGGCCTTTCTGGAAGAAACTGTCCTCTTTTGGGGATAAAAGAGGTATTTGTGGGTGAAAAGTTCCTATTTGAAGGGGGACTCCTAGTATTTCTTGGAGAAGATGTGATCTATTTGGGAGAAATGTGGCATGTCTGGAAGAAACTGTCCTCTTTTGGGGATATAAGAGGTATTTGTGGGTGAAAAGGTCCTATTTGAAGGGGGAAACGTGGTATTTCTTGGAGAAGATGTGATCTATTTGAGAGAAATGTGGCATGTCTGGAAGAAACTGTCCAATTTAGGGGATAAAACAGGTATTTGTGGGTGAAAAGGTCCTATTTGAAGGGGGAAACGTGGTATTTCTTGGAGAAGATGTGATATATTTGGGAGAAATCAGGCATGTCTGGAAGAAACTGTCCTCTTTTGGGGATAAAAGATGTATTTGTGGGAGAAAAGGTCCTATTTGAAGGGGGAAACCTGGTATTTCTTGGAGAAGATGTGGTCTATTTGGGAGAAATGTGGCATTTCTGGAAGAAACTGTCCTCTTTTGGGGATAGAACAGGTATTTGTGGGAGAAAAGGTCCTATTTCCAGGGGAAAACCTGGTATATCTTGGAGAAGATGTGATATATTTGGGAGAAATGTGGCATTTCTGGAAGAAAATGTCCTATTTGAGGGATAATACAGGTATTTGTGGGAGAAAAGGTCCTATTTGAAGGGGGAAACCTGGTATTTATTGGAGAAGATGTGATATATTTGGGAGAAATGTGGCATTTCTGGTAGAAACTGTCCTCTTTTGGGGATGAAACAGGTATTTTTGGGTAAAAAGGTCGTATTTGAAGGGGGGAAACCTGGTATTTCTTGGAGAAGATGTGATATATTTGGGAGAAATCTGGCATGTCTGGAAGAAACTGTCCTATTTTGGGGATAAAAGAGGTATTTGTGGGTGAAAAGGTCCTATTTGAAGGGGGAAACGTGGTATTTCTTGGAGAAGATGTGATTTATTTGGGAGAAATGTGGCATGTCTGGAAGAAACTGTCCTATTTTGGGGATCAAACAGGTATTTGTGGGTGAAAAGGTCCTATTTCCAGGGGGAAAGCTGGTATTTCTTGTAGAAGATGCGATCTATTTGGGAGAAATGTGGCCTTTCTGGAAGAAAATGTCCAATTTGGGGGGAGAAGGCTAGTAGTTTTCGGTGAGAAGGTCCTATTTCAGGAGGAATCCTGGTATTTCTTGGAGAAGATGTGATCTATTTGGGAGAAATGTGGCCTTTCTGGAAGAAAATGTCCAATTTGGGGGGAGAAGGCTGGTAGTTTTGGGTGAGAAGGCCCTCTTTCAGGAGGAATCCTGGCATTTCTTGGAGAAGATGTGATATATTTGGGAGAAATGTGGCATTTCTGGAAGAAACTGTCCTCTTTTGGGGATAAAAGAGGTATTAGTGGTTGAAAAGGTCCTATTTGAAGGGGGAAACCTGGTATTTCTTGCAGAAGATGTGATATATTTGGGAGAAATGTGGCATTTGTGGAAGAAACTGTCCTCTTTTGGGGATAAAAGAGGTATTTCACGGAGAAAAGTTCCTAATTCAAGGGGGAAACCTGGTATTTCTTGGAGGAGTTGTGATATATTTGGGAGAAATGTGGCATGTCTGGAAAAAACTGTCCCCTTATGGGGATAAAAGAGGTATGTGTGGGTGAAAAGGTCCTATTTCCAGGGGAAAACCTGGTATTTCTTGGAGAAGATGTGATATATTTGGGAGAAATGTGGCATGTCTGGAAGAAAATGTCCTATTTGGGGGGAGAAGGGTGGTATTTGAGGAAGAAAAGTTCCTATTTCCGGAGGAATCCTGGTATTTCTTGGAGGAGATGTGATATGTTTGGGAGAAATGTGGCCTTTCTGGAAGAAACTGTCCTCTTCTGGGGATAAAAGAGGTATTTGTGGGTGAAAAGGTCCTATTTGAAGGGGGAAACCTGGTATTTCTTGGAGAAGATGTGTTATGTTTGGGAGAAATATGGCATTTCTGGGAGAAACTGTCCTCTTTTGGGGATAAAACAGGTATTTGTGGGTGAAAAGGTTCTATTTGAAGGGGGAAACCTGGTATTTCTTGGAGAAGATGTGATATATTTGGGAGAAATGTGGCATGTCTGGAAGAAACTGTCCTCTTTTGGGGATAAAAGAGGTATTTTTTGGTGAAAAGTTCCTATTTGAAGGGGGAAAGCTGGTATTTCTTGGAGAAGATGTGATCTATTTGGGAGCAATGTGGCATTTCTGGAATAAAGTGTCCTGATTTGGGGATAAAACAGGTATTTCTGGGAGAAAAGGTCCTATTTGAAGGGGGAAAACTGGTATTTCTTGGAGAAGCTGTGATATATTTAGAGAAACCTGGCATTTATGGAAGAAACTGTCCTATTTGAGGGATAAAAGAGGTATTTGCAGGTGAAAAGGTTCTATTTCAGGAGGAATCCTGGTATTTCTTGGAGGAGATGTGATATGTTTGGGAGAAATGTGCCATTTCTGGAAGAAACTGTCCTATTTTGGGGTTAAACCAGGTATTTGTGGGTGAAAAGGTCCTATTTGAAGGGGAAAACCAGGTATTTCTTGGAGGAGATGTGATATATTTGGGAGAAATGTGGCCTTTCTGGAAGAAACTGTCCTCTTTTGGGGATAAAAGAGGTATTAGTGGGTGAAAAGGTCCTATTTGAAGGGGGAAAGCTGGTATTTCTTGGAGAAGCTGTGATATATTTGGGAGAAACCTGGCATTTCTGGAAGAAACTGTCCTATTTTGGGGATAAAAGAGGTATTTGTGGGTGAAAAGGTCCTATTTGAAGGGGGAAACGTGGTATTTCTTGGAGAAGATGTGATATATTTGCGAGCAATGTGGCATTTCTGGAAGAAACTGTCGTATTTTGGGGATAAAACAGGTATTTGTGGGTGAAAAGGTCCTATTTGAAGGGGGAAACCTGGTATTTCTTGGAGAAGATGTGATATGTTTGGGAGAAATCTGGCATTTCTGGCAGAAACTGTCCCCTTTTGGGGATAAAAGAGGTATTTGTGGGTGAAAAGGTCCTATTTGAAGGGGGAAAGCTGGTATTTCTTGGAGAAGATGTGATATATTTGGGAGAAATGTGGCATGTCTGGAAGAAACTGTCCTCTTTTGGGGATAAAAGAGGTATTTGTGGGTGAAAAAGTCCTACTTGAAGGGGGAAAGCTGGTATTTCTTGGAGAAGATGTGATGTATTTGGGATAAATGTGGCATTTCTGGAAGAAACTGTCCTCTTTTGGGGATAAAACAGGTATTTGTGGGAGAAAAGGTCCTATGTCAAGGGGTAAAGCTGGATGTTCTTGCAGGAGATGTGATATGTTTGGGAGAAATGCGGCATTTCTGGAAGAAACTGTCGTATTTTGGGGATCAAAGTGGTATTTGTGGGTGAAAAGGTCCTATTTGAAGGGGGAAAGCTGGTATTTCTTGGAGAAGATGTGATATATTTGGGAGAAATGTGGCATTTCTGGAAGAAACTGTCCTCTTTTGGGGATAAAAGAGGTATTTGTGGGTGAGAAGGTCCTATTTGAAAGGGGAAAGCTGGTATTTCTTGGAGAAGATGTGATATGTTTGGGAGAAATGTGGCATGTCTGGAAGAAACTGTCCTCTTTTGGGGATAAAAGAGGAATTTGTGGGTGAAAAGGTCCTATTTGAAGGGGGAACCCTGTTATTTCTTGGAGAAGATGTGATATATTTGGGAGAAATGTGGCATGTCTGGAAGAAACAGTCCTCTTTTGGGGATAAAAGAGGTATGTGTGGGTGAAAAGGTCCTATTTCCAGGGGAAAACCTGGTATTTCTTGGAGAAGATGTGATATATTTGGGAGAAATGCGGCATTTCTGGAAGAAACTGTCCTATTTGAGGGATAAAAGAGGTATTTGTGGGTGAAAATGTCCTATTTGATGGGGGAAAGCTGGAATTTCTTGCAGGAGATGTGATATATTTGGGAGAAATGTGGCCTTTCTGGAAGAAACTGTCCTATTTTGGGGATAAAAGAGGTATTTGTGGGTGAAAAGTTCCTATTTCAATGGGGAAACATGGTATTTCTTAGAGAAGATATGATCTATTTGGGAGAAATGTGGCATGTCAGGAAGAAACTGTCCTATTTTGGGGATAAAAGAGGTATTTGTGGGTGAAAAGGTCCTATTTCGAGGGGGAAACCTGGTATTTCTTGGAGAAGATGTGATCTATTTGGGAGAAATGTGGCATTTCTGGAAGAAACTGTCCTCTTTTGGGGATAAAACAGGTATTTGTGGGTGGAAAGGTCCTATTTGAAGGGGGAAACCTGGTATTTCTTGGAGAAGATGTGATATATTTGGGAGAAATATGGCATGTCTGGAAAAAACTGTCCTCTTTTGGGGATAAAAGTGGTATTTGTGGGTGAAAAGGTCCTATTTGAAGGGGGAAAGCTGGTATTTCTTGGAGAAGATGTGATATATTTGGGAGAAATGTGGCATGTCTGGCAGAAACTGTCCTCTTTTGGGGATAAAAGAGGTATGTGTGGGTGAAAAGGTCCTATTTCCAGGGGAAAAGCTGGTATTTCATGGAGAAGATGTGATCTATTTGGGAGAAATGTGGCCTTTCTGGAAGAAAATGTCCAATTTGGGGATAAAAGAGGTATTTGTGGGTGAAAAGGTCCTATTTGAAGGGGGAAAGCTGGAATTTCTTGGAGAAGATGTGATATATTTGGGAGAAATGTGGCATGTCTGGAAGAAACTGTCCTCTTTTGGGGATAAAAGTGGTTTTTTGGGGGAAAAGGTCCTATTTGAAGGGGGAAACGTGGTATTTCTTGGAGAAGATGTGATCTATTTGGGAGAAATGTGGCCTTTCTGGAAGAAACTGTCCTCTTTTGGGGATAAAAGAGGTATTTGTGGGTGAAAATGTCCTATATGAAGGGGGAAACGTGGTATTTCTTGGAGAAGATGTGATCTATTTGGGAGAAATGTGGCATTTCTGGAAGAAACTGTCCCCTTATGGGGATAGAACAGGTATTTGTGGGTGAAAAGGTCCTATTTGAAGGGGAAAACCTGGTATTTCTTGGAGAAGATGTGATATATTTGGGAGAAATATGGCATGTCTGGAAGAAAATGTCCTATATGGGGGGAGAAGGCTGGTACTTGTGGGAGAAATGTTCCTATTTCAGGAGGAATCCTGGTATTTCTTGGGGGAGATGTGATGTGTTTGGGAGAAATGTGGCCTTTCTGGAAGAAACTGTCCTCTTTTGGGGATAAAAGAGGTATTTGTGGGTGAAAAGGTCCTATTTGAAGGAGGAAACCTGGTATTTCTTGGAGAAGATGTGATATATTTGGGAGAAATGTGGCATTTCTGCAAGAAACTGTCCTATTTTGGGGATGAAACAGGTATTTGTGGGTGAAAACGTTGTATTTGAAGGGGGAAACCTGTTATTTCTTGGAGAAGATGTGATCTATTTGGGAGAAATGTGGCATTTCTGGAAGAAACTGTCCTCTTTTGGGGATAAAAGAGGTATTTGTGGGTGAAAAGGTCCTATTTGAAGGGGGAAACCTGGTATTTCTTGGAGAAGATTTGATATGTTTGGGAGAAATTTGGCATTTCTGGAAGAAACTGTCCTGTTTGGGGGAAGAAGGCTGGTAATTGTGGGAGAAAAGGTCCTCTTTCAGGAGGAATCCTGGTATTTCTTGGAGAAGATGTGTTATATTTGGGAGAAATGTGGCATGTCTGGAAGAAACTGACCTATTTCGGGGATAAAAGAGGTATTTGTGGGTGAAAAGGTCGTATTTGAAGGGGGAAACCTGGTATTTCTTGGAGAAGATGTGATCTATTTGGGAGAAATGTGGCATTTCTGGAAGAAACTGTCCTCTTTTGGGGATAAAAGAGGTATTTGTGGGTGAAAACGTTGTATTTGAAGGGGGAAACCTGGTATTTCTTGGAGAAGATGTGATATATTTGGGAGAAATGTGGCATGTCTGGAAGAAACTGTCCTCTTTTGGGGATAAAAGAGGTATTTGTGGGTGAAAAGGTCCTATTTGAAGGGGGAAAGCTGTTATTTCTTGGAGAAGATGTGATATATTTGGGAGAAATGTGGCATTTCTGGCAGAAACTGTCCTCTTTTGGGGATAAAAGAGGTATTTGTGGGTGAAAAGGTCCTATTTGAAGAGGGAAACCTCGTATTTCTATGAGAAGATGTGATATGTTTGGGAGAAATGTGGCATTTCTGGACCAAACTGTCCTGTTTGGGGGAAGAAGGCTGGTAATTGTGGGAGAAAAGGTCCTCTTTCAGGAGGAATCCTGGTATTTCTTGGAGAAGATGTGTTATATTTGGGAGAAATGTGGCATGTCTGGAAGAAACTGTCCTCTTTTGGGGATAAAAGAGGTATTTGTGGGTGATAAGGTCGTATTTGAAGGGGGAAACCTGGTATTTCTTGGAGAAGATGTGATCTATTTGGGAGAAATGTGGCATGTCTGGAAGAAACTGTCCTCTTTTGGGGATAAAAGAGGAATTTGTGGGTGAAAAGGTCCTATTTGAAGGGGGAAACCTGGTATTTCTTGGAGAAGATGTGATATATTTGGGAGAAATGTGTCATTTCTGGAAGAAACTGTCCTATTTTGGGGATAAAAGAGGTATTTGTGGGTGAAAAGGTCCTATTTGAAGGGGAAACGTGGTATTTCTTGGAGAAGATGTGATATATTTGGGAGAAATGTGGCATGTCTGGAAGAAACTGTCCTATTTTGGGGATAAAACAGGTATTTGTGGGTGAAAAGGTCCTATTTGAAGGGGGAAACGTGGTATTTCTATGAGAAGATGTGATATATTTGGGAGAAATGTGGCATTTCTGGAAGAAACTGTCCTATTTTGGGGATGAAACAGGTATTTGTGGGTGAAAAGGTCCTATTTGAAGGGGGAACCCTGGAATTTCTTGGAGAAGATGTGCTATATTTGGGAGAAATGTGGCCGTTATGGAAGAAAATGTCCTATTTTGGGGATACAAGAGGTATTTGTGGGTGAAAAGGTTCTATTTGAAGGGGGAAACGTGGTATTTCTTGGAGAAGATGTGATATATTTGGGAGAAATGTGGCATTTCTGGAAGAAACTGTCCCATCTGGGGGGAGAAGGCTGGTATTTGAGGGAGAAAAGGTCCTATTTCAGGAGGAATCCTGGTATTTCTTGGAGAAGATGTGATCTATTTGGGAGAAATGCGGCATTTCTGGAAGAAACTGTCCTATTTGAGGGATAAAAGAGGTATTTGAGGGAGAAAAGGTCCTATTTCCAGGGGAATCCTGGTATTTCTTGGAGAAGATGAGATATATTTGGGAGAAATGTAGCCTTTCTGGAAGAAACTGTCCTCATTTGGGGATAAAAGAGGTATTTGTGGATGAAAAGGTCGTATTTGAAGGGGGAAACCTGGTATTTCTTGGAGAAGATGAGATATATTTGGGAGAAATGAGGCATTTCTGGAAGAAACTGTCCTCTTTTGGGGATAAAAGAGGTATTTGTGTTTGAAAAGGTCCTATTTGAATGGGAAACCTGGTATTTCTTGGAGAAGATGTGATATATTTGGGAGAAATGCGGCATTTCTGGAAGAAACTGCCCTCTTTTGGGGGAAAAGGCTGGTATTTTTGGGAGAAAAGGTCCTATTACAGGAGAAATCCTGGTATTTCTTGGAGGAGATGTGATATGTTTGGGAGAAATGTGGCATGTCTGGAAGAAACTGTCCTCTTTTGGGGATAAAAGAGGTATGTGTGGGTGAAAAGGTCCTATTTGAAGGGGGTATCCTGGTATTTCTTGGAGAAGATGTGATATGTTTGGATGAAATGTGGCATTTCTGGAAGAAACTGTTCTATTTTGGGATAAAAGAGGTATTTGTGGGTGAAAAGGTCCTATTTGAAGGGGGAAAGCTGGTATTTCTTGGAGAAGATGTGATATATTTGGGTGATATGTGGCATGTCTGGAAGAAACTGTCCTATTTTGGGGATAATAGAGGTATTTGTGGGTGAAAATTTCCTATTTGAAGGGGGAATCCTGGTATTTCTTGGAGAAGATGTGATATGTTTGGGAGAAATGTGGCATTTCTGGAAGAAACTGTCCTCTTTTGGGGATAAAAGAGGTATTTGTGGGTGAAAAGGTCCTATTTGAAGGGGGAACCCTGGTATTTCTTGGAGAAGATGTGATTTATTTGGGAGAAATGTGGCATTTCTGGAAGAAACTGTCCTATTTGGGGGTTAAAACAGGTATTTGTGGGAGAAAAGGTCCTATTTGAACGGGGAAACCTGGTATTTCTTGGAGAAGATGTGATCTATTTGGGAGAAATGTGGCATGTCTGGAAGAAAATGTCCAATTTGGGGGGAGAAGGCTGGTAGTTTTCGGTGAGAAGGTCCTATTTCAGGAGGAATCCTGGTATTTCTTGGAGAAGATGTGATCTATTTGGGAGAAATGTGGCCTTTCTGGAAGAAAATGTCCAATTTGGGGGGAGAAGGCTGGTAGTTTTGGGTGAGAAGGTCCTATTTCAGGAGGAATCCTGGCATTTCTTGGAGAAGATGTGATATATTTGGGAGAAATGTGGCATTTCTGGAAGAAAGTGTCCTCTTTTGGGGATAAAAGAGGTATTTCATGGAGAGAAGGTCCTAATTCAAGGGGAAACCTGGTATTTCTTGGAGAAGATGTGATATATTTGGGAGAAATGTGGCATTTCTGGAAGAAACTGTCCTCTTTTGGGGATAAAAGAGGTATTTGTGGGTGAAAAGGTCCTATTTGAAGGGGGAAACCTGGTATTTCTTGGAGAAGATGTGATATATTTGGGAGAAATGTGGCATTTCTGGAAGAAACTGTCCTCCTTTGGGGATAAAAGAGGTATTTGTGGGTGAAAAGGTCCTATTTGAAGGGGGAAAGCTGGAATTTCTTGGAGAAGATGTGATATATTTGGGAGAAATGTGGCATGTCTGGAAGAAACTGTCCTCTTTTGGGGATAAAAGTGGTTTTTTTTGGGGAAAAGGTCCTATTTGAAGGGGGAAACGTGGTATTTCTTGGAGAAGATGTGATCTATTTGGGAGAAATGTGGCCTTTCTGGAAGAAACTGTCCTCTTTTGGGGATAAAAGAGGTATTTGTGGGTGAAAATGTCCTATATGAAGGGGGAAACGTGGTATTTCTTGGAGAAGATGTGATCTATTTGGGAGAAATGTGGCATTTCAGGAAGACACTGTCCTCTTATGGGGATAGAACAGGTATTTGTGGGTGAAAAGGTCCTATTTGAAGGGGAAAACCTGGTATTTCTTGGAGAAGATGTGATATATTTGGGAGAAATATGGCATGTCTGGAAGAAAATGTCCTATATGGGGGGAGAAGGGTGGTATTTGTGGGAGAAATGTTCCTATTTCAGGAGGAATCCTGGTATTTCTTGGAGGAGATGTGATGTGTTTGGGAGAAATGTGGCCTTTCTAAAAGAAACTGTCCTCTTTTGGGGATAAAAGAGGTATTTGTGGGTGAAAAGGTCCTATTTGAAGGAGGAAACCTGGTATTTCTTGGAGAAGATGTGATATATTTGGGAGAAATGTGGCATTTCTGCAAGAAACTGTCCTATTTTGGGGATGAAACAGGTATTTGTGGGTGAAAACGTTGTATTTGAAGGGGGAAACCTGTTATTTCTTGGAGAATATGTGATCTATTTGGGAGAAATGTGGCATTTCTGGAAGAAACTGTCCTCTTTTGGGGATAAAAGAGGTATTTGTGGGTGAAAAGGTCCTATTTGAAGGGGGAAACGTGGTATTTCTTGGAGAAGATATGATATATTTGGGAGAAATCTGGCATTCCTGGAATTCCCCTTCAAATAGGACCTTTTCAACCACTAATACCTCTTTTATCCCCAAAAGAGGACAGTTTCTTCCAGAAATGCCACATTTCTCCCAAATAGATCACATCTTCTCCAAGAAATACCAGGTTTTCCCCTTCAAATAGGACCTTTTCACCCACACATACCTCTTTTATCCCCATAAGAGGACAGTTTCTTCCAGAAATGCCACATTTCTCCCAAATAGATCACATCTTCTCCAAGAAATACCAGCTTTCCCCCTTCCAATAGGACCTTTTCGCCAAAAAAACCTCTTTTATCCCCAAAAGAGGACAGTTTCTTCCAGGAATGCCAGATTTCTCCCAAATACATCACATCTTCTCCAAGAAATACCAGGTTTCCCCCTTCAAATAGGACCTTTTCTCCCACAAATACCTGTTTTATCCCCAAAAGAGGACAGTTTCTTCCTGACATGCCACATTTCTCCCAAATAGATCACATCTTCTCCAAGAAATACCAGGTTTCCCCCTTCAAATAGGACCTTTTCACCCACTAATACCTCTTTTATCCCAAAAAGAGGACAGTTTCTTCCAGAAACGCCACATTTCTCCCAAATATATCACATCTTCTCCAAGAAATGCCAGGATTCCTCCTGAAATAGGACCTTCTCACCCAAAACTACCAGCCTTCTCCCCCCAAATTGGACATTTTCTTCCAGAAATGCCACATTTCTCCCAAATATATCACATCTTCTCCAAGAAATACCAGGATTCCTCCTGAAATAGGACCTTCTCACCGAAAACTACTAGCCTTCTCTCCCCAAATGGGCCATTTTCTTCCAGAAATGCCACATTTCTCCCAAATAGATCACATCTCCAAGAAATACCAGCTTTCCCCCTTCAAATAGGACCTTTTCAAACACAAATACCTCTTTTATCCCCCAAATAGGACAGTTTCATCCAGACATGCCATATTTCTCCCAAATATATCACATCTTCTCCAAGAAATACCACGTTTCCCCCTTCAAATAGGACCTTTTCACCCACAAATACCTCTTTTATCCCCAAAATAGGACAGCTTCTTCCAGACATGCCACATTTCTCCCAAATATATCACATGTTCTCCAAGAAATACCAGGTTTCCCCCTTCAAATAGGACCTTTTAACCCACAAATACCTCTTTTATCCCCAAAAGAGGACAGTTTCTTCCAGAAATGCCACATTTCTCCCAAATAGATCACATCTTCTCCAAGAAATACCACGTTTCCCCCTTCAAATAGGACCTTTTCACCCACAAATACCTCTTTTATCCTCAAAAGAGGACAGTTTCTTCAAGAAATGCCTGATTTCTCCCAAATAGATCAAATCTTCTCCAAGAAATAACAGGTTTCCCCCTTCAAATACAACGTTTTCACCCACAAATACCTCTATTATCCCCAAAAGAGGACAGTTTCTTCCAGAAATGCCACATTTCTCCCAAATATACCACATCATCTCCAAGAAATACCACGTTTCCCCCTTCAAATAGGACCTTTTCACCCACAAATACCTCTTTTATCCCCAAAAGAGGACAGTTTCTTCCAGAAATGCCACATTTCTCCCAAATATATCACATCTTCTCCAAGAAATACCAGCTTTCCCCCTTCAAATAGGACCTTTTCACCCACAAATACCTCTTTTATCCCCAAAAGAGGACAGTTTCTTCCAGAAATGCCACATTTCTCCCAAATATATCACATCTTCTCCAAGAAATACCAGCTTTCCCCCTTCAAATACAACGTTTTCACCCACAAATACCTGTTCTATCCCCATAAGAGGACAGTTTCTTCCAGAAATGCCACATTTCTCCCAAATATACCACATCTTCTCCAAGAAATACCATGTTTCCCCCTTCAAATAGGACCTTTTCACCCACTAATACCGCTTTTATCCCCAAAAGAGGACAGTTTCTTCCAGACATGCCACATTTCTCCCAAATATATCACATCTTCTCCAAGAAATACCAGCTTTCCCCCTTCAAATAGGACCTTTTCACCCACAAATACCTCTTTTATCCCCAAAATAGGACAGTTTCTTCCAGAAATGCCACATTTCTCCCAAATATATCACATCTTCTCCAAGAAATACCAGGATTCCTCCTGTAATAGGACCTTCTCACCCACAACTACCAGCCTTCTCCCCACAAATTGGACATTTTCTTCCAGAAATGCCTCATTTCTCCCAAATATATCACATCTTCTCCAAGAAATACCACGTTTCCCCCTTCAAATAGGACCTTTTCACCCACAAATACGTCTTTTATCCCCAAAAGAGGACAGTTTCTTCCAGAAATGCCACATTTCTCCCAAACATATCACAACTTCTCCAAGAAATACCAGGATTCCTCCTGAAATAGGACCTTCTCACCCAAAACTACCAGCCTTCTCCCCACAAATTGGACATTTTCTTCCAGAAATGCCACATTACTCCCAAATATATCACATCTTCTCCAAGAAATACCAGGTTTCCCCCTTGAATTAGGACCTTTTCACCCACAAATACCTCTTTTATCCCCAAAAGAGGACATTTTCTTCCAGAAATGCCACATTTCTCCCAAATATATCACATCTTCTCCAAGAAATAACAGGTTTCCCCCTGGAAATAGGACCTTTTCAACCACTAATACCTCTTTTATCCCCAAAAGAGGACAGTTTCTTCCGGAAAGGCCACATTTATCCCAAATATATCACATCTTCTCCAAGAAATGACAGGATTCCTCCTGAAATAGGACCTTCTCACCCAAAACTACCAGCCTTCTCCCCCCAAATTGGACATTTTCTTCCAGAAAGGCCACATTTCTCCCAAATATATCTCATCTTCTCCAAGAAATACCAGGATTCCTCCTGAAATAGGACCTTCTCACCGAAAAATACCAGCCTTCTCCCCCCAGATTGGACATTTTCTTCCAGACATGCCACATTTCTCCCAAATATATCACATCTTCTCCAAGAAATACCAGCCTTCCCCCTTCAAATAGGACCTTTTCACCCACAAATACCTGTTTTATCCCCAAAATAGGACAGTTTCTTCCAGAAATGCCTCATTTCTCCCAAATATATCACATCTTCTCCAAGAAATACCACGTTTCCCCCTTCAAATAGGACCTTTTCTCCCACAAATACCTGTTTTATCCCCAAAATAGGACAGTTTCTTCCAGACATGCCACATTTCTCCCAAATATATCACATCTTCTCCAAGAAATACCAGGTTTCCCCCTTCAAATAGGACCTTTTCACCCACAAATACCTGTTTTATCCCCAAAATAGGACAGCTTCTTCCTGACATGCCACATCTCTCCCAAATATATCACATCTTCTCCAAGAAATACCAGAGTTCCCCCTTCAAATAGGACCTTATCACCCACAAATACCTGTTTTATCCCCAAAATAGGACAGTTTCTTCCAGAAATGCCACATTTCTCCCAAATATATCACATCTTCTCCAAGAAATACCAGGGTTCCCCCTTTAAATAGGACCTTTTCAACCACAAATACCTCTTATATCCCCAAAATAGGACAGTTTCTTCCAGAAACGCCACATTTCTCCCAAATATATCACATCTTCTCCAAGAAATGCCAGGATTCCTCCTGAAATAGGACCTTCTCACCCAAAACTACCAGCCTTCTCCCCCCAAATTGGACATTTTCTTCCAGAAATGCCACATTTCTCCCAAATATATCACATCTTCTCCAAGAAATACCAGGATTCCTCCTGAAATAGGACCTTCTCACCGAAAACTACTAGCCTTCTCCCCCCAAATGGGCCATTTTCTTCCAGAAATGCCACATTTCTCCCAAATAGATCACATCTCCAAGAAATACCAGCTTTCCCCCTTCAAATAGGACCTTTTCAACCACAAATACCTCTTATATCCCCAAAATAGGACACTTTCTTCCAGACATGCCACATTTCTCCCAAATATATCACATCTTCTCCAAGAAATACCAGGTTTCCCCCTTCAAATAGGACCTTTTAAACCACAAATAACTCTTTTATCCCCAAAAGAGGACAGTTTCTTCCAGAAATGCCACATTTCTCCCAAATAGATCACATCTTCTCCAAGAAATACCACGTTTCCCCCTTCAAATAGGACCTTTTCACCCACAAATACCTCTTTTATCCTCAAAACAGGACAGTTTCTTCAAGAAATGCCTGATTTCTCCCAAATAGATCAAATCTTCTCCAAGAAATAACAGGTTTCCCCCTTCAAATACAACGTTTACACCCACAAATACCTCTTTTATCCCCAAAATACGACAGTTTCTTCCAGAAATGCCACATTTCTCCCAAATATACCACATCTTCTCCAAGAAATACCACGTTTCCCCCTTCAAATAGGACCTTTTCACCCACAAATACCTCTTTTATCCCCAAAATAGGACAGTTTCTTCCAGACATGCCACATTTCTCCCAAATATATCACATCTTCTCCAAGAAATTCCAGGTTTCCCCCTTCAAATAGGACCTTTTCACCCACAAATACCTCTTTTATCCCCAAAAGAGGACAGTTTCTTCCAGAAATGCCAGATTTCTCCCAAATATATCACATCTTCTCCAAGAAATGCCAGGTTTCCCCTTCAAATACAACGTTTTCACCCACAAATACCTGTTCTATCCCCATAAGAGGACAGTTTCTTCCAGAAATGCCACATTTCTCCCAAATATACCACATCTTCTCCAAGAAATACCATGTTTCCCCCTTCAAATAGGACCTTTTCACCCACTAATACCGCTTTTATCCCCAAAAGAGGACAGTTTCTTCCAGACATGCCACATTTCTCCCAAATATATCACATCTTCTCCAAGAAATACCAGCTTTCCCCCTTCAAATAGGACCTTTTCACCCACAAATACCTCTTTTATCCCCAAAATAGGACAGTTTCTTCCAGAAATGCCACATTTCTCCCAAATATATCACATCTTCTCCAAGAAATACCAGGATTCCTCCTGTAATAGGACCTTCTCACCCACAACTACCAGCCTTCTCCCCACAAATTGGACATTTTCTTCCAGAAATGCCTCATTTCTCCCAAATATATCACATCTTCTCCAAGAAATACCACGTTTCCCCCTTCAAATAGGACCTTTTCACCCACAAATACGTCTTTTATCCCCAAAAGAGGACAGTTTCTTCCAGAAATGCCACATTTCTCCCAAACATATCACATCTTCTCCAAGAAATACCAGGATTCCTCCTGAATGAGGACCTTCTCACCCAAAACTACCAGCCTTCTCCCCACAAATTGGACATTTTCTTCCAGAAATGCCACATTACTCCCAAATATATCACATCTTCTCCAAGAAATACCAGGTTTCCCCCTTGAATTAGGACCTTTTCACCCACAAATACCTCTTTTATCCCCAAAAGAGGACATTTTCTTCCAGAAATGCCACATTTCTCCCAAATATATCACATCTTCTCCAAGAAATAACAGGTTTCCCCCTGGAAATAGGACCTTTTCAACCACTAATACCTCTTTTATCCCCAATAGAGGACAGTTTCTTCCGGAAAGGCCACATTTATCCCAAATATATCACATCTTCTCCAAGAAATGACAGGATTCCTCCTGAAATAGGACCTTCTCACCCAAAACTACCAGCCTTCTCCCCCCAAATTGGACATTTTCTTCCAGAAATGCCACATTTCTCCCAAATATATCTCATCTTCTCCAAGAAATACCAGGATTCCTCCTGAAATAGGACCTTCTCACCGAAAAATACCAGCCTTCTCCCCCCAGATTGGACATTTTCTTCCAGACATGCCACATTTCTCCCAAATATATCACATCTTCTCCAAGAAATACCAGCCTTCCCCCTTCAAATAGGACCTTTTCACCCACAAATACCTGTTTTATCCCCAAAATAGGACAGTTTCTTCCAGAAATGCCTCATTTCTCCCAAATATATCACATCTTCTCCAAGAAATACCAGAGTTCCCCCTTCAAATAGGACCTTATCACCCACAAATACCTCTTTTATCCCCAAAATAGGACAGTTTCTTCCAGAAATGCCACATTTCTCCCAAATATATCACATCTTCTCCAAGAAATACCAGGTTTCCCCCTTCAAATAGGACCTTTTCACCCACAAATACCTGTTTTATCCCCAAAATAGGACAGCTTCTTCCTGACATGCCACATCTCTCCCAAATATATCACATCTTCTCCAAGAAATACCAGAGTTCCCCCTTCAAATAGGACCTTATCACACACAAATACCTGTTTTATCCCCAAAATAGGACAGTTTCTTCCAGAAATGCCACATTTCTCCCAAATATATCACATCTTCTCCAAGAAATACCAGGGTTCCCCCTTCAAATAGGACCTTTTCAACCACAAATACCTCTTATATCCCCAAAATAGGACTGTTTCTTCCAGAAACGCCACATTTCTCCCAAATATATCACATCTTCTCCAAGAAATGCCAGGATTCCTCCTGAAATAGGACCTTCTCACCCAAAACTACCAGCCTTCTCCCCCCAAATTGGACATTTTCTTCCAGAAATGCCACATTTCTCCCAAATATATCACATCTTCTCCAAGAAATACCAGGATTCCTCCTGAAATAGGACCTTCTCACCGAAAACTACTAGCCTTCTCCCCCCAAATGGGCCATTTTCTTCCAGAAATGCCACATTTCTCCCAAATAGATCACATCTCCAAGAAATACCAGCTTTCCCCCTTCAAATAGGACCTTTTCAAACACAAATACCTCTTTTATCCCCCAAATAGGACAGTTTCATCCAGACATGCCATATTTCTCCCAAATATATCACATCTTCTCCAAGAAATACCAGCTTTCCCCCTTCAAATAGGACCTTTTCACCCACAAATACCTCTTTTATCCCCATAATAGGACAGCTTCTTCCAGACATGCCACATTTCTCCCAAATAGATCACATCTTCTCCAAGAAATACCAGGTTTCCCCCTTCAAATAGGACCTTTTAAACCACAAATAACTCTTTTATCCCCAAAAGAGGACAGTTTCTTCCAGAAATGCCACATTTCTCCCAAATAGATCACATCTTCTCCAAGAAATACCACGTTTCCCCCTTCAAATAGGACCTTTTCACCCACAAATACCTCTTTTATCCTCAAAACAGGACAGTTTCTTCAAGAAATGCCTGATTTCTCCCAAATAGATCAAATCTTCTCCAAGAAATAACAGGTTTCCCCCTTCAAATACAACGTTTACACCCACAAATACCTCTTTTATCCCCAAAATACGACAGTTTCTTCCAGAAATGCCACATTTCTCCCAAATATACCACATCTTCTCCAAGAAATACCACGTTTCCCCCTTCAAATAGGACCTTTTCACCCACAAATACCTCTTTTATCCCCAAAATAGGACAGTTTCTTCCAGACATGCCACATTTCTCCCAAATATATCACATCTTCTCCAAGAAATTCCAGGTTTCCCCCTTCAAATAGGACCTTTTCACCCACAAATACCTCTTTTATCCCCAAAAGAGGACAGTTTCTTCCAGAAATGCCACATTTCTCCCAAATATATCACATCTTCTCCAAGAAATGCCAGGTTTCCCCTTCAAATACAACGTTTTCACCCACAAATACCTGTTCTATCCCCATAAGAGGACAGTTTCTTCCAGAAATGCCACATTTCTCCCAAATATACCACATCTTCTCCAAGAAATACCATGTTTCCCCCTTCAAATAGGACCTTTTCACCCACTAATACCGCTTTTATCCCCAAAAGAGGACAGTTTCTTCCAGACATGCCACATTTCTCCCAAATATATCACATCTTCTCCAAGAAATACCAGGGTTCCCCCTTCAAATAGGACCTTTTCACCCACAAATACCTCTTTTATCCCCAAAATAGGACAGTTTCTTCCAGAAATGCCACATTTCTCCCAAATATATCACATCTTCTCCAAGAAATACCAGGATTCCTCCTGTAATAGGACCTTCTCACCCACAACTACCAGCCTTCTCCCCACAAATTGGACATTTTCTTCCAGAAATGCCTCATTTCTCCCAAATATATCACATCTTCTCCAAGAAATACCACGTTTCCCCCTTCAAATAGGACCTTTTCACCCACAAATACGTCTTTTATCCCCAAAAGAGGACAGTTTCTTCCAGAAATGCCACATTTCTCCCAAACATATCACATCTTCTCCAAGAAATACCAGGATTCCTCCTGAAATAGGACCTTCTCACCCAAAACTACCAGCCTTCTCCCCACAAATTGGACATTTTCTTCCAGAAATGCCACATTACTCCCAAATATATCACATCTTCTCCAAGAAATACCAGGTTTCCCCCTTGAATTAGGACCTTTTCACCCACAAATACCTCTTTTATCCCCAAAAGAGGACATTTTCTTCCAGAAATGCCACATTTCTCCCAAATATATCACATCTTCTCCAAGAAATAACAGGTTTCCCCCTGGAAATAGGACCTTTTCAACCTCTAATACCTCTTTTATCCCCAAAAGAGGACAGTTTCTTCCGGAAAGGCCACATTTATCCCAAATATATCACATCTTCTCCAAGAAATGACAGGATTCCTCCTGAAATAGGACCTTCTCACCCAAAACTACCAGCCTTCTCCCCCCAAATTGGACATTTTCTTCCAGAAATGCCACATTTCTCCCAAATATATCTCATCTTCTCCAAGAAATACCAGGATTCCTCCTGAAATAGGACCTTCTCACCGAAAAATACCAGCCTTCTCCCCCCAGATTGGACATTTTCTTCCAGACATGCCACATTTCTCCCAAATATATCACATCTTCTCCAAGAAATACCAGCCTTCCCCCTTCAAATAGGAACTTTTCACCCACAAATACCTGTTTTATCCCCAAAATAGGACAGTTTCTTCAAGAAATGCCAGATTTCTCCCAAATAGATCACATCTTCTCCAAGAAATACCAGGTTTCCCCCTTCAAATACAACGTTTTCACCCACAAATACCTGTTTTATCCCCAAAAGAGGACCGTTTCTTCCAGGAATGCCACATTTCTCCCAAATATATCACATCTTTTCCAAGAAATACCAGAGTTCCCCCTTCAAATAGGACCTTATCACCCACAAATACCTCTTTTATCCCCAAAATAGGACAGTTTCTTCCAGAAATGCCACATTTCTCCCAAATATATCACATCTTCTCCAAGAAATACCACGTTTCCCCCTTCAAATAGGACCTTTTCAACCACAAATACCTCTTTTATCCCCAAAATAGGACAGTTTCTTCAAGAAATGCCAGATTTCTCCCAAATATATCACATCTTCTCCAAGAAATAACAGGTTTCCCCCTTCAAATACAACGTTTTCACCCACAAATACCTCTTTTATCCCCAAAAGAGGACCGTTTCTTCCAGGAATGCCACATTTCTCCCAAATAGATCACATCTTCTCCAGGAAATACCAGCTTTCCCCCTTCAAATAGGACCTTTTCACCCACAAATACCTGTTTTATCCCCAAAATAGGACAGTTTCTTCCAGAAATGGCACATTTCTCCCAAATATATCACATCTTCTCCAAGAAATACCACGTTTCCCCCTTCAAATAGGACCTTTTCAACCACAAATACCTGTTTTATCCCTCAAATTGGACATATTCTTCCAGAAATGCCAGATTTCTCCCAAATATATCACATCTTCTTCAAGAAATAACACGTTTCCCCCTTCAATTAGGACCTTTTCACCCACAAATACCTGTTTTATCCCCAAAAGAGGACAGTTTCTTCCAGAAATGCCACATTTCTCCCAAATAGATCATATCTTCTCCAAGAAATACCTGGGTTCCCCCTTCAAATAGGAAATTTTCACCCACAAATACCTGTTTTATCCCCAAAAGAGGACAGTTTCTTCCAGAAATGCCACATTTCTCCCAAATAGATCACATCTTGTCCAAGAAATACCAGCTTTCCCCCTTCAAATAGGACCTTTTCAACCACAAATACCTCTTTTATCCCCAAAAGAGGACAGTTTCTTCCAGAAATGCCACATTTCTCCCAAATATATCACATCTCCTCCAAGAAATACCAGGATTCCTCCTGAAATAGGACATTTTCTCCCACAAGTACCAGCCTTCTCCCCCAATATAGGACATTTTCTTCCAGACATGCCACATTTCTCCCAAACATATCACATCTTCTCCAAGAAATACCAGGATTCCTCCTGAAATAGGACCTTCTCACCCACAACTACCAGCCGTCTCCCCACAAATTGGACATTTTCTTCCGGAAATGCCAGATTTCTCCCAAATATATCACATCTTCTCCAAGAAATACCACGTTTCCCCCTTCAGATAGGACCTTTTCACCCACAATTACCTCTTTTATCCCCAAAAGAGGACAGTTTCTTCCAGAAATGCCACATTTCTCCCAAATAGATCACATCTTCTCCAAGAAATACCAGGTTTCCCCCTTCAAATAGGACCTTTTCAACCACAAATACCTCTTTTATGCCCAAAATACGACAGTTTCTTCCAGAAATGCCACATTTCTCCCAAATATATCACATCTTCTCCAAGAAATACCACGTTTCCCCCTTGAATTAGGACCTTTTCTCCATGAAATACCACTTTTATCCCCAAAATAGGACAGTTTCTTCCAGAAATGCCACATTTCTCCCAAATAGATCACATCTTCTCCAAGAAATACCAGGTTTCCCCCTTCAAATTGACCTCTTCAACCGCTAATACCTCTTTTATCCCCAAAATAGGACAGTTTCTTCCAGAAATGCCACATTTCTCCCAAATATATCACATCTTCTCCAAGAAATACCAGGTTTCCCCCTTCAAATAGGACCTTTTCAACCACTAATACCTCTTTTATCCCCAAAAGAGGACAGTTTCATCCAGACATGCCACATTTCTCCCAAATATATCACATCTTCTCCAAGAAATGCCAGGATTCCTCCTGAAATAGGACCTTCTCACCCAAAACTACCAGCCTTCTCCCCCCAAATTGGACATTTTCTTCCAGAAAGGCCACATTTCTCCCAAGCATATCACATCTTCTCCAAGAAATACCAGGATTCCTCCTGAAATAGGACCTTCTGACCGAAAACTACCAGCCTTCTCCCCCCAAATTGGACATTTTCTTCCAGACATGCCACATTTCTCCCAAATAGATCACATCTTCTCCAAGAAATACCAGCTTTCCCCCTTCAAATAGGACCTTTTCTCCCACAAATACCTGTTCTATCCCCAAAATAGGACAGTTTCTTCCAGAAATGCCACATTTCTCCCAAATATATCACATCTTCTCCAAGAAATACCAGCTTTCCCCCTTCAAATAGGACCTTTTCACCCACAAATACCTGTTTGATCCCCAAAATAGGACAGCTTCTTCCAGACATGCCACATTTCTCCCAAATATATCACATCTTCTCCAAGAAATACCACGTTTCCCCCTTCGAATAGGACCTTATCACCCACAAATACCTCTTTTATCCCCGAAAGAGGACAGTTTCTTCCAGAAATGCCACATTTCTCCCAAATAGATCACATCTTCTCCAAGAAATACCAGCTTTCCCCCATCAAATAGGACCTTTTCACCCACAAATACCTCTTTTATCCCCAAAATAGGACAGTTTCTTCAAGAAATGCCAGATTTCTCCCAAATATATCACATCTTCTCCAAGAAATACCAGGTTTCCCCCTTCAAATACAACGTTTTCACCCACAAATATCTGTTTTATCCCCAAAAGAGGACCGTTTCTTCCAGGAATGCCACATTTCTCCCAAATATATCACATCTTCTCCAAGAAATACCAGAGTTCCCCCTTCAAATAGGACCTTATCACCCACAAATACCTCTTTTATCCCCAAAATAGGACAGTTTCTTCCAGAAATGCCACATTTCTCCCAAATATATCACATCTTCTCCAAGAAATACCACGTTTCCCCCTTCAAATAGGACCTTTTCAACCACAAATACCTCTTTTATCCCCAAAATAGGACAGTTTCTTCAAGAAATGCCAGATTTCTCCCAAATATATCACATCTTCTCCAAGAAATAACAGGTTTCCCCCTTCAAATACAACGTTTTCTCCCACAAATACCTCTTTTATCCCCAAAAGAGGACCGTTTCTTCCAGGAATGCCACATTTCTCCCAAATAGATCACATCTTCTCCAAGAAATACCAGCTTTCCCCCTTCAAATAGGACCTTTTCACCCACAAATACCTGTTTTATCCCCAAAATAGGACAGTTTCTTCCAGAAATGGCACATTTCTCCCAAATATATCACATCTTCTCCAAGAAATACCACGTTTCCCCCTTCAAATAGGACCTTTTCAACCACAAATACCTGTTTTATCCCTCAAATTGGACATATTCTTCCAGAAATGCCAGATTTCTCCCAAATATATCACATCTTCTCCAAGAAATAACACGTTTCCCCCTTCAATTAGGACCTTTTCACCCACAAATACCTGTTTTATCCCCAAAAGACGACAGTTTCTTCCAGAAATGCCACATTTCTCCCAAATATATCATATCTTCTCCAAGAAATACCTGGGTTCCCCTTCAAATAGGAAATTTTCACCCACAAATACCTGTTTTATCCCCAAAAGAGGACAGTTTCTTCCAGAAATGCCACATTTCTCCCAAATAGATCACATCTTCTCCAAGAAATACCAGCTTTCCCCCTTCAAATAGGACCTTTTCAACCACAAATACCTCTTTTATCCCCAAAAGAGGACAGTTTCTTCCAGAAAGGCCACATTTCTCCCAAACATATCACATCTCCTCCAAGAAATACCAGGATTCCTCCTGAAATAGGACATTTTCTCCCACAAGTACCAGCCTTCTCCCCCAATATAGGACATTTTCTTCCAGACATGCCACATTTCTCCCAAACATATCACATCTTCTCCAAGAAATACCAGGATTCCTCCTGAAATAGGACCTTCTCACCCACAACTACCAGCCGTCTCCCCACAAATTGGACATTTTCTTCCGGAAATGCCAGATTTCTCCCAAATATATCACATCTTCTCCAAGAAATACCACGTTTCCCCCTTCAGATAGGACCTTTTCACCCACAATTACCTCTTTTATCCCCAAAAGAGGACAGTTTCTTCCAGAAATGCCACATTTCTCCCAAATAGATCACATCTTCTCCAAGAAATACCAGGTTTCCCCCTTCAAATAGGACATTTTCAACCACAAATACCTCTTTTATGCCCAAAATACGACAGTTTCTTCCAGAAATGCCACATTTCTCCCAAATATATCACATCTTCTCCAAGAAATACCTGGTTTCCCCCTTGAATTAGGACCTTTTCTCCATGAAATACCACTTTTATCCCCAAAATAGGACAGTTTCTTCCAGAAATGCCACATTTCTCCCAAATAGATCACATCTTCTCCAAGAAATACCAGGTTTCCCCCTTCAAATTGACCTCTTCAACCGCTAATACCTCTTTTATCCCCAAAATAGGACAGTTTCTTCCAGAAATGCCACATTTCTCCCAAATATATCACATCTTCTCCAAGAAATACCAGGTTTCCCCCTTCAAATAGGACCTTTTCAACCACTAATACCTCTTTTATCCCCAAAAGAGGACAGTTTCATCCAGACATGCCACATTTCTCCCAAATATATCACATCTTCTCCAAGAAATGCCAGGATTCCTCCTGAAGTAGGACCTTCTCACCCAAAACTACCAGCCTTCTCCCCCCAAATTGGACATTTTCTTCCAGAAAGGCCACATTTCTCCCAAGCATATCACATCTTCTCCAAGAAATACCAGGATTCCTCCTGAAATAGGACCTTCTCACCGAAAACTACCAGCCTTCTCCCCCCAAATTGGACATTTTCTTCCAGACATGCCACATTTCTCCCAAATAGATCACATCTTCTCCAAGAAATACCAGCTTTCCCCCTTCAAATAGGACCTTTTCTCCCACAAATACCTGTTCTATCCCAAAAGAGGACAGTTTCTTCCAGAAATGCCACATTTCTCCAAAATATATCACATCTTCTCCAAGAAATTCCAGGTTTCCCCCTTCAAATAGGACCTTTTCTCCACTAATACCTCTTGTATCCCCAAAAGAGGATAGTTTCTTCCAGACATGCCACATTTCTCCAAAATATATCACATCTTCTCCAAGAAATACCAGGTTTCCCCCTTCAAATAGGAACTTTTCACCCACAAATACCTCTTTTATCCCCAAAAGAGGACAGTTTCTTCCAGAAATGCCACATTTCTCCCAAATAGATCACATCTTCTCCAAGAAATACCATGTTTCCCCCTTCAAATAGGACCTTTTCACCCACAAATACCTCTTTTATCCCCAAAAGAGGACAGTTTCTTCCAGGAATGCCACATTTCTCCCAAATATATCACATCTTCTCCAAGAAATACCGCGTTTCCCCTTCAAATAGGACCTTTTCTCCCACAAATACCTCTTTTATCCCCAAAAGAGGACAGTTTCTTCCAGAAATGCCACATTTCTCCCAAATATATCACATCTTCTCCAAGAAATACCAGCTTTCCCCCTTCAAATAGGACCTTTTCACCCACAAATACCTGTTTTATGCCCAAAAGAGGACAGTTTCTTCAAGAAATGCCACATTTCTCCCAAATAGATCACATCTTCTCCAAGAAATACCACGTTTCCCCCTTCAAATAGGACCTTTTCACCCACAAATACCTCTTTTATCCCTCAAATAGGTCACTTTCTTCCAGACATGCCACATTTCTCCCAAATATATCACATCTTCTCCAAGAAATACCAGATTCCTCCTGAAAGAGGACCTTTTCTCCCAAAAATACCAGCCTTCTCCCCCCAAACAGGACAGTTTCTTCCAGACATGCCACATTTCTCCCAAACATATCACATCTTCTCCAAGAAATACCAGGTTTCCCCCTTGAAATAGGACCTTTTCAACCACAAATACCTCTTTTATCCCCAAAAGAAGACAGTTTCTTCCAGAAATGCCACATTTCTCCCAAACATATCACATCTCCTCCAAGAAATACCAGGATTCCTCCTGAAATAGGACCTTTTCTCCCACAAGTACCAGCCTTCTCCCCAAATATAGGACATTTTCTTCCAGACATGCCACATTTCTCCCAAATATATCACATCTTCTCCAAGAAATACCAGGTTTTCCCCTTCAAATAGGACCTTTTCACCCACACATACCTCTTTTATCCCCAAAAGAGGACAGTTTCTTCCAGACATGCCACATTTCTCCCAAGTAGATCACATCTTCTCCAAGAAATACCAGGGTTCCCCCTTCAAATAGGACCTTTTCAACCACAAATACCTCTTTTATCCCCAAAAGAGGACAGTTTCTTCCTGACATGCCACATTTCTCCCAAATATATCACATCTTCTCCAAGAAATACCTGGTTTCCCCCTTGAATTAGGACCTTTTCTCCATGAAATTCCTCTTTTATCCCCAAAAGAGGACATTTTCTTCCAGAAATGCCACATTTCTCCCAAATATATCACATCTTCTCCAAGAAATACCAGGTTTCCCCCTTTAAATACGACCTCTTCAACCACTAATACCTCTTTTATCCCCAAAAGAGGACAGTTTCTTCCAGAAATGCCACATTTCTCCCAAATATATCACTTCTTCTCCGAGAAATGCCAGGATTCCTCCTGAAATAGGACCTTCTCACCCAAAACTACCAGCCTTCTCCCCCCAAATTGGAAATTTTCTTCCAGAAAGGCCACATTTCTCCCAAGCATATCACATCTTCTCCAAGAAATACCAGGATTCCTCCTGAAATAGGACCTTCTCACCGAAAACTACCAGACTTCTCCCCCCAAATTGGACATTTTCTTCCAGACATGCCATATTTCTCCCAAATAGATCACATCTTCTCCAAGAAATACCAACTTTCCCCCTTCAAATAGGACCTTTTCTCCCACAAATACCTGTTTTATCCCCGAAATAGGACAGTTTCTTCCAGAAATGCCACATTTCTCCCAAATATATCACATCTTCTCCAAGAAATACCAGCTTTCCCCCTTCAAATAGGACCTTTTCACCCACAAATACCTCTTTTATCCCCAAAATAGGACAGTTTCTTCCAGACATGCCACATTTCTCCCAAATAGATCACATCTTCTCCAAGAAATACCAGGTTTCCCCCTTCAAATAGGACCTTATCACACACAAATACCACTTTTATCCCCAAAAGAGGACAGTTTCTTCCAGAAATGCCACATTTCTCCCAAATAGATCACATCTTCTCCAAGAAATACCCGGTTTCCCCCTTCAAATAGGACCTTTTCAACCACAAATACCTGTTTTATGCCCAAAATACTACAGTTTCTTCCAGAAATGCTGGATTTCTCCCAAATATATCACATCTTCTCCAAGAAATACCAGGTTTCCGCCTTGAATTAGGACCTTTTCTCCATGAAATAACTCTTTTATCCCCAAATGAGGACATTTTCTTCCAGAAATGCCACATTTCTCCCAAACATATCACATCTTCTCCAAGAAATACCACGTTTCCCCCTTCAAATAGGACCTTTTCAACCACTAATACCTCTTTTATCCCCAAAAGAGGACAGTTTCATCCAGACATGCCACATTTCTCCCAAATATATCACATCTTCTCCAAGAAATGCCAGGATTCCTCCTGAAATAGGACCTTCTCACCCAAAACTACCAGCCTTCTCCCCCCAAATTGGACATTTTCTTCCAGAAATGCCACATTTCTCCCAAATATATCACATCTTCTCCAAGAAATACCAGGATTCCTCCTGAAATAGGACCTTCTCACCGAAAACTACCAGCCTTCTCCCCCAAAATTGGACATTTTCTTCCAGAAATGCCACATTTCTCCCAAATATATCACATCTTCTCCAAGAAATACCAGCTTTCCCCCTTCAAATAGGACCTTTTCTCCCACAAATACCTGTTCTATCCCCAAAATAGGACAGTTTCTTCCAGAAATGCCACATTTCTCCCAAATATATCACATCTTCTCCAAGAAATACCAGGTTTCCCCCTTCAAATACGACCTTTTCACCCACAAATACCTCTTTTATCCCCAAAAGAGGACAGCTTCTTCCAGACATGCCACATTTCTCCCAAATATATCACATCTTCTCCAAGAAATACCAGGGTTCCCCCTTCAAATAGGACCTTTTCACCCACAAATACCTCTTTTATCCCTCAAATTGGACATATTCTTCCAGAAATGCCAGATTTCTCCCAAATATATCACATCTTCTCCAAGAAATATCAGGGTTCCCCCTTCAAATAGGACCTATTCTCCCACAAATACCTCTTTTATCCCCAAAAGAGGACAGTTTCTTCCAGAAATGCCACATTTCTCCCAAATATATCACATCTTCTCCAAGAAATACCAGCTTTCCCCCTTCAAATAGGACCTTTTCACCCACAAATACCTCTTTTATGCCCAAAAGAGGACAGTTTCTTCCAGACATGCCACATTTCTCCCAAATAGATCACATCTTCTCCAAGAAATACCACGTTTCCCCCTTCAAATAGGACCTTTTCACCCACAAATACCTCTTTTATCCCCAAAATAGGACAGTTTCTTCCAGACATGCCACATTTCTCCCAAACATATCACATCTCCTCCAAGAAATACCAGGATTTCTCCAGTAATAGGACCTTTTCTCCCACAAATACCAGCCTTTTCCCCCAAAATACGACAGTTTCTTCCAGAAATGCCACATTTCTCCCAAACATATCACATCTTCTCCAAGAAATACCAGGTTTCCCCCTTCAAATAGGACCTTTTCACCCACAAATACCTCTTTTATCCCCAAAAGTGCACAGTTTCTTCCAGACATGCCACATTTCTCCCAAATATATCACATCTTCTCCAAGAAATACCAGCTTTCCCCCTAGAAATAGGACCTTTTCACCCACAAATACCTCTATGGTCCTCAAAAGAGGACAGTTTCTTCCAGACATGCCATATTTCTCCCAAATACATCACATCTTCTCCAAGAAATACCAGGTTTCCCCCTTCAAATAGGACCTTTTCACCCACAAATACCTCTTTTATCCCCAAAATAGGACAGTTTCTTCCAGACATGCCACATTTCTCCCAAATATATCACATCTTCTCCAAGAAATACCAGGTTTCCCCCTTCAAATAGGACCTTTTCACCCACAAATACCTCTTTTATCCCCAAAAGAGGACAGTTTCTTCCAGACATGCCAGATTTCTCCCAAATATATCACATCTTCTCCAAGAAATACCAGGTTTCCCCCTTCAAATAGGACCTTTTCACCCACAAATACCTCTTTTATCCCCAAAATAGAACAGTTTCTTCCAGAAATGCCACATTTCTCCCAAATATATCACATCTTCTCCAAGAAATACCAGGATACCCCCTTCAAATAGGACCTTTTCACCCACACATACCTCTTTTATCCCCAAAAGAGGACAGTTTCTTCCAGACATGCCACATTTCTCCCAAATATATCACATCTCCAAGAAATACCAGGTTTCCTCCTGAAATAGGACCCTGTCACCCACAAATACCTCTTTTATCCCTTTGTTCCGAGCGACTTTTCGTTTTGGAGTGTGTTTCCGATGCTACACTTCAGCATTCTGTGACGAATAGAGTAGAAGAGAAAAGCCCCACTAATAAGGCAGCTAGAAGCTGCAGGAGCGACACACGTTGTGCTTTCGGGGAGGACTTTCCAGAAAGTCGAGAGTTGTGGCTTCTTTCCTGCGGAGAAAAAAAACCCCTGTTTTCAGGCAATGCAGTAGGCTGAATTCGCTCTCGGCATAGGAATGCCGCTCCTCCTCTCTCGTGGCTCGAAAGCGGCACTCTCGACTTTCTGGAACGTCCTCCCTGAAAGCACGTGTGTGGATCTGGACCTTCTAGCTGCCTTATTAGTGGGGCTTTTCTCTTCTATTTTATTCGTCACAGAATGCTGAAGTGTAGCATCGGATAAACACTCCAAAACGAAAAGTCGCTCGGAACAAAGGGATAAAAGAGGTATTTGTGGGTGACAGGAACCTATTTCAGGAGGAAACCTGGTATTTCTTGGAGATGTGATATATTTGGGAGAAATGTGGCATTTCTGGAAGAAACTGTCCTATTTTGGAATAAAACAGGTATTTGTGGGTGAAAAGGTCCTATTTGAAGAGGGAAACCTGGTATTTCTTGGAGAAGATGTGATATATTTGGGAGAAATGTGGCCTTTCTGGAAGAAACTGTCCTATTTTGGGGACAAAACATGTATTTGTGGGTGAAAAGGTCCTATTTGAAGGGGGAAACCTGGTATTTCTTGGAGAAGATGTGATCTATTTGGGAGAAATGTGGCATGTCTGGAAGAAATTGTCTTCTTTTGGGGATAAAAGAGGTATTTGTGGGTGAAAAGGTCCTATTTGAAGGGGGAAAGCTGGTATTTCTTGGAGAAGATGTGATATATTTGGGAGAAATGTGGCCTTTCTGGAAGAAACTGTCCTATTTTGGGGATAAAAGAGGTATTTGTGGGTGAAAAGGTCCTATTTGAAGGGGGAAACCTGGTATTTCTTGGAGAAGATGTGATATATTTGGGAGAAATGTGGCATGACTGGAAGAAACTGTCCTCTTTTAGGGACAAAAGAGGTATTTGTGGGTGAAAAGGTCCTATTTGAAGGGGGAAAGCTGTTATTTCTTGGAGAAGATGTGATATATTTGGGAGAAATGTGGCATTTCTGGAAGAAGCTGTCCTCTTTTGGGGATAAAAGAGGTATTTGTGGGTGAAAAGGTCCTATTTGAAGGGGGGAAACCTGGTATTTCTTGGAGAAGATGTGATATGTTTGGGAGAAATTTGGCATTTCTGGAAGAAACTGTCCTGTTTGGGGGAAGAAGGCTGGTAATTGTGGGAGAAAAGGTCCTCTTTCAGGAGGAATCCTGGTATTTCTTGGAGAAGATGTGTTATATTTGGGAGAAATGTGGCATGTCTGGAAGAAACTGACCTATTTCGGGGATAAAAGAGGTATTTGTGGGTGAAAAGGTCGTATTTGAAGGGGGAAACCTGGTATTTCTTGGAGAAGATGTGATCTATTTGGGAGAAATGTGGCATGTCTGGAAGAAACTGTCCTATTTTGGGGATAAAAGAGGTATTTGTGGGTGAAAACGTTGTATTTGAAGGGGGAAACCTGGTATTTCTTGGAGAAGATGTGATATATTTGGGAGAAATGTGGCATGTCTGGAAGAAACTGTCCTCTTTTGGGGACAAAGAGGTATTTCTGGGTGAAAAGGTCCTATTTGAAGGGGGAAAGCTGGTATTTCTTGGAGAAGATGTGATATATTTGGGAGAAATGTGGCATTTCTGGAAGAAACTGTCCTCTTTTGGGGATAAAAGAGGTATTTGTGGGTGAAAAGGTCCTATTTGAAGGGGGAAACCTGGTATTTCTTGGAGAAGATGTGATATGTTTGGGAGAAATGTGGCATTTCTGGAAGAAACTGTCGTGTTTAGGGGAAGAAGGCTGGTAATTGTGGGAGAAAAGGTCCTCTTTCAGGAGGAATCCTGGTATTTCTTGGAGAAGATGTGTTATATTTGGGAGAAATGTGGCATGTCTGGAAGAAACTGACCTATTTCGGGGATAAAAGAGGTATTTGTGGGTGAAAAGGTCGTATTTGAAGGGGGAAACCTGGTATTTCTTGGAGAAGATGTGATCTATTTGGGAGAAATGTGGCATGTCTGGAAGAAACTGTCCTATTTTGGGGATAAAAGAGGTATTTGTGGGTGAAAAGGTCCTATTTGAAGGGGGAAAACCTGGTATTTCTTGGAGAAGATGTGATATATTTGGGAGAAATGTGTCATTTCTGGAAGAAACTGTCCTATTTTGGGGATAAAAGAGGTATTTGTGGGTGAAAAGGTCCTATTTGAAGGGGGAAAGCTGGTATTTCTTGGAGAAGATGTGATATATTTGGGAGAAATGTGGCATGTCTGGAAGAAACTGTCCTCTTTTGGGGATCAAAAAGGTATTTGTGGGTGAAAAGGTCCTATTTGAAGGGGGAAACGTGGTATTTCTATGAGAAGATGTGATATATTTGGGAGAAATGTGGCATTTCTGGAAGAAACTGTCCTCTTTTGGGGATGAAACAGGTATTTGTGGGTGAAAAGGTCCTATTTGAAGGGGGAACCCTGGTATTTCTTGGAGAAGATGT
>JASCYN010000149.1:28564252-28600303 GCA_030408155.1 Lophura swinhoii | reverse complement strand
TCAGAAGCGCTCCTTTGCGATGAGCGCAGAAGAAGCCGCTCACTCGTCGGAGCAAAGCATCCGGCTGAAGTCGCTCTTTCCCGGCATCCGAGAGAAACGAGAGCGCTGCTGAAGGCTGCAAGCGGCACTCGGGCAGACCGCGATGGACCGGACAGCAACTGCAGACTCTCCGGAGCGGTTCAGAGCGAGTGCCGCTTTCGAGCCACGAGAGCGAAGGAGCGGTATTGAAATGCCGAGAAGGAGCGAATTCAGCGTCCTGCATTGCCTGAAAACAGGGGTTTTTTCTCCGCAGGAAAGAAGCCACAACTCTCGACTTTCTGGAACGTCCTCCCCGAAAGCACAACGTGTGTCGCTCCTCGAACTTCTAGCTGCCTTATTAGTGTGGTTTCCACTTCTACTCTATTCGTCACAGACTGCTGAAGTGTAGCATGGGATAAAACACTCCAAAACGAAATGTCGCTCGGAAAAAGGGATAAGAATGAGAGAGAAGCGTAGTGCATTCTGCATGGACAGAAGGAGAAGTCAGAAGCGCTCCATTGCGATGTGCGCAGAAGAAGTCGCTCACTCGTCGGAGCAAAGCATCGGGCTGAAGTCGCTCTTTCCCGGCATCCGAGAGAAACGACAGCGCTGCTGAGGCTGCAAGCGGCACTCGGCAGAACCGCGATGGACCGGACAGCAACTGCAGACTCTCCGGAGCGGTTCAGCGCGAGTTACCGCTTTCGAGCCACGAGAGCGAAGGAGCGGTATTGAAATGCCGAGAAGGAGAGAATTCAGCGTCCAGCATTGCCTGAAAAAAGGGTGTTTTATCTCCGCGGAAAGAAGCCACAACTCTCGACTTTCTGGAACGTCCTCCCTGAAAGCACAATGTGTGTGGCTACTGGACCTTCTAGCTGCCTTATTAGTGCGGCTTTCCTCTTCCATTTTATTTGTCACAGAATGCTGAAGTGTACAGCGGATAAACACTCCAAAACGAAAAGTCGCTCGGAACAAAGGGACAAAACAGGAATCTGTGGGTGACAAGGTCCTATTTGAAGGGGGAAAGCTGGTATTTCTTGGAGAAGATATGATATATTTGGGAGAAATGTGGCATGTCTGGAAGAAACTGTCCTCTTTTGGGATAAAGAGGTATTTGTGTATGAAAATTTCCTATTTGAAGGGGGAAACCTGGTATTTCTTGGAGAAGATGTGATATGTTTGGGAGAAATGTGGCATTTCTGAAAAATCTGTCCTCTTTTGGGGATAAAAGAGGTATTTGTGGGTGAAAAGGTCCTATTTCCAGGGGAAAACTGGTATTTCTTGGAGAAGATGTGATATATTTGGGAGAAATCTGGCATTCCTGGAAGAAACTGTCCTCTTTTGGGGGAAAAGGCTGGTATTTGTGGGAGAAAAGGTCCTATTTCAGGAGGAATCCTGGTATTTCTTGGAGGAGATGTGAAATGTTTGGGAGAAATGTGGCATGTCTGGAAGAAACTGTGCTATTTTGGGGATAAAACAGGTACTTGTGGGTGAAATGGTCCTATTTGAAGGAGGTATCCTGTATTTCTTGGAGAAGATGTGATATATTTGGGAGAAATGTGGCATTTCTGGAAGAAACTGTCGTATTTTGGGGATCAAGAGGTATTTGTGGGTGAAAAGGTCCTATTTGAAGGGGGAAACCTGGTATTTCTTGGAGAAGATGTGATATATTTGGGAGAAATGTGGCATTTCTGGAAGAAACTGTCCTCTTTTGGGGATAAAAACAGGTATTTGTGGGAGATAAGTTCCAATTTCCAGCGGGAACCCTGGTATTTCTTGGAGAAGATGTGATATATTTGGGAGAAATGTGGCCTTTCTGGAAGAAACTGTCGTATTTTGGGGATAAAAGAGGTATTTGTGGGTGAGAAGGTCCTATTTGAAGGGGGAAAGCCGGTAATTCTATGAGAAGATGTGATATATTTGGGAGAAATGTGGCATTCCTGGAAGAAACTGTCCTCTTTTGGGGATAAAGAGGTTTTTTTGGGGAAAAGGTCCTATTTGAAGGGGGAAACCTGGTATTTCTTGGAGAAGAGTGATATATTTGGGAGAAATGTGGCATTTCTGGAAGAAACTGTCCTTTCTTATGGGGATAGAACAGGTATTTGTGGGTGAAAAGGTCTTATTTCCAGGGGAAAACCTGGTATTTCTTGGAGAAGATGTGATCTATTTGGAGAAATGTGGCATGTCTGGAAGAAAATGTCCTATTTGGGGGGAGAAGGGGTGGTATTTGTGGGAGAAAAGTTCCTATTTCAGGACGAATCCTGGTATTTCTTGGAGGAGATGTGATATTTTTGGGAGAAATGTGCCATTTCTGGAAGAAACTGTCCTCTTTTGGGGATAAAACAGGTATTTGTGGGTGAAAAGGTCCTATTGAAGGGGGAAACCTGGTATTTCTTGGAGAAGATGTGATATGTTTGGAGAAATATGGCATTTCTGGAAGAAACTGTCCTCTTTTGGGGATAAAACAGGTATTTGTGGGTGAAAATTTCCTATTTGAAGGGGGAAAGCTGGTAATTCTATGAGAAGATGTGATCTATTTGGGAGAAATGTGGCATTTCTGGAAGTAACTGTCCTCTTTTGGGGATAAAAGAGGTATTTGTGGGTGAAAAGGTCGTATTTGAAGGGGGAAACCTGGTATTTCTTGGAGAAGATGTGATATGTTTGGGAGAAATGTGGCCTTTCTGGCAGAAACTGTCCTCTTTTGGGATAAAACAGGTATTTGTGGGTGAAAAGGTCCTATTTGAAGGGGGAAACCTGGTATTTCTTGGAGAAGATGTGATATATTTGGGAGAAATGTGGCATTTCTTGAAGAAACTGTCCTCTTTTGGGGAGAAGGCTGGTATTTGAGGGAGAAAAGGTCCTCTTTCAGGAGGAATCCTGCTATTTCTTGGAGAAGATGTGATATATTTGGGAGAAATGTGGCATTTCTGGAAGAAACTGTCCTATTTTGGGGATAAAAGAGGTATTTGTGGGTGAAAAGGTCCTATTTGAAGGGGGAAACGTGGTATTTCTTGGAGAAGATGTGATCTGTTTGGGAGAAATGTGGCATGTCTGGAAGAAACTGTCCTCTTCTGGGGATAAAAGAGGTATTTGTGGGTGAAAACGTTGTATTTGAAGGGGGAAACGTGGTATTTCTTGGACAAGATATGGTATATTTGGGAGAAATGTGGCATTTCTGGAAGAAACTGTCCTCTTATGGGGATAGAACAGGTATTTGTGGGTGAAAAGGTCCTATTTGAAGGGGAAAACCTGGTATTTCTTGGAGAAGATGTGGTATATTTGGGAGAAATGTGGCATTCCTGGAAGAAACTGTCCTATAATGGGGGAGAAGGGTGGTATTTGTGGGAGAAAAGTTCCTATTTCTGGAGGAATCCTGGTATTTCTTGGAGGAGATGTGATATGTTTGGGAGAAATGTGGCATTTCTGGAAGAAACTGTCCTCTTTTGGGGATAAAAGAGGTATTTGTGGGTGAAAAGGTACTATTTGAAGGGGGAAACCTGGTATTTCTTGGAGAAAAGGTGATATATTTGGGAGAAATGTGGCATGTCTGGAAGAAGCTGTCCTATTTGGGGGATAAAACAGGTATTTGTGGGAGAAAAGTTCCTATTTGAAGGGGGAACCCTGGTATTTCTTGGAGAAGATGTGATCTATTTGGGAGAAATGTGGCCTTTCTGGATGAAAATGTCCAATTTGGGGGGAGAAGGCTGGTAGTTGTGGGTGAGAAGGTCCTATTTCAGGAGGAATCCAGGTATTTCTTGGAGAAGATGTGATATATTTGGGAGAAATGTGGCCTTTCTGGAAGAAAATGTCCAATTTGGGGGGAGAAGGCTGGTAGTTTTGGGTGAGAAGGTCCTATTTCAGGAGGAATCCTGGCATTTCTTGGAGAAGATGTGATATAATTGGGAGAAATGTGGCTTTTCTGGAAGAAACTGTCCTGTTTTGGGGATAAAAGAGGTTTTTTTGGGGAAAAGGTCCTATTTGAAGGGGGAAACGTGGTATTTCTTGGAGAAGATGTGATATATTTGGGAGAAATGTGGCATTTCTGGAAGAAACTGTCCTCTTATGGGATAGAACAGGTATTTGTGGGTGAAAAGGTCCTATTTGAAGGGGAAAACCTGGTATTTCTTGGAGAAGATGTGATATATTTGGGAGAAATGTGGCCTTTCTATAAGAAACTGTCCTCTTTTGGGGATCAAAGAGGTATTTCATGGAGAAAAGGTCCTAATTCAAGGGGGAAACCTGGTATTTCTTGGCGGAGTTGTGATCTATTTGGGAGAAATGTGGCATTTCTGGAAGAAACTGTCCTATTTTGGGGATAAAAGAGGTATTTGTGGGTGAGAAGGTCCTATTTGAAGGGGGAACCCTGGTATTTCATGGAGAAGATGTGATGTATTTGGGAGAAATGTGGCATTCCTGGAAGAAACTGTCCTCTTTTGGGGATAAAAGAGGTTTATTTGGGGAAAAGGTCCTATTTGGAGGGGGAAACGTGGTATTTCTTGGAGAAGATGTGGTATATTTGGGAGAAATGTGGCATGTCTGGAAGAAAATGTCCTATTTGGGGGGAGAAGGGTGGTATTTGTGGGAGAAAAGTTCCTATTTCAGGAGGAATCCTGGTATTTCTTGGAGAAGATGTGATATGTTTGGGAGAAATGTGCCATTTCTGGAAGAAACTGTCCTCTTTTGGGGATAAAACAGGTATTTGTGGGTGAAAATTTCCTATTTGAAGGGGAAAACCTGGCATTTCTTGGAGAAGATGTGATATATTTGGGAGAAATGTGGCATTTCTGGAAGAAAATGACCTATTTGGGGGGAGAAGCCTGGTATTAGTGGGGGAAAAGGTCCTATTAAAAGTGGGAAACCTGGTATTTCTTGGAGAAGATGTGATCTATTTGGGAGAAATGTGGCATGTGTGGAAGAAACTGTCCTCTTTTGGGGGATAAAACAGGTATTTGTGGTTGAAAAGGTCCTATTTGAAGGGGGAAAGCTGGTATTTCATGCAGAAGATGTGATCTATTTGGGAGAAATGTGGCCTTTCTAGAAGATAATGTCCAATTTGGGGGGAGAAGGCTGGTAGTTGTGGGTGAGAAGGTCCTATTTCAGGAGGAATCCAGGTATTTCTTGGAGAAGATGTGATATATTTGGGAGAAATGTGGTCTTTCTGGAAGAAAATGTCCAATTTCTGGGGAGAAGGCTGGTAGTTTTGGGTGAGAAGGTCCACTTTCAGGAGGAATCCTGGTATTTCTTGGAGAAGATGTGATATATTTGGGAGAAATCTGGCATTCCTGGAAGAAACTGTCCTCTTTTGGGGAGAAGGCTGGTATTTGAGGGAGAAAAGGTCCTCTTTCAGGAGGAATCCTGCTATTTCTTGGAGAAGATGTGATATATTTGGGAGAAATGTGGCATTTCTGGAAGAAACTGTCCTATTTTGGGGATAAAAGAGGTATTTGTGGGTGAAAAGGTCCTATTTGAAGGGGGAAACGTGGTATTTCTTGGAGAGGATGTGATCTGTTTGGGAGAAATGTGGCATGTCTGGAAGAAACTGTCCTCTTCTGGGGATAAAAGAGGTATTTGTGGGTGAAAACGTTGTATTTGAAGGGGGAAACGTGGTATTTCTTGGACAAGATATGGTATATTTGGGAGAAATGTGGCATTTCTGGAAGAAACTGTCCTCTTATGGGGATAGAACAGGTATTTGTGGGTGAAAAGGTCCTATTTGAAGGGGAAAACCTGGTATTTCTTGGAGAAGATGTGATATATTTGGGAGAAATGTGGCATTTCTGGAAGAAACTGTCCTCTTTTGGGGATAAAAGAGGTATTTGTGGGAGAAAAGGTCCTATTTCTGGAGGAATCCTGGTATTTCTTGGAGGAGATGTGATATGTTTGGGAGAAATGTGGCATTTCTGGAAGAAACTGTCCTCTTTTGGGGATAAAAGAGGTATTTGTGGGTGAAAAGGTACTATTTGAAGGGGGAAACCTGGTATTTCTTGGAGAAAAGGTGATATATTTGGGAGAAATGTGGCATGTCTGGAAGAAGCTGTCCTATTTGGGGGATAAAACAGGTATTTGTGGGAGAAAAGTTCCTATTTGAAGGGGGAACCCTGGTATTTCTTGGAGAAGATGTGATCTATTTGGGAGAAATGTGGCCTTTCTGGATGAAAATGTCCAATTTGGGGGGAGAAGGCTGGTAGTTGTGGGTGAGAAGGTCCTATTTCAGGAGGAATCCAGGTATTTCTTGGAGAAGATGTGATATATTTGGGAGAAATGTGGCCTTTCTGGAAGAAAATGTCCAATTTGGGGGGAGAAGGCTGGTAGTTTTGGGTGAGAAGGTCCTATTTCAGGAGGAATCCTGGCATTTCTTGGAGAAGATGTGATATAATTGGGAGAAATGTGGCTTTTCTGGAAGAAACTGTCCTGTTTTGGGGATAAAAGAGGTTTTTTTGGGGAAAAGGTCCTATTTGAAGGGGGAAACGTGGTATTTCTTGGAGAAGATGTGATATATTTGGGAGAAATGTGGCATTTCTGGAAGAAACTGTCCTCTTATGGGATAGAACAGGTATTTGTGGGTGAAAAGGTCCTATTTGAAGGGGAAAACCTGGTATTTCTTGGAGAAGATGTGATATATTTGGGAGAAATGTGGCCTTTCTATAAGAAACTGTCCTCTTTTGGGGATCAAAGAGGTATTTCATGGAGAAAAGGTCCTAATTCAAGGGGGAAACCTGGTATTTCTTGGCGGAGTTGTGATCTATTTGGGAGAAATGTGGCATTTCTGGAAGAAACTGTCCTATTTTGGGGATAAAAGAGGTATTTGTGGGTGAGAAGGTCCTATTTGAAGGGGGAACCCTGGTATTTCATGGAGAAGATGTGATGTATTTGGGAGAAATGTGGCATTCCTGGAAGAAACTGTCCTCTTTTGGGGATAAAAGAGGTTTATTTGGGGAAAAGGTCCTATTTGGAGGGGGAAACGTGGTATTTCTTGGAGAAGATGTGGTATATTTGGGAGAAATGTGGCATGTCTGGAAGAAAATGTCCTATTTGGGGGGAGAAGGGTGGTATTTGTGGGAGAAAAGTTCCTATTTCAGGAGGAATCCTGGTATTTCTTGGAGGAGATGTGATATGTTTGGGAGAAATGTGCCATTTCTGGAAGAAACTGTCCTCTTTTGGGGATAAAACAGGTATTTGTGGGTGAAAATTTCCTATTTGAAGGGGAAAACCTGGCATTTCTTGGAGAAGATGTGATATATTTGGGAGAAATGTGGCATTTCTGGAAGAAAATGACCTATTTGGGGGGAGAAGCCTGGTATTAGTGGGGGAAAAGGTCCTATTAAAAGTGGGAAACCTGGTATTTCTTGGAGAAGATGTGATCTATTTGGGAGAAATGTGGCATGTGTGGAAGAAACTGTCCTCTTTTGGGGGATAAAACAGGTATTTGTGGTTGAAAAGGTCCTATTTGAAGGGGGAAAGCTGGTATTTCATGCAGAAGATGTGATCTATTTGGGAGAAATGTGGCCTTTCTAGAAGATAATGTCCAATTTGGGGGGAGAAGGCTGGTAGTTGTGGGTGAGAAGGTCCTATTTCAGGAGGAATCCAGGTATTTCTTGGAGAAGATGTGATATATTTGGGAGAAATGTGGTCTTTCTGGAAGAAAATGTCCAATTTCTGGGGAGAAGGCTGGTAGTTTTGGGTGAGAAGGTCCACTTTCAGGAGGAATCCTGGTATTTCTTGGAGAAGATGTGATATATTTGGGAGAAATCTGGCATTCCTGGAAGAAACTGTCCTCTTTTGGGGATAAAAGAGGTTTTTTTGGGGAAAAGGTCCTATTTGAAGGGGGAAGCGTGGTATTTCTTGGAGAAGATGTGATATATTTGGGAGAAATGTGGCATTTCTGGAAGAAACTGTCCTCTTATGGGGATAGAACAGGTATTTGTGGGTGAAAAGGTCTTATTTGAAGGGGGAAACCTGGTATTTCTTGGAGAAGATGTGATATATTTGGGAGAAATCTGGCATTTCTGAAAGAAACTGTCCTATTTGGGGGGAGAAGGGTGGTATTTGTGGGAGAAAAGTTCCTATTTCAGGTGGAATCCTGGTATTTCTTGGAGGAGATGTGATATGTTTGGGAGAAATGTGCCATTTCTGGAAGAAACTGTCCTCTTTTGGGCATAAAACTGGTATTTGTGGGTGAAAAGGTCCTATTTGAAGGGGGAAACCTGGTATTTCTTGGAGAAGATGTGATATATTTGGGAGAAATGTGGCATTTCTGGATGAAAATGTCCTCTTTTGGGGATAAAAGAGGTATTTGTGGGTGAAAAGGTCCTATTTGAAGGGGGAAACCTGGTATTTCTTGGAGAAGATGTGATCTATTTGGGAGAAATGTGGCCTTTCTGGAAGAAACTGTCCTCTTTTGGGGATAAAACAGGTATTTGTGGGTGAAAAGGTCCTATTTGAAGGGGGAAAGCTGGTATTTCTTGGAGAAGATGTGATATGTTTGGGAGAAATGTGGCCTTTCTGGAAGAAACTGTCCTCTTTTGGGGATAAAAGAGGTATTTGTGGGTGAAAAGGTCCTAATTGAAGGGGGAAACCTGGTATTTCTTGGAGAAGATGTGATATGTTTGGGAGAAATATGGCATTTCTGGAAGAAACTGTCCTATTTTGGGGATATAACAGGTATTTGTGGGTGAAAAGGTCCTATTTGAAGTGGGAACCCTGGTATTTCTTGGAGAAGATGTGATATATTTGGGAGAAATGTGGCATGTCTGGAAGAAACTGTCCTCTTTTGGGGATAAATGAATTTTTTTTGGGTGAAAAGTTCCTATTTGAAGGGGGAAAGCTGGTAATTCTATGAGAAGATGTGATATGTTTGGGAGAAATATGGCATTTCTGGCAGAAAGTGTCCTATTTTGGGGATAAAGGACGTATTTGTGCGTGAAAAGGTCCTATTTGAAGGGGGAACCCTTTTATTTCTTGGAGAAGATGTGATATACTTGGGAGAAATCTGGCATTTCTGGAAGAAACTGTCCTATTTTGGGGATAAAACAGGTATTTGTGGGTGAAAATTTCCTATTTGAAGGGGGAAACCAGGTATTTCTTGGAGAAGATATGATATATTTGGGAGAAATATGGCATTTCTGGAAGAAACTGTCCTCTTTTGTGGATAAAAGAGGTATTTCATGGAGAAAAGGTCCTATTTGAAGGGGGAAACCTGGTATTTCTTGGAGGAGTTGTGATATATTTGGGAGAAATGTGGCATTTCTGGAAGAAACTGTCCTCTTTTGGGGATAAAACAGGTACTTGTGGGTGAAAAGGTCCTATTTGAAGGGGGAAAGCTGGTATTTCTTGGAGAAGATGTGGTATATTTGGGAGAAATGTGGCATGTCTGGAAGAAACTGTCCTATTTTGGGGATAAAACAGGTATTTGTGGGTGAAAACGTTGTATTTGAAGGGGGAAACCTGTTATTTCTTGGAGAAGATGTGATATATTTGGGAGAAATGTGGCATGTCTGGAAGAAACTGTCCTATTTTGGGGATAAAAGAGGTATTTGTGGGTGAAAAGGTCCTATTTGAAGGGGGAAACGTGGTATTTCTTGGAGAACATGTGATATATTTGGGAGAAATGTGGCCTTTCTGGAAGAAACTGTCCTCTTTTGGGGATAAAAGAGGTATTTGTTGGTGATAAGGTCCTATTTGAAGGGGGAACCCTGGTATTTCTTGGAGAAGATGTGATATATTTGGGAGAAATGTGGCATGTCTGGAAGAAAATGTCCAATTTGGGGGGAGAAGGCTGGTAGTTTTCGGTGAGAAGGTCCTATTTCAGGATGAATCCTGGCATTTCTAGGAGAAGATGTGATATAATTGGGAGAAATGTGGCATTTCTGGAAGAAACTGTCCTGTTTTGGGGATAAAAGAGGATTTTTGGGGGAAAAGGTCCTATTTGAAGGGGGAAACCTGGTATTTCTTGGAGAAGATGATATATATTTGGAGAAGATGTGGCCTTTCTGGAAGAAACTGTGCTCTTTTGGGGATAAAAGAGGTATTTCATGGAGAAAAGGTCCTAATTGAAGGGGGAAACCTGGTATTTCTTGGAGGAGTTGTGATATATTTGGGAGAAATGTGGCATTTCTGGAAGAAAATGTCCTCTTTTGGGGATAAAAGAGGTATTTGTGGGAGAAAAGGTCCTATTTGAAGGGGGAACCCTGGTATTTCTTGGAGAAGATGTGATATATTTGGGAGAAATGTGGCATGTCTGGAAGAAACTGTCCTATTTTAGGGATAAAAGAGGTATTTGTGGGTGAGAAGGTCCTATTTGAAGGGGGAAACATGGTATTTCTTGGAGAAGATGTGATATATTTGGGAGAAATCTGGCATGTCTGGAAAAACTGTCCTATTTTGGGGATAAAAGAGGTATTTGTGGGTGAAAAGGTCCTATTTGAAGGGGGAAACCTGGTATTTCTTGGAGAAGATGTGATATATTTGGGAGAAATGTGGCCTTTCTGGAAGAAACTGTCCTCTTTTGGGGATAAAAGAGGTATTTGTGGGTGAAAAGGTCCTATTTCAAGGGGGAAAGCTGGTATTTCTTGAAGGTGATGTGATATATTTGGGAGAAATGTGGCATGTCTGGAAGAAACTGTCCTATTTTAAGGATAATGAGGTATTAGTGGTTGAAAAGGTCCTATTCCCAGGTGGAAAGCAGGTATTTCTTGGAGAAGATGTGATCTATTTGGTAGAAATGTGGCATTTCTGCAAGAAACTGTCCTATTTGGGGGAGAAGCCTGCTATTAGTGGGTGAAAAGGTCCTATTTGAAGGGGGAAAGCCTGGTATTTCTTGGAGATGATGTGATCTATTTGGGAGAAATGTGGCATTTCTTGAAGAAACTGTCCTCTTTTGGGGATAAAAGAGGTATTTGTGGGTGAAAAGGTCCTATTTGAAGGGGGAAACCTGGTATTTCTTGGAGAAGATGTGATATATTTGGGAGAAATGTGGCATTTCTGGAAGAAACTGTCGTATTTTGGGGATAAAAGAGGTATTTGTGGGTGAAAAGGTCTTATTACAATTGGGAATCCTGGTATTTCTTGGAGAAGATGTGCTATATTTGGGAGAAATGTGGCATTTCTGGAAGAAAATGTCCTATTTGAGGGATAATACAGGTATTTGTGGGTGAAAAGGTCCTATTTGAAGGGGGAAACGTGGTATTTCTTGGAGAAGATGTGATATATTTGGGAGAAATGTGGCATTTCTGGAAGAAACTGTCCTCTTTTGGGGATCAAACAGGTATTTGTGGGAGAAAAGGTCCTATTTGAAGGGGGAAATGTGGTATTTCTTGTAGGAGATGTGATATATTTGGGAGAAATGTGGCATTTCTGGAAGAAACTGTCCTATTTGGGGGAAGAAGCCTGCTATTAGTGGGTGAAAAGCTCCTATTTGAAGGGGGAAACGTGGTATATCTTGGAGAAGATGTGATGTATTCGGGTGAAATGTGGCATTTCTGGAAGAAACTTTCCTATTTTGGGGATAAAAGAGGTATTTGTGGGTGAAAAGGTCCTATTTGAAGTGGGAACCCTGGTATTTCTTGGAGAAGATGTGATATATTTGGGAGAAATGTGGCATTTCTGGAAAAACTGTCCTCTTTTGGGGATAAAAGAGGTATTTGTGGGTAAAAAGGTCCTATTTGAAGAGGGAAACCTGGTATTTCTTGGAGAAGATGTGATATGTTTGGGAGAAATGTGGCCTTTTTGGAAGAAACTGTCCTGTTTGGGGGGAGAAGGCTGGTATTTGTGGGAGAAAAGGTCCTATTTCAGGAGGAATCCTGGTATTTCTTGGAGAAGATGTGATATATTTGGGAGAAATGTGGCATGTCTGGAAGAAACTGACCTATTTGAGGGATAAAAGAGGTATTTGTGGGTGAAAAGGTCCTATTTGAAGGGGGAAACCTGGTATTTCTTGGAGAAGATGTGATATATTTGGGAGAAATCAGGCATTTCTGGAAGAAACTGTCCTATTTTGGGGATAAAAGAATTTTTTGTGGGTGAAAAGGTCCTATTTGAAGGGGGAAACGTGGTATTTCTTGGAGAAGATGTGATATGTTTGGGAGAAATGTGGCCTTTCTGGAAGAAACTGTCCTCTTTTGGGGATAAAAGTGGTATTTGTGGGTGATAAGGCCCTATTCGAAGGGGAAAACCTGGTATTTCTTGGAGAAGATGTGATATATTTGGGAGAAATGTGGCATGTCAGGAAGAAACTGTCCTCTTTTGGGGATGAAACAGGTATTTTTGGGTAAAAAGGTCCTATTTGAAGGGGGAAATCTGGTATTTCATGGAGAAAATGTGGTATATTTGGGAGAAATATGGCATGTATGGCAGAAAATGTACTATATTGGGGATAAAAGAGGTATTTGTGGGTGAAACGGTCCAATTTGAAGGGGGAAAGCTGGTATTTCTTGGAGAAGAAGTGATATATTTGGGAGAAATGTGGCCTAACTGGAAGAAACTGTTCTATTTTGGGGATTAAAAGAGGTAAAACTACCAGCTTTCCCCCTTCAAATAGGACCTTTTCACCCACAAATACCTCTTTTATCACTCAAATAGGACAGTTTCTGACAGAAAGGCCACATTTCTCCCAAATATATCTCATCTTCTCCATGAAATACCAGGGTTCCCCCTTCAAATAGGACCTTTTCGCCCAAAAATTCCTCTTTTATCCCCAAAATAGGACAGTTTCTTCCAGAAATGTCACATTTCTCCCAACAATATCACATCTCCTCCAAGAAATACCAGGATATCTCCTGAAATAGTACATTTTCACCCACAAAAACCAGCCTTTTCCCCCCAAAAGAGGACAGTTTCTTCCAGAAATGCCACATTTCTCCCAAACATATCACATCTTCTCCAAGAAATACCAGCTTTCCCCCTTCAAATAGGACCTTCTCACCCACAAATACCTCTTTTATCCCCAGAAGAGGACAGTTTCTTCCTGACATGCCACATTTCTCCCAAATATATCACATCTTCTCCAAGAAATACCAGGTTTCCCCCTTCAAATAGGACCTTTTCACCCACAAATACCTCTTTGATCCCCAAAATAGGACAGTTTCTTCCTGAAATGCCACATTTCTCCCACATATATCACATCTCCTGCAAGAACATCCAGCTTTACCCCTTGACATAGGACCTTTTCACCCACAAATACCTCTTTTATCCCCAAAAGAGGACAGTTTCTTCCAGAAATGCCACATTTCTCCCAAATACATCACATCTTCTCCAAGAAATACCAGTTTTCCCCCTTCAAATAGGACCTTTTCACCCACAAATACCTGTTATATCCCCAAAATAGAACAGTTTCTTCCGGACATGCCACATTTCTCCCAAATATATCACATCTTCTCCAAGAAATACCAGGGTTCCCCCTTCAAATAGGACCTTTTCACCCACAAATACCTCTTTTATCCCCAAAACAGGACAGTTTCAGCCAGAAAGGCCACATTTCTCCCAAACATATCACATCTTCTCCAAGAAATACCAGGTTTCCCCCTTCAAATAGGACCTTTTCACCCACAAATATCTGTTTTATCCCCAAAAGAGGACAGTTTCTTCAAGAAATGCTGATTTCTCCCAAATAGACCACATCTTCTCCAAGAAATACCACGTTTCCCCCTTCAAATAGGACCTTTTCACCCACAAATTCCTGTTTTATCCCCAAAATAGGACAGTTTCTTCCAGAAAGGCCCGGTTTCTCCCAAATATATCACATCTTCTCCAAGAAATACCACGTTTCCCCCTTCAAATAGGACCTTTTCTCCCACAAATACCTCTTTTATCCCCAAAAGAGGACAGTTTCTTCCAGAAATGCCACATTTCTCCCAAATAGATCACATCTTCTCCAAGAAATACCAGGTTTTCCCCTTCAAATAGGACCTTTTCACCCACAAATACCTGGTTTAACCCCAAAATAGGACAGTTTCTTCCAGAAATGCCACATTTCTCCCAAACATATCACATCTTCACCAAGAAATGCAAGGATTCCTCCTGAAATAGGACCTTTTAACCTACAAATACCTGTTGTATCCCCAAAAGAGGACTGTTTCTTCCATAAATGCCAGGTTTCTCTAAATATATCACAGTTTCTCCAAGAAATACCAGGTTTCCCCCTTCGAATAGGACCTTTTCACCCACAAATACCTCTTTTATCCCCAAAATAGGACAGTTTCTTCCAGAAATGGCACATTTCTCCCAAATATATCACATCTTCTCCAAGAAATACCAGCTTTCCCCCTTCAAATAGGACCTTTTCACCCACAAATACCTCTTTTATCCCCAAAAGAGGACAGTTTCTTCCAGAAATGCCACATTTCTCCCAAATATATCACATCTTCTCCAAGAAATACCAGGTTTCCCCCTTCATATAGGACCTTTTCCCCCACAAATACCAGCCTTCTCGCCCCAAATAGGACATTTTCTTCCAGACATGCCACATTTCTCCCAAATAGATCACATCTTCTCCAAGAAATACCAGGTTTTCCCTGGAAATAGGACCTTTTCACCCACAAATACCTCTTTTATCCCCAAAAGATGACAGTTTCTTCCAGAAATGCCACATTTCTCCAAAACATATCACATCTCCTCATAGAATTACCAGCTTTCCCCCTTCAAATAGGACCTTTTCACCCACAAATACCTCTTTTATCCCCAAAATAGGACAGTTTCTTCCAGAAAGGCCAGATTTCTCCCAAATGTATCACATCTTCTCCAAGAAATACCATGTTTCCCCCTTCAAATAGGACCTTTTCACCCACATATACCTCATTTATCCCCAGAAGAGGACAGTTTCTGCCAGAATGGCCACATTTCTCCCAAATATATCACATCTCCTGCAAGAACATCCAGTTTTCCCCCTTCAAATAGGACCTTTTCTCCCACAAATACCTCTTTTATCCCCAATAGAGGACAGTTCCTTCCAGAAATGCCACATTTCTCCCAAATATATCACATCTTCTCCAAGAAATACCAGGTTTCCCCCTTCAAATAGGACCTTTTCACCCACAAATACCTCTTTTATCCCCAAAAGAGGACAGTTTCTTCCAGACATGCCACATTTCTCCCAAATATATCACATCTTCTCCAAGAAATACCAGCTTTCCCCCTTCAAAAAGGAACTTTTCACCCACAAATACCTCTTTTATCCCCAAAAGAGGACAGTTTCTTCCAGAAAGGCCACATTTCTCCCAAATATACCACATCTTCTCCAAGATATACCACGTTTCCCCCTTCAAATAGGACCTTTTCACCCACAGATACCTGTTTAACCCCTAAAGAGGACAGTTTCTTCCAGAAATGCCAGATTTCTCCCAAATATATCACATCTTCTCCAAGAAATACCAGCTTTCCCCATTCAAATAGGAACTTTTCACCCACAAATAACTCTTTTATCCCCAAAAGAGGACAGATTCTTCCAGAAAGGCCACATTTCTCCCAAATATATCACATCTTCTCCAAGAAATACCAGGGTTCCCCCTTCAAATAGGACCTTTTCAACCACTAATACCTCTTTTATCCCCAAAAGAGGACAGTTTCTTCCAGAAATGCCACATTTCTCCCAAATATATCACATCTTCTCCAAGAAATACCAGGTTTCCCCCTTCAAATAGGACCTTTTCACCCACAAATACCTCTTTTATCCCCAAAATAGGACAGTTTCTTCCAGAAATGCCACATTTCTCCCAAATATATCTCATCTTCTCCAAGAAATACCAGGTTTCCCCCTTCAAAAAGGAACTTTTCACACACAAATACCTGTTCTATCCCCATAAGAGGACAGTTTCTTCCAGACATGCCACATTTCTCCCAAATATATCACATCTTCTCCAAGAAATAACAGGATTCCACCTGAAATAGGACCTTTTCACCCACAAATACCTCTTTTATCCCCAAAATAGGACAGTTTCTTCCAGAAATGCCTGATTTCTCCCAAATATATCACCTCTTCTCCAAGAAATACCAGGTTTCCCCCTTCAAATAGGACCTTTTCACCCACAAATACCTCTTTTATCCCCAAAAGAGGACAGTTTCTTCCAGACATGCCACATTTCTCCCAAATATATCACATCTTCTCCAAGAAATACCAGGATTCCACCTGAAATAGGACCTTTTCACCCACAAATACCTCCTTTATCCCCAAAAGAGTACAGTTTCTTTCAGAAATGCCACATTTCTCCCAAACATATCACATCTTCTCCAAGAAATACCACGTTTCCCCCTTCAAATAGGACCTTTTCACCCACAAGTACCTGTTTTATCCCCAAAAGAGGACAGTTTCTTCCAGAAAGGCCACATTTCTCCCAAATACATCACATCTTCTCCGAGAAATAACACGTTTCCCCCTTCAAATAGGACCTTTTCACCCACAAATACCTGTTTGATCCCCAAAACAGGACAGTTTCTTCCAGACATGCCACATTTCTCCCAAATATATCACATCTTCTCCAAGAAATACCACGTTTCCCCCTTCAAATAGGACCTTTTCACACACAAATACCTCTTTTATCCCTCAAATTGGACATTTTCTTCCAGAAATACCACATTTCTCCCAAATATATCATAACTCCTCCGAGAAATATCAGGTTTCCCTCTTGAATTAGGACCTTTTCTCCATGAAATACCTCTTTTATCTCCAAAAGAGGACATTTTCTTCCAGAAATGCCACATTTCTCCCAAATATATCACATCTTCTCCAAGAAATACCAGGGTTCCCCCTTCAAATAGGACCTTTTCAACCACGAATACCTCTTTTATCCCCAAAAGAGGACAGTTTCTTCCAGAAATGCCACATTTCTCCCAAATATATCACATCTTCTTTAAGAAATGCCAGGATTCCTCCTGAAATAGGACCTTCTCACCCAAAACTACCAGCCTTCTCCCCCCAAATTGGACATTTTCTTCCAGAAAGGCCATATTTCTCCCAAATATATCACATCTTCTCCAAGAAATACCAGCTTTCCCCCTTCAAATAGGACCTTTTCACCCACAAATACCTCTTTTATCTCCCAAATAGGATAGTTTCTTCCAGACATGCCACATTTCTCCCAAATATATCACATCTTCTCCAAGAAATCCCAGCTTTCCCCCTTCAAATAGGACCTTTTATCCCACAAATACCTCTTTTATCCCCAAAACAGGACAGTTTCTTCCAGACATGCCACATTTCTCCCAAATATATCACATCTCTTGCAAGAACTACCGGCTTTCCCCCTTCAAATAGGACCTTTTCACCCAAAAATACCTGTTTCATCCCCATTAGAGGACAGTTCCTTCCAGAAATGCCACATTTCGCCCAAATATATCACATCTTCTCCAAGAAATACCAGGTTTCCCCCTGGAAATAGGACCTTATCACCCACAAATACTTCTTTTATCCCCAAAAGAGGACAGTTTCTTCCAGAAATGCCACATTTCTCCCAAATATATCACATCTTCTCCAAGAAATACCAGCTTTCCTCCTTCAAATAGGACATTCTCACCCACAAATACCACTTCTCCCCCCAAAATAGGACATTTTCTTCCTGAAATGCCACATTTCTCCCAAATATATCGCATCTTCTCCAAGAAATACCACGCTTCCCCCTTCAAATAGGACCTTTTCACCCACAAATACCTCTTTGATCCCCAAAATAGGACAGTTTCTTCCAGGAATGCCACATTTCTCCCAAATATATCACATCTTCTCCAAGAAATACAAGGATTCCACCTGAAATAGGACCTTTTCACCCACAAATACCTCTTTTATCCCCAAAATAGGACAGTTTCTTCCAGGAATGCCACATTTCTCCCAAATATATCACATCTCCTCCTAGAAATAGCAGCTTTCCCCCTTCAAATAGGACCTTCTCACCCACAAATACCTGTTTTAGCCCCAAAAGAGGACAGTTTCTTCCAGAAATGCCACATTTCTCCCAAATATATCACATCTTCTCCAAGAAAAACCTGCTTTCCCCTTCAAATAGGACCTTTTCACCCACAAATACCTGTTCTATCCCCATAAGAGGAGAGTTTCTTCAAGAAATGCCACATTTCTCCCAAATACATCATATCTTCTCCAAGAAATACCACGTTTCCCCCTTCAAATAGGACCTTTTCCCCAAAAAAACCTCTTTTATCCTCAAAAGAGGACAGTTTCTTCCAGACATGCCACATTTCTCCCAAGTATATCACATCTTCTCCAAGAAATACCAGGGTTCCCCCTTCAAATAGGACCTTTTCACACAGAAATACCTCTTTTATCCCCAAAATACTACAGTTTCTTCCAGAAATGCCACATTTCACCCAAATAGATCACATCTTCTCCAAGAAATACCAGGTTTCCCCCTTCAAATAGGACCTTTTCACCCACAAATACCTCTTTATCCCCAAAAGAGGACAGTTTCTTCCAGAAATGCCACATTTCTCCCAAATAGATCACAACTCCTCCAAGAAATACCAGGTTTCCCCCTTCAATTAAGAACTTTTCACCCACAAATACCTGTTTTATCCCCAAAAGAGGACATCTTCTTCCAGAAATGCCAGATTTCTCCCAAATATATCACATCTTCTCCAAGAAATACCAGGTTTCCCCCTTCAAATAGGACCTTTTCACCCACAAATACCTCTTTTATCCCCAAAAGAGGACAGTTTCTTCCAGAAATGCCACATTTCTCCCAAATATATCACATCTTCTCCAAGAAATACCAGGTTTCCCCCTTGAAATAGGACCTTATCACCCACAAATACCTCTTTTATCCCCAAGATAGGACAGTTTCTTCCAGAAATGCCACATTTCTCCCAAATAGATCACATCTTCTCCAAGAAATACCAGCTTTTCCGTAGAACTAGGACCTTCTCACCCACAAATACCAATTTTATCCCCAAAATAGGACATTTTCTTCCAGAAATGCCACATTTCTCCCAAATAGATCACATCTTCTCCAAGAAATACCAGGTTTCCCCCTTCAAATAGGACCTTTTCACCCACAAATACCATTTTATCCCCTAAATTGGACAGTTTCTTCCAGACATGCCACATTTCTCCCAAATATATCACATCTTCTCCAAGAAATACCAGGATTCCACCTGAAATAGGACCTTTTCACCCACAAATAACTCTTTTATACCCAAAAGAGGACAGTTTCTTCCAGAAATGCCACATTTCTCCCAAATATATCACATCTCCTCCTAGAAATACCAGCTTTCCCCCTTCAAATAGGACCTTCTCACCCACAAATACCTGTTTTATCCCCAAAATACGACAGTTTCTTCCAGAAATGCCACATTTCTCCCAAATATATCACATCTTCTCCAAGAAATACCAGGTTTCCCCCTTCAAATAGGACCTTTTCACCCACAAATACCTCTTTTATCCCCAAAATAGGAAAGTTTCTTCCAGAAATGCCACATTTCTCCCAAATATATCACATCTTCTCCAAGAAATACCAGGTTTCCCCCTTCAAATAGGACCTTTTCACCCACAAATACCTCTTTTATCCCCAAAAGAGGACAGTTTCTTCCAGAAAGGCCACATTTCTCCCTAATATATAACATATTCTCCAAGAAATAAAGCCTTTCCCCCTGGAAATAGGACCTTTTCACCCACAAATACCTCTTCTATCCCTCAAATTAGACATTTTCTTCCAGAAATGCCGCATTTCTCCCAAATATATCACATCTTCTCCAAGAAATACCATGTTTCCCACTTCTAATAGGAACTTTTCTCCCACAAAAAATTCTTTTATCCCCAAAATAGGACAGTTTCTTCCAGAAATGCCACATTTCTCCCAAATATATCACCTCTTCTCCAAGAATTACCAGCTTTCCCCCTTCAAATATGACCTTTTCACCCACAAATACCTCTTTTATCCCCAAAAGAGGACAGTTTCTTCCTGACATGCCACATTTCTCCCAAATATATCACATCTTCTCCAAGAAATACCAGGTTTCCCCCTTCAAATAGGACCTTTTCACCCACAAATACCAGTTTTATGCCCAAAATACGACAGTTTCTTCCAGGAATGCCACATTTCTCCCAAATATATCACATCTTCTCCAAGAAATAACAGGTTTCCCCCTTCAAATAGGACCTTTTCACCCACAAATACCTCTTTTATCCCCAAAAGAGGACAGTTTCTTCCAGACATGCCACATTTCTCCCAAATATACCACATCTCCTTCAAGAAATACCAGCTTTCCCCCTTCAAATAGGACCTTTTCACCCACAAATACCTCTTTTATCCCTCAAATTGGACATTTTCTTCCAGAAATACCACATTTCTCCCAAATATATCTCAACTCCTCCAATAAATACCAGGTTTCCCTCTTGAATTAGGACCTTTTCTCCATGAAATACCTATTTTATCCCCAAAATTGGACATTTTCTTCCAGAAATGCCACATTTCTCCCAAATAGATCACATCTCCAAGAAATACCAGGGTTCCCCCTTCAAATAGGACCTTTTCAACCACTAATACCTCTTTTATCCCCAAAATAGGACAGTTTCTGCCAGAAATGCCACATTTCTCCCAAATAGATCACATCTTCTCCAAGAAATGCCAGGATTCCTCCTGAAATAGGACCTTCTCACCCAAAACAACCAGCCTTCTCCCCAAAATTGGACATTTTCTTCCAGAAAGGCCACATTTCTCCCAAATATGGCACATCTTCTCCAAGAAATACCAGGATTCCTCCTGAAAAAGGACCTTCTCACCGAAAAATACCAGCCTTCTCCCCTCAAATTGGACATATTCTTCCAGAAAGGCCACATTTCTCCCAAATAGATCACATCTTCTCCAAGAAATACCAGCTTTCCCCCTTCAAATAGGACCTTTTCTCCCACAAATACCTGTTTCATCCCCCAAAGAGGACAGTTTCTTCCAGAAATGCCACATTTCTCCCAAATAGATCACATCTTCTCCAAGAAATACGAGCTTTCCCCCTTCAAATAGGACCTTTTCACCCACAAATACCTCTTTTATCCCCTAAAGAGGACAGTTTCTTCCAGAAATGCCACATTTCTCCCAAATATATCACATCTTCTCCAAGAAATACCAGGATTCCTCCTGAAATAGGACCTTCTCACCCACAACTACCAGCCTTCTCCCCCCAAATTGGACATTTTCTTCCAGAAAGGCCACATTTCTCCCAAATATATCACATCTTCTCCAAGAAATACCAGCTTTCCCCCTTCAAATAGGACCTTTTCACCCACAAATACCTCTTTTATCCCCAAAATAGGACAGTTTCTTGCAGAAATGCCACATTTCTCCCAAATATATCACATCTTCTGCAAGAAATATCACGTTTCCCCCTTCAAATAGGACCTTTTCTCCTACAAATACCTCTTTAATCCCCAAAAGAGGACAGTTTCTTCCAGACATGCCACATTTCCCCCAAATATATCACATCTTCTCCAAGAAATACCAGGTTTCCCCCTTCAAATAGGACCTTATCACCCACAAATACCACTTTTATCCCCAAAAGAGGACAGTTTCTTCCAGAAATGCCACATTTCTCCCAAATATATCACATCTTCTCCAAGAAATACCAGGATTCCCCCTTCAAACAGGACCTTTTCACCCACAAAAAATTCTTTTATCCCCAAAAGAGGACAGTTTCTTCCAGAAATGCCTGATTTCTCCCAAATATATCACATCTTCTCCAAGAAATACCAGGTTTCCCCCTTCAAATAGGACGTTTTCACCCACAAATACCTCTTTTATCCCCAAAAGAGGACAGTTTCTTCCAGAAATGGCACATTTCTCCCAAATAGATCACATCTTCTCCAAGAAATACCTGCTTTCCCCCTTCAAATAGGACCTTTTCTCCCACAAATACCTGCCTTCTCCCCCCAAATAGGACATTTTCTTCCAGAAAGGCAACATTTCTCCCAAACATATCACATCTTCTCCAAGAAATACCAGGTTTCCCCCTTCAAATAGGACCTTTTCACCCACAAATACCTGTTTTATCCCCTAAATTGGACAGTTTCTTCCAGAAATGCCACATTTCTCCCAAATATACCACATCTTCTCCAAGAAATACCACGTTTCCCCCTTCAAATAGGACCTTTTCACCCACTAATAGCAGGCTTCTCCCCCAAATAGGACAGTTTCTTCTAGAAAGACCACATTTCTCCCATATATATCATATCTTCTCCAAGAAATACCACGTTTCCCCCTTCAAATAGGACCTTCTCACCCACAAATACCTCTTTTACCCCAAAATAGGACAGTTTCTTCCAGAAATGCCACATTTCACCCAAATATACCACATCTTCTCCAAGAAATGCCACGTTTCCCCCTGGAAATAGGACCTTTTCACCCACAAATACCTCTTTTATCCCCAAAAGAGGACAGTTTCTTCCTGACATGCCACATTTCTCCCAAATATATCACATCTTCTCCAAGAAATACCAGGTTCCCCCCTTGAAAAGGACCTTTTCACCCACAAATACATGTTTTGTCCCCAAAAGAGAACAGTTTCTTCCAGAAAGGCCAGATTTCTAACAAATATATCACATCTTCTCCAAGAAATACCAGGTTTCCCTCTTCAAATAGGACCTTTTCACCCACAAATACCTGTTTTATCCCCAAAAGAGGACAGTTTCTTCCAGAAATGCCACATTTCTCCCAAATATATCACATCTCCAAGAAATACCAGGTTTCCTCCTGAAAGAGGACCCTGTCACCCACAAATACCTGTTTTATCCCTTTGTTCCGAGCGACTTTTCGTTTTGGAGTGTTTATCCGATGCTACACTTCTGCATTCTGTGACGAATAGAGTAGAAGAGAAAAGCCCCACTAATAAGGCAGCTAGAAGCTCCAGAAGCCACACACGTTGTGCTTTCAGGGAGGACGTTCCAGAAAGTCGAGAGTTGTGGCTTCTTTCCTGCGGAGAAAAAAACCTCTGTTTTCAGGCAATGTTGGACGCTGAATTCGCTCCTTCTCGGCATTTCAATACCGCTCCTTCGCTCTCGTGGCTCGAAAGCGGCACTCGCTCTGAACCGCTCCGGAGAGTCTGCAGTTGCTGTCCGGTCCATCGCGGTTCTGCCCGAGTGCCGCTTGCAGCCTTCAGCAGCGCTCTCGTTTCTCTCGGATGCCGGTAAAGAGCGACTTCAGCCGGATGCTTTGCTCCGACGAGTGAGCGGCTTCTTCTGCGCACATCGCAATGGAGAGCTTCTGACTTCTCCATGTGTCCATGCAGAATGCACTACGCTTCTCTCTCATTCTTATCCCTTCCTTCCGAGCGACATTTCGTTTTGGAGTGTTTATCCCATGCTACACTTCAGCATTCTGTGACGAATAAAATAGAAGAGGAAAGCCCCACTAATAAGGCAGCTAGAAGCTCCAGAAGCCACACACGTTGTGCTTTCAGGGAGGACGTTCCAGAAAGTCGAGAGTTGTGGCTTCTTTCCTGCGGAGACAAAAGCCCCTGTTTTCAGGCATTGCAGGACGCTGAATTCGCTCGTTCTCGGCATAGGAATGCCGCTCCTCCTCTCTCGTGGCTCGAAAGCGGCATTTGCGCTGAACCACACCGGACAGTCTGCAGTTGCAGACTACTGAATAGCCTGAAAACAGGGGCTTTTTTCTCCGCCGGAAAGAAGCCACAACTCTCGACTTTCTGGAACGTCCTCCCTGAAAGCACTACTTGTGTCGCTCCTCGAACTTCTAGCTGCCTTATTAGTGGGGCTTTTCTCTTCTACTCTATTCGTCGCAGAATGCTGAAGTGTAGCATCGGATAAACACTCCAAAACGAAAAGTCGCTCGGAAGAAAGGCATAAGAATGAGAGAGAAGCGTAGTGCATTCTGCATGGACACATGGAGAAGTCAGAAGCTCTCCATTGCGATGTGCGCAGAAGAAGCCGCTCACTCGTCGGAGCAAAGCATCCGGCTGAAGTCGCCCTTTCCCGGCATCCGAGAGAAACGAGAGCGCTGCTGAAGGCTGCAAGCGGCACTCGGGCAGAACCGCGATGGACCGGACAGCAACTGCAGACTCTCCGGAGCGGTTCAGCGCGAGTGCCGCTTTCGAGCCACGAGAGCGAAGGAGCGGTATTCCTATGCCGAGAAGGAGCGAATTCAGCGTCCAGCATTGCCTGAAAACAGGGGGTTTTTTCTCCGCAGGAAAGAAGCCACAACTCTCGACTTTCTGGAACGTCCTCCCTGAAAGCACAACGTGTGTGGCTTCTGGAGCTTCTAGCTATCTTATTAGTGGGGCTTTTCTCTTCTACTCTATTCGTCACAGAATGCTGAAGTGTAGCATGGGATAAACACTCCAAAACGAAATGTCGCTCGGAAGAAAGGGATAAGAATGAGAGAGAAGCGTAGTGCATTCTGCATGGACACATGGAGAAGTCAAAAGCGCTCCATTGCGATGTGCGCAGAAGAAGCCGCTCACTCGTCGGAGCAAAGCATCCGGCTGAAGTCGCTCTTTCCCGGCATCCGAGAGAAACGAGAGCGCTGCTGAAGGCTGCAAGCGGCACTCGGGCAGAACCGCGATGGACCGGACAGCAACTGCAGACTCTCCGGAGCGGTTCAGAGCGAGTGCCGCGTTCGAGCCACGAGAGCGAAGGAGCGGTATTGAAATGCCGAGAAGGAGCGAATTCAGCGTCCTGCAATGCCTGAAAACAGGGGTTTTTTTCTCCGCAGGAAAGAAGCCACAACTCTCGACTTTCTGGAACGTCCTCCCTGAAAGCACAACGTGTGTGGCTTCTGGAGCTTCTAGCTGCCTTATTAGTGGGGCTTTTCTCTTCTACTCTATTCGTCACAGAATGCTGAAGTGTAGCATCGGATAAACACTCCAAAACGAAAAGTCGCTCGGAACAAAGGGATAAAACAGGAATCTGTGGGAGACAAGGTCCTATTTCAGGAGGAAACCTGGTATTTCTTGGAGAAGATGTGATCTATTTGGGAGAAATCTGGCATGTCTTGAAGAAACTGTCCTCTTTTGGGGATAAAAGATGTATTTGTGGGTGAAAAGGTCCTATTTGAAGGGGGAAACGTGGTATTTCTTGGAGAAGATGTGATATATTTGGGAGAAATGTGGCCTGTCTGGAAGAAAATGTCCTATTTTGGGGATAAAACAGGTATTTGTGGCAGAAAATGTCTTATTTGAAGGGGGAAAGTTGATATTTCTTGGAAAAGATGTGATATATTTGGGAGAAATGTGGCCTTTTTGGAAGAAACTGTCCTCTTTTGGGGATAAAAGAGGTATTTGTGGGTGAAAAGGTCCTATTTGAAGGCGGAAACCTGGCATTTCTTGGAGAAGATGTGATATATTTGGGAGAAATGTGGCATGTCTGGAAGAAACTGTCGTATTTTGGGGATAAAAGAGGAATTTGTGGGTGAAAAGGTCCTATTTGAAGGGGGAATCCTGGTATTTCTTGGAGAAGATGTGATATGTTTGGGAGAAATGTGGCCATTCTGGACGAAACTGTCGTATTTTGGGGATAAAACAGGTATTTGTGGGAGAAAAGGTCCTATTTGAAGGGGGAAAGCTGGTATTTCTTGGAGAAGATGTGATATATTTCGGAGAAAAGTGGCATGTCTGGAAGAAACTGTCCAATTTGAGGGATAAAACTTTTTGCGGCTGATAAGGTCCTATTTGAAGGGGGAAACCTGGCATTTCTTGGAGAAGATGTGATATATTTGAGAGAAATGTGGCATTTCTGGAGGAAAGTGTCGTCTTTTGGGGATAAAACAGGTATTTGTGGGTGAAAAGGTCCTATTTGAAGGGGGAACCCTGGTATTTCTTGGAGAAGATGTGGTATATTTGGGAGAAATGTGACATTTCTGGAAGAAACTGTCCTCTTTTGGGGATAAAAGAGGTATTTGTGGGTGAAAACGTTGTATTTGAAGGGGGAAACCTGGTATTTCTTGGAGAAGATGTGATATATTTGGGCGAAATGTGGCATTTCTGCAAGAAACTGTCCTATTTTGGGGATAAAAGAGGTATTTCTGTGTGAGAAGGTCCTATTTGAAGGGGGAACCCTGGTATTTCTTGGAGAAGATGTGATCTATTTGGGAGAAATATGGCATTTCTGGAAGAAGCTGTCCTATTTGGGGATAAAAGAGGTATTTGGGGGTGAAAAGGTCCTATTTGAAGGGGGAAAGCTGGTATTTCTTGGAGAAGATGTGATCTATATGGGAGAAATGTGGCCTTTCTGGAAGAAAATTTCCAATTTGGGGGGAGAAGGCTGGTAGTTTTGGGTGAGAAGGTCCTATTTCAGGAGGAATCCTGGTATTTCTTGGAGAAGATGTGATATATTTGGGAGAAATGTGGCCTTTCTGGAAGAAAATGTCCAATTTGGGGGGAGAAGGCTGGTAGTTTTGGGTGAGAAGGTCCTATTTCAGGAGGAATCCTGGCATTTCTTGGAGAAGATGTGATATATTTGGGCGAAATGTGGCCTTTTCGGAAGAAACTGTCCTCTTTTGGGGATAAAAGAGGTATTAGTGGTTGAAAAGGTCCTATTCCCAGGGGGAAACCTGGTATTTCTTGGAGAAGATGTGATATATTTGGGAGAAATGTGGCATTTCTGGAAGAAAATGTCCTATATGGGGATAAAAGAGGTATTTCATGGAGAAAAGGTCCTAATTCAAGGGGGAAACCTGGTATTTCTTGGAGAAGATGTGATATGTTTGGGAGAAATGTGGCATTTCAGGAAGAAACTGTTCTATTTTGGGCATACAACAGGTATTTGTGTTGGAAAAGGTCCTATTTCCAGGGGGAAACCTGGTATTTCTTGGAGAAGATGTGATCTATTTGGGAGAAATGTGGCATTTCTGGAAGAAACTGTCCTCTTTTGGGGATAAAAGAGGTATTTGTGGGTGAAAAGGTCCTATTTGAAGGGGGAAACCTGGTATTTCTTGGAGAAGATGTGATATATTTGGGAGAAATGTGGCATTTCTGGAGGAAACTGTCCTCTTTTGTGGATAAAAGAGGTATTTGTGGGTGAAAAGGTCCTATTTGAAGGGGGAAACCTGGTATTTCTTGGAGAAGATGTGATATATTTGGGAGAAATGTGGCCTTTCTGGAAGAAACTGTCCTCTTTTGGGGGGAGAAGGCTGGTATTTGTGGGAGAAAAGGTTCTATTTCAGGAGGAATCCTGGTATTTCTTGGAGGAGATGTGATCTATTTGGGAGAAATCTGGCATTTCTGGCAGAAACTGTCCTATTTTGGGGATAAAGAGGTATTTGTGGTTGAAAAGGTCCTATTTGAAGGGGGAAAGCTGGTATTTCTTGGAGAAGATGTGATATATTTGGGAGAAATGTGGCATTTCTGGAGGAAACTGTCGTATTTTGGGGATAAAAGAGGTATTTCTGTGTGAAAAGGTCCTATTTGAAGGGGGAACCCTGGTATTTCTTGGAGAAGATGTGATATATTTGGGAGAAATGTGGCATTTCTGGAAGAAACTGTCCTCTTTTGGGGATAAAAGAGGTATTTGTGGGTGAAAAGGTCCTATTTGAAGGGTGAAACCTGGTATTTCTTGGAGAAGATGTGATATATTTGGGAGAAATGTGGCCTTTCTGGAAGAAACTGTCCTCTTTTGGGGACAAAACAGGTATTTGTGGGTGAAAAGGTCCTTTTGAAGGGGGAAACCTGGTATTTCTTGGAGAAGATGTGATATATTTGGGAGAAATGTGGCATTTCTGGAAAAAACTGTCCTCTTTTGGGGACAAAACAGGTATTTGTGGGAGAAAATGTCCTATTTGAAGGGGGAACCGTGGTATTTCTTGGAGGAGATGTGATCTATTTGGGAGAAATGTGGCATGTCTGGAAGAAACTGTCCTCTTTTGGGGATAAAACAGGTACTTGTGGGTGAAAAGGTCCTATTTGAAGGGGGAAACGTGGTATTTCTTGGAGAAGATGTGATCTATTTGGGAGAAATGTGGCATTTCTGGAAGAAACTGTCCTATTTTGGGGATACAAGAGGTATTTGTGGGTGAAAAGGTCCTATTTGAAGGGGGAAAGCTGGTATTTCTTGGAGAAGATGTGATATGTTTGGGAGAAATGTGGCATTTCTGGCAGAAACTGTCGTATTTTGGGTATAAAAGTGGTATTTGTGGGTGATAAGGTCCTATTTGAAGGGGAAACCTGGTATTTCTTGGAGAAGATATGATATATTTGGGAGAAATGTGGCATTTCTGGAAGAAACTGTCCTCTTTTGGGGATAAAAGAGGTATTTGTGGGTGAAAAGGTCCTATTTGAAGGGGGAAACGTGGTATTTCTTGGAGAAGATGTGATATATTTGGGAGAAATGTGGCATTTCTGGAAAAATATGTCCAATTTGAGGGATAAAAGAGGTATTTGTGGGTGAAAAGGTCCTATTTGAAGGGGGAAGCCTGGTATTTCTTGGAGAAGATGGGATATATTTGGGAGAAATGTGGCCTTGCTGGAAGAAACTGTCCTCTTTTGGGGATAAAACAGGTATTTGTGGGAGAAAATGTCCTATTTGAAGGGGGAAACGTGGTATTTCTTGGAGAAGATATGATCTATTTGGGAGAAATGTGGCATTTCTGGAAGAAACTGTCGTATTTTGGGGATAAAAGAGGTATTTGTCGGTGAAAAGTTCCTATTTGAAGGGGGAAACGTGGTATTTCTTGGAGAAGATGTGATATATTTGGGAGAAATCTGGCATTTCTGGAAGAATATGTCCAATTTGAGGGATAAAACAGGTATTTGTGGTTGAAAAGGTCCTATTTGAAGGGGGAATCCTGGTATTTCTTGGAGAAGATGTGATATGTTTGGGAGAAATGTGGCCTTACTGGAAGAAACTGTCCTCTTTTGGGGATAAAACAGGTATTTGTGGGAGAAAAGGTCGTATTTGAAGGGGGAAAGCTGGTATTTCTTGGAGAAGATGTGATATATTTGGGTGATATGTGGCCTTTCTGAAAGAAAATGTCCTATTTGGGGGGAGAAGGCTGGTATTTGTGGAGAAAAGGTCCTATTTCAGGAGGAATCCTGGTATTTCTTGGAGGAGATGTGATCTATTTGGGAGAAATCTGGCATTTCTGGCAGAAAGTGTCCTATTTTGGGGATAAAGGACGTATTTGTGGGTGAAAAGGTCCTATTTGAAGGGGGAACCCTGTTATTTCTTGGAGAAGATGTGATATACTTGGGAGAAATCTGCATTTCTGGAAGAAACTGTCCTCTTTTGGGGATAAAACAGGTATTTGTGGGTGAAAATTTCCTATTTGAAGGGGGAAACCTGGTATTTCTTGGAGAAGATATGATATATTTGAGAGAAATGTGGCATTTCTGGAAGAAACTGTCCTCTTTTGGGATAAAAGAGGTATTTGTGGGTGAAAAGGTCCTATTTGAAGGGGGAAACGTGGTATTTCTTGGAGAAGATGTGCTATATTTGGGAGAAATGTGGCATTTCTGGAAGAAACTGTCCTCTTTTGGGGATAAAAGAGGTATTTGTGGTTGAAAAGGTCCTATTTGAAGGGGGAAACCTGGCATTTCTTGGAGAAGATGTGATCTATTTGAGAGAAATGTGGCATTTCTGGAGGAAAGTGTCGTCTTTTGGGGATAAAACAGGTATTTGTGGTTGAAAAGGTCCGATTTGAAGGGGGAAAGCTGGTATTTCTTGGAGAAGATGTGATCTATTTGGGAGAAATGTGGCATGTCTGGAAGAAGCTGTCCTCTTTTGGGATAAAAGAGGTATTTGTGGGTGAAAAGGTCCTATTTGAAGGGGAAAGCTGGTATTTCTTGGAGAAGATGTGATCTATTTGGGAGAAATGTGGCCTTTCTGGAAGAAAATGTCCAATTTGGGGGAGAAGGCTGGTAGTTTTGGGTGAGAAGGTCCTATTTCAGGAGGAATCCTGGTATTTCTTGGAGAAGATGTGATATATTTGGGAGAAATGTGGCCTTTCTGGAAGAAAATGTCCTATTTGGGGGTAGAAGGCTGGTAGTTTTGGGTGAGAAGGTCCTATTTCAGGTGGAATCGTGGCATTTCTTGGAGAAGATGTGATATATTTGGGAGAAATGTGGCCTTTTCGGAAGAAACTGTCCTCTTTTGGGGATAAAAGAGGTATTAGTGGTTGAAAAGGTCCTATTTGAAGGGGGAAAGCTGGTATTTCTTGGAGAAGATGTGATATATTTGGGAGAAATGTGGCATTTCTGGAAGAAAATGTGCTCTTTTGGGGATAAAAGAGGTATTTCATAGAGAAAAGGTCCTATTTGAAGTTGGAAACGTGGTATTTCTTGGAGAAGATGTGATCTATTTGGGAGAAATGTGGCATTTCAGGAAGAAACTGTCCTATTTTGGGCATAAAACAGGTATTTGTGGTGGAAAAGGTCCTATTTGAAGGGGGAAACCTGGTATTTCTTGGAGAAGATGTGATATATTTGGGAGAAATGTGGCCTTTCTGGAAGAAACTGTCCTCTTTTGGGGATAAAAGAGGTATCTGTGGGTGAAAATGTCCTATTTGAAGGGGGAAAGCTGGTATTTCTTGGAGAAGATGTGATATATTTGGGAGAAATGAGGCATTTCTGGAAGAAACGGTCCTATATTGGGGGAGAGGGCTGTATTAGTGGTGAGAAGGTCCTATTTCACTAGGAATCCTGGTATTTCTTGGAGAAGATGTGATCTATTTGGGAGAAATGTGGCATTTCTGGAAGAAACTGTCCTCTTTTGGGGATAAAAGAGGTATTAGTGGTTGAAAAGGTCCTATTTGGAAAAGGAAAGCTGGTATTTCTTGCAGAAGATGTGATATATTTGGGAGAAATGTGGCATGTCTTGAAGAAACTGTCCTCTTTTGGGGATAAAAGAGGTATTTGTGGGTGAAAAGGTCCTATTTGAAGGGGGAACCCTGGTATTTCTTGGAGAAGATGTGATATATTTGGGAGAAATGTGGCATTTCTGGAAGAAACTGTCCTATTTTGGGGATAAAACAGGTATTTGTGGGTGATAAGGTCCTATTTGAAGGGGAACCCTGGTATTTCTTGGAGAAGATGTGATATATTTGGGAGAAATGTGGCATGTCTGGAAGAAGCTGTCCTATTTGGCGGATCAAACAGGTATTTGCGGGTGAAAAGGTCCTATTTGAAGTTGGAAAGCTGGTATTTCTTGGAGAAGAAGTGATATATTTGGGAGAAATGTGGCCTTTCTGGAAGAAAATGTCCAATTTGGGGGGAGAAGGCTGGTAGTTTTGGGTGAGAAGGTCCTATTTCAGGAGGAATCCTGGTATTTCTTGGAGAAGATGTGATATATTTGGGAGAAATGTGGCATTTCTGGAAGAAAATGTCCAATTTGGGGGAGAAGGCTGGTAGTTTTGGGTGAGAAGGTCCTATTTCAGGAGGAATCCTGGCATTTCTTGGAGAAGATGTGATATATTTGGGAGAAATGTGGCCTTTCCGGAAGAAACTGTCCTCTTTTGGGGATAAAAGAGGTATTAGTGGTTGAAAAGGTCCTATTTGAAGGGGGAAAGCTGGTATTTCTTGGAGAAGATGTGATCTATTTGGGAGAAATGTGGCATTTCTGGAAGAAACTGTCCTATTTTGGGCATAAAACAGGTATGTGTGGGTGAAAAGTTCCTATTTGAAGGGGGAAACGTGGTATTTCTTGGAGAAGATGTGATATATTTGGGAGAAATGTGGCATTTCTGGAAGAAACTGTCCTCTTTTGGGGATAAAACAGGTATGTGTGGGTGAAAAGGTCCTATTTGAAGGGGAAAACCTGGTATTTCTTGGAGAAGATGTGATCTATTTGGGAGAAATGTGGCATGTCTGGAAGAAACTGTCCTCTTTTGGGGATAAAACAGGTATTTGTGGGTGAAAAGGTCCTATTTGAAGGGGGAAAGCTGGTATTTCTTGGAGAAGATGTGATATGTTTGGGAGAAATGTGGCCTTTCTGGAAGAAACTGTCCAATTTGAGGGATAAAACAGGTATTTTTGTTTGAAAAGGTCCTATTTGAAGGGGGAAACCTGGTATTTCTTGGAGAAGATGTGATCTATTTGAGAGAAATGTGGCATTTCTGGAGGAAAGTGTCGTCTTTTGGGGATAAAACAGGTATTTGTGGGTGAAAAGGTCCGATTTGAAGGGGGAAACCTGGTATTTCTTGGAGAAGATGTGATCTATTTGGGAGAAATGTGGCATGTCTGGAAGAAACTGTCCTCTTTTGGGGATACAAGAGGTATTTGTGGGTGAAAAGGTCGTATTTGAAGGGGGAAACGTGGTATTTCTTGGAGAATATGTGATATATTTGGGAGAAATGTGGCATTTCTGGAAGAAACTGTCCTCTTTTGGGGATAAAAGAGGTATTTGTGGGTGAAAAGGTCCTATTTGAAGGGGGAAACGTGGTATTTCTTGGAGAAGATGTGATATATTTGGGAGAAATGTGGCATTTCTGGAAGAATATGTCCAATTTGAGGGATAAAACAGGTATTTGTTGGTGAAAAGGTCCTATTTGAAGGGGGAAGCCTGGTATTTCTTGGAGAAGATGTGATATATTTGGGAGAAATGTGGCCTTTCTGGAAGAAACTGTCCTCTTTTGGGGATAAAACAGGTATTTGTGGAGAAAATGTCCTATTTGAAGGGGAAACCTGGTATTTCTTGGAGAAGATGTGATCTATTTGGGAGAAATGTGGCATTTCTGGAAGAAACTGTCCTCTTTTGGGGATAAAAGAGGTATTTGTGGGTGAAAAGCTCCTATTTGAAGTTGGAAACGTGGTATTTCTTGGAGAAGATGTGATATATTTGGGAGAAATGTGGCATTTCTGGCAGAAACTGTCCTCTTTTGGGGATAAAAGAGGTATTTGTGGGTGATAAGGTCCTATTTGAAGGGGGAACCCTGGTATTTCTTGGAGAAGATGTGATATATTTGGAGAAATGTGGCTTGTCTGGAAGAAACTGTCCTCTTTTGGGCATAAAACAGGTATTTGTGGGTGAAAAGGTCCTATTTGAAGGGGGAAAGCTGGTATTTCTTGGAGAAGAGGTGATATATTTGGTAGAAATGTGCCATTTCTGGAAGAAACTGTCCTATTTTGGGGATAAAACAGGTATTTGTGGGTGAAAAGGTCCTATTTGAAGGGGGAAAGCTGGTATTTCTTGGAGAAGATGTGATCTATTTGGGAGAAATGTGGCCTTTCTGGAAGAAACTGTCTCTTTTGGGGATAAAAGAGGTATTTGTCGGTGAAAAGGTCCTATTTGAAGGGGGAACCCTGGTATTTCTTGGAGAAGATGTGATATATTTGGGAGAAATGTGGCATTTCTGGAAGAAACTGTCCTCTTTTGGGATAAAAGAGGTATTTGTGGGTGAAAAGGTCCTATTTGAAGGGGGAAACCTGGTATTTCTTGGAGAAGATGTGATATATTTGGGAGAAATGAGGCATTTCTGGAAGAAAATGTCCAATTTGTGGGGAGAAGGCTGATAGTTTTGGGTGAGAAGGTCCTATTTCAGGAGGAATCCTGGTATTTCTTGGAGAAGAGGTGATATATTTGGGAGAAATGTGGCCTTTCTGGAAGAAACTGTCCTCTTTTGGGGATAAAAGAGGTATTTGTGGGTGAAAAGGTCCTATTTCAAGGAGGAAAGCTGGTATTTCTTGGAGAAGATGTGATCTATTTGGGAGAAATTGGCATTTCTGGAAGAAACTGTCCTCTTTGGGGATAAAAGAGGTATTTGTGGGTGAAAAGGTCCTATTTGAAGGGGGAAAGCTGGTATTTCTTGGAGAAGATGTGATATATTTGGGAGAAATGTGGCATTTCTGGAAGAAACTGTCCTCTTTTGGGGACAAAAACAGATATTTGTGGGAGAAAATGTCCTATTTGAAGGGGGAACCGTGGTATTTCTTGGAGGAGATGTGATCTATTTGGGAGAAATGTGGCATGTCTGGAAGAAACTGTCCTCTTTTGGGGATAAAACAGGAACTTGTGGGTGAAAAGTTCCTATTTGAAGGGGGAAACCTGGTATTTCTTGGAGAAGATGTGATATATTTGGGAGAAATGTGGCATGTCTGGAAGAAACTGTCCTCTTTTGGGGATAAAACAGGTATTTGTGGGTGAAAAGGTCCTATTTCAAGGAGGAAACGTGGTATTTCTTGGAGAAGATGTGATCTGTTTGGGAGAAATGTGGCATTTCTGGCAGAAACTGTCGTCTTTAGGGGATAAAAGTGGTATTTGTGGTGAAAAGGTCCTATTTGAAGGGGGAAACCTGGTATTTCTTGGAGAAGATGTGATATATTTGGGAGAAATGTGGCATGTCAGGAAGAAACTGTCCTATTTTGGGGATAAAACAGGTATTTGTGGGTGAAAAGGTCCTATTTGAAGGGGGAAACGTGGTATTTCTTGGAGAAGATGTGGTATATTTGGGAGAAATGTGGCATTTCTGGAAGAAACTGTCCTCTTTTGGGGTTAAAACAGGTATTTGTGGGTGTTAAGGTCCTATTTGAAGGGGATATCCTGGTATTTCTTGGAGAAGATGTGATATGTTTGGGTGAAATGTGGCATTTCTGGACGTAACTGTTCTATTTTGGGGATAAAAGAGGTATTTGAGGGTGAAAAGGACCTATTTGAAGGGGGAAAGCCGGTACTTCTTGGAGAAGATGTGATATATTTGGGTGATATGTGGCTTTTCTGGAAGAAAATGTCCTATTTGGGGGAGAAGGCTGGTATTTGTGGGAGAAAAGGTTCTATTTCAGGAGGAATCCTGGTATTTCTTGGAGGAGATGTGATCTATTTGGGAGAAATGTGGCATTTCTGGAAGAAACTGTCCTATTTTGGGGATAAAGAGGTATTTGTGGTTGAAAAGGTCCTATTGAAGGGGGAAAGCTGGTATTTCTTGGAGAAGATGTGATATGTTTGGGAGAAATGTGGCATTTCTGGAAGAAACTGTCCTCTTTTGGGGATAAAACAGGTATGTGTGGGTGAAAAGTTCCTATTTGAAGGGGGAAACGTGGTATTTCTTGGAGAAGATGTGATATATTTGGGAGAAATGTGGCATTTCTGGAAGAAACTGTCCTCTTTTGGGGATAAAACAGGTATGTGTGGGTGAAAAGGTCCTATTTGAAGGGGAAAACCTGGTATTTCTTGGAGAAGATGTGATCTATTTGGGAGAAATGTGGCATGTCTGGAAGAAACTGTCCTCTTTTGGGGATAAAAGAGGTATTTCATGGAGAAAAGGTCCTATTTGAAGGGGAAGCCTGGTATTTCCTGGAGAAGATGTGATATATTTGGAGAAATGGGGCATTTCTGGAAGAAAATGTCCAATTTGTGGGAGAGGGCTGGTAGTTGTGGGTAAGAAGGTCCTATTTCAGGAGGAATCCCGGTATTTCTTGGAGAAGATATGATATATTTGGGAGAAATGTGGCATTTCTGGAAGAAACTGTCCTCTTTTTGGGGATAAAAGAGGTATTTGTGGGTGAAAAGGTCGTATTTGAAGGGGGAAAGCTGGTATTTCTTGGAGAAGATGTGATCTATTTGGGAGAAATGTGGCATTTCTGGAAGAAACGGTCCTCTTTTGGGATAAAAGAGGTATTTGTGGGTGAAAAGGTCCTATTTGAAGGGGGAAGCTGGTATTTCTTGGAGAAGATGTGGTATATTTGGGAGAAATGTGGCATTTCTGGAAGAAACTGTCCTCTTTTGGGGATAAAACAGGTATGTGTGGGTGAAAAGGTCCTATTTGAAGGGGGAAACCTGGTATTTCTTGGAGAAGAAGTGTTATATTTGGGAGAAATCTGGCATTTCTGGAAGAAACTGTCCTATTTTGGGGATAAAACAGGTATTTGTGGGTGAAAAGGTCCTATTTGAAGTTGGAAACATGGTATTTCTTGGAGAAGATGTGATCTATTTGGGAGAAATGTGGCATTTCTGGAAGAAACTGTCCTCTTTTGGGGATAAAACAGGTATTTGTGGGTGATAAGGTCCTATTTGAAGGGGAACCCTGGTATTTCTTGGAGGAGATGTGATATATTTGGGAGAAATGTGGCATGTCTGGAAGAAACTGTCCTCTTTTGGGGATAAAACAGGTATTTGTGGGTGAAAAGGTCCTATTTGAAGGGGAAAGCTGGTATTTCTTGGAGAAGATGTGATATGTT
>JASCYN010000149.1:28513308-28564152 GCA_030408155.1 Lophura swinhoii | reverse complement strand
GAAAAGGTCCTATTTGAAGGGGGAAACCTGGTATTTCTTGGAGAAGATGTGATCTATTTGGGAGAAATGTGGCATTTCTGGAAGAATATGTCCAATTTGAGGGATAAAACAGGTATTTGTGGTTGAAAAGGTCCTATTTGAAGGGGGAAACCTGGCATTTCTTGGAGAAGATGTGATCTATTTGAGAGAAATGTGGCCTTTCTGGAGGAAAGTGTCGTCTTTTGGGGATAAAACAGGTATTTGTGGGTGAAAAGGTCCGATTTGAAGGGGGAAACCTGGTATTTCTTGGAGAAGATGTGATCTATTTGGGAGAAATGTGGCATGTCTGGAAGAAACTGTCCTATTTTGGGGATACAAGAGGTATTTGTGGGTGAAAAGGTCCTATTTGAAGGGGGAAACGTGGTATTTCTTGGAGAAGATGTGATATGTTTGGGAGAAATGTGGCATTTCTGGCAGAAACTGTCGTATTTTGGGGATAAAAGTGGTATTTGTGGGTGATAAGGTCCTATTTGAAGGGGGAAACCTGGTATTTCTTGGAGAAGATATGATATATTTGGGAGAAATGTGGCATTTCTGGAAGAAACTGTCCTCTTTTGGGGATAAAAGAGGTATTTGTGGGTGAAAAGGTCGTATTTGAAGGAGGAAACGTGGTATTTCTTGGAGAAGATGTGATATATTTGGGAGAAATGTGGCATTTCTGGAAGAATATGTCCAATTTGAGGATAAAACAGGTATTTGTTGGTGAAAAGGTCCTATTTGAAGGGGGAAGCCTGGTATTTCTTGGAGAAGATGTGATATATTTGGGAGAAATGTGGCATTTCTGGAAGAAACTGTCCTCTTTTGGGGATAAAACAGGTATTTGTGGGAGAAAATGTCCTATTTGAAGGGTGAAACCTGGTATTTCTTGGAGAAGATGTGATCTATTTGGGAGAAATGTGGCATTTCTGGAAGAAACTGTCCTCTTTTGGGGATAAAACAGGTATTTGTGGGTGAAAAGGTCCTATTTGAAGTTGGAAACGTGGTATTTCTTGGAGAAGATGTGATATATTTGGGAGAAATGTGGCATTTCTGGAAGAAACTGTCCTCTTTTGGGGATAAAACAGGTATTTGTGGGTGATAAGGTCCTATTTGAAGGGGGAAACGTGGTATTTCTTGGAGGAGATGTGTTATATTTGGGAGAAATGTGGCATGTCTGGAAGAAACTGTCCTCTTTTGGGGATAAAACAGGTATTTGTGGGTGAAAAGGTCCTATTTGAAGGGGGAAAGCTGGTATTTCTTGGAGAAGATGTGATATATTTGGTAGAAATGTGCCATTTCTGGAAGAAACTGTCCTCTTTTGGGGATCAAAGAGGTATTTGTGGGTGAAAAGGTCCTATTTGAAGGGGGAAAGCTCTTATTTCTTGGAGAAGATGTGATATATTTGGGAGAAATGTGGCCTTTCTGGAAGAAACTGTCCTCTTTTGGGGATAGAAGAGGTATTTGTGGGTGAAAAGGTCCTATTTGAAGGGGGAACCCTGGTATTTCTTGGAGAAGATGTGATATATTTGGGAGAAATGTGGCATTTCTGGAAGAAACTGTCCTCTTTTGGGGATAAAAGAGGTATTTGTGGGTGAAAAGGTCCTATTTGAAGGGGGAAACCTGGTATTTCTTGGAGAAGATGTGATATATTTGGGAGAAATGAGGCATTTCTGGAAAAATATGTCCAATTTGAGGGATAAAGCAGGTATTTGTTGGTGCAAAGGTCCTATTTGAAGGCGGAAGCCTGGTATTTCTTGGAGAAGATGTGATATATTTGGGAGAAATGTGGCATGTCTGGAAGAAACTGTCCTATTTTGGGGATAAAACAGGTATTTGTGGGAGAAAATGTCCTATTTGAAGGGGGAAACCTGTTATTTCTTGGAGAAGATGTGATCTATTTGGGAGAAATGTGGCATTTCTGGAAGAAACTGTCCTCTTTTGGGGATAAAAGAGGTATTTGTGGGTGAAAAGGTCCTATTTGAAGGGGGAAAGCTGGTATTTCTTGGAGAAGATGTGTTATATTTGGGAGAAATGTGGCCTTTCTGGAAGAAAATGTCCAATTTGGGGGGTGAAGGCTGGTAGTTTTGGGTGAGAAGGTCCTCTTTCAGGAGGAATCGTGGCATTTCTTGGAGAAGATGCGATATATTTGGGCGAAATGTGGCCTTTTCGGAAGAAACTGTCCTCTTTTGGGGATAAAAGAGGTATTAGTGGTTGAAAAGGTCCTATCTGAAGGGGGAAAGCTGGTAATTCTTGGAGAAGATGTGATATATTTGGGAGAAATGTGGCATTTCTGGAAGAAAATGTCCTCTTTTGGGGATAAAAGAGGTATTTCATGGAGAAAAGGTCCTATTTGAAGGGGGAAACGTGGTATTTCTTGGAGAAGATGTGATATATTTGGGAGAAAATTGGCATTTCAGGAAGAAACTGTCCTATTTTGGGCATAAAACAGGTGTTTGTGGTGGAAAAGGTCCTATTTGAAGGGGGAAACCTGGTATTTCTTGGAGAAGATGTGATATATTTGGGAGAAATGTGGCCTTTCTGGAAGAAACTGTCCTCTTTTGGGGATAAAAGAGGTATCTGTGGGTGAAAATGTCCTATTTGAAGGGGGAAACCTGGTATTTCTTGGAGAAGATGTGATATATTTGGGAGAAATGAGGCATTTCTGGAAGAAACGGTCCTATCTGGGGGGAGAAGCCTGGTATTAGTGGTGAGAAGGTCCTATTTCACTAGGAATCCTGGTATTTCTTGGAGAAGATGTGATATATTTGGGAGAAATGTGGCATTTCTGGAAGAAACTGTCCTCTTTTGGGGATAAAAGAGGTATTAGTGGTTGAAAAGGTCCTATTTGAAAAAGGAAAGCTGGTATTTCTTGCAGAAGATGAGATATATTTGGGAGAAATGTGGCATGTCTTGAAGAAACTGTCCTCTTTTGGGGATCAAAGAGGTATTTGTGGGTGAAAAGGTCCTATTTGAAGGGGGAACCCTGGTATTTCTTGGAGAAGATGTGATCTATTTGGGAGAAATGTGGCATTTCTGGAAGAAACTGTCCTCTTTTGGGGATAAAACAGGTATTTGTGGGTGATAAGGTCCTATTTGAAGGGGGAACCCTGGTATTTCTTGGAGAAGATGTGATATATTTGGGAGAAATGTGGCATGTCTGGAAGAAGCTGTCCTATTTGGCGGATCAAAAAGGTATTTGCGGGTGAAAAGGTCCTATTTGAAGGGGGAAAGATGGTATTTCTTGGAGAAGAAGTGATATATTTGGGAGAAATGTGGCCTTTCTGGAAGAAAATGTCCAATTTGGGGGGAGAAGGCTGGTAGTTTTGGGTGAGAAGGTCCTATTTCAGGAGGAATCCTGGTATTTCTTGGAGAAGATGTGATATATTTGGGAGAAATGTGGCATTTCTGGAAGAAAATGTCCAATTTGGGGGGAGAAGGCTGGTAGTTTTGGGTGAGAAGGTCCTATTTCAGGAGGAATCCTGGCATTTCTTGGAGAAGATGTGATATATTTGGGAGAAATGTGGCCTTTCTGGAAGAAACTGTCCTCTTTTGGGGATAAAAGAGGTATTAGTGGTTGAAAAGGTCCTATTTGAAGGGGGAAAGCTGGTATTTCTTGGAGAAGATGTGATCTATTTGGGAGAAATGTGGCATTTCTGGAAGAAACTGTCGTATTTTGGGGATAAAACAGGTATTTGTGTTGGAAAAGGTCCTATTTGAAGGGGGAAACCTGTTATTTCTTGGAGAAGATGTGATATATTTGGGAGAAATGTGGCATTTCTGGAAGAAACTGTCCTGTTTTGGGGATAAAACAGGTATTTGTGGGTGAAAAGGTCCTATTTGAAGGGGGAAACCTGGTATTTCTTGGAGAAGATGTGATCTATTTGGGAGAAATGTGGCATGTCTGGAAGAAACTGTCCTCTTTTGGGGATAAAAGAGGTATTTCATGGAGAAAAGGTCCTATTTGAAGGGGGAAGCCTGGTATTTCTTGGAGAAGATGTGATATATTTGGGAGAAATGAGGCATTTCTGGAAGAAAATGTCCAATTTGTGGGGAGAGGGCTGGTAGTTGTGGGTAAGAAGGTCCTATTTCAGGAGGAATCCCGGTATTTCTTGGAGAAGATATGATATATTTGGGAGAAATGTGGCATTTCTGGAAGAAACTGTCCTCTTTTGGGGATAAAAGAGGTATTTGTGGGTGAAAAGCTCCTATTTGAAGGGGGAAACCTGTTATTTCTTGGAGAAGATGTGATCTATTTGGGAGAAATGTGGCATGTCAGGAAGAAACGGTCCTCTTTTGGGGATAAAAGAGGTATTTGCGGGTGAAAAGGTCCTATTTGAAGGGGGAAACCTGGTATTTCTTGGAGAAGATGTGTTATATTTGGGAGAAATCTGGCATTTCTGGAAGAAACTGTCCTCTTTTGGGGATAAAACAGGTATGTGTGGGTGAAAAGGTCCTATTTGAAGGGGGAAACCTGGTATTTCTTGGAGAAGAAGTGTTATATTTGGGAGAAATCTGGCATTTCTGGAAGAAACTGTCGTATTTTGGGGATACAAGAGGTATTTGTGGGTGAAAAGGTCCTATTTGAAGTTGGAAACATGGTATTTCTTGGAGAAGATGTGATATATTTGGGAGAAATGTGGCCTTTCCGGAAGAAACTGTCCTCTTTTGGGGATAAAACAGGTATTTGTGGGTGATAAGGTCCTATTTGAAGGGGGAACCCTGGTATTTCTTGGAGGAGATGTGATATATTTGGGAGAAATGTGGCATGTCTGGAAGAAACTGTCCTCTTTTGGGGATAAAACAGGTATTTGTGGGTGAAAAGTTCCTATTTGAAGGGGAAAGCTGGTATTTCTTGGAGAAGATGTGATATATTTGGGAGAAATGTGGCCTTTCTGGAAGAAAATGTCCTATTTTGGGGATTAAACAGGTATTTGTGGGTGAAAAGGTCCTATTTGAAGGGGGAAACCTGGTATTTCTTGGAAAAGATGTGATATGTTTGGGAGAAATGTGGCCTTTCTGGAAGAAACTGTCCAATTTGAGGGATAAAACAGGTATTTTTGTTTGAAAAGGTCCTATTTGAAGGGGGAAACCTGGTATTTCTTGGAGAAGATGTGATCTATTTGAGAGAAATGTGGCATTTCTGGAGGAAAGTGTCGTCTTTTGGGGATAAAACAGGTATTTGTGGGTGAAAAGGTCCGATTTGAAGGGGGAAACCTGGTATTTCTTGGAGAAGATGTGATCTATTTGGGAGAAATGTGGCATGTCTGGAAGAAACTGTCGTATTTTGGGGATACAAGAGGTATTTGTGGGTGAAAAGGTCGTATTTGAAGGGGGAAACGTGGTATTTCTTGGAGAATATGTGATATGTTTGGGAGAAATGTGGCATTTCTGGCAGAAACTGTCGTATTTTGGGGATAAAAGTGGTATTTGTGGGTGATAAGGTCCTATTTGAAGGGGGAAACCGGGTATTTCTTGGAGAAGATATGATCTATTTGGGAGAAATGTGGCATTTCTGGAAGAAACTGTCCTCTTTTGGGGATAAAAGAGGTATTTGTGGGTGAAAAGGTCATATTTGAAGGGGGAAACGTGGTATTTCTTGGAGAAGATGTGATATATTTGGGAGAAATGTGGCATTTCTGGAAGAATATTTCCAATTTGAGGGATAAAACAGGTATTTGTTGGTGAAAAGGTCCTATTTGAAGGGGGAAGCCTGGTATTTCTTGGAGAAGATGTGATATATTTGGGAGAAATGTGGCCTTTCTGGAAGAAACTGTCCTCTTTTGGGGATAAAACAGGTATTTGTGGGAGAAAATGTCCTATTTGAAGGGGGAAACCTGGTATTTCTTGGAGAAGATGTGATCTATTTTGGAGAAATGTGGCATTTCTGGAAGAAACTGTCCTCTTTTGGGGATAAAAGAGGTATTTGTGGGTGAAAAGCTCCTATTTGAAGTTGGAAACCTGGTATTTCTTGGAGAAGATGTGATATATTTGGGAGAAATGTGGCATTTCTGGAAGAAACTGTCCTCTTTTGGGGATAAAACAGGTATTTGTGGGTGATAAGGTCCTATTTGAAGGGGGAACCCTGGTATTTCTTGGAGGAGATGTGATATATTTGGGAGAAATGTGGCATGTCTGGAAGAAACTGTCCTCTTTTGGGGATAAAACAGGTATTTGTGGGTGAAAAGGTCCTATTTGAAGGGGGAAAGCTGGTATTTCTTGGAGAAGAGGTGATATATTTGGTAGAAATGTGCGATTTCTGGAAGAAACTGTCCTCTTTTGGGGATAAAAGAGGTATTTGTGGGTGAAAAGGTCCTATTTGAAGGGGGAAAGCTGGTATTTCTTGGAGAAGATGTGATCTATTTGGGAGAAATGTGGCCTTTCTGGAAGAAACTGTCCTCTTTTGGGGATAAAAGAGGTATTTGTCGGTGAAAAGGTCCTATTTGAAGGGGGAAAGCTGGTATTTCTTGGAGAAGATGTGATATATTTGGGAGAAATGTGGCATTTCTGGAAGAAACTGTCCTCTTTTGGGGATAAAAGAGGTATTTGTGGGTGAAAAGGTCCTATTTGAAGGGGGAAACCTGGTATTTCTTGGAGAAGATGTGATATATTTGGGAGAAATGAGGCATTTCTGGAAGAAAATGTCCAATTTGTGGGGAGAAGGCTGGTAGTTGTGGGTGAGAAGGTCCTATTTCAGGAGGAATCCTGGTATTTCTTGGAGAAGAGGTGATATATTTGGGAGAAATGTGGCCTTTCTGGAAGAAACTGTCCTCTTTTGGGGATAAAAGAGGTATTTGTGGGTGAAAAGGTCCTATTTCAAGGAGGAAAGCTGGTATTTCTTGGAGAAGATGTGATCTATTTGGGAGAAATTGGCATTTCTGGAAGAAACTGTCCTCTTTTGGGGATAAAAGAGGTATTTGTGGGTGAAAAGGTCCTATTTGTAGGGGGAAACCTGGTATTTCTTGGAGAAGATGTGATATATTTGGGAGAAATGTGGCCTTTCTGGAAGAAACTGTCCTCTTTTGGGGGCAAAAACAGATATTTGTGGGAGAAAAGGTCCTATTTGAAGGGGGAACCGTGGTATTTCTTGGAGGAGATGTGATCTATTTGGGAGAAATGTGGCATGTCTTGAAGAAACTGTCCTCTTTTGGGGATAAAACAGGAACTTGTGGGTGAAAAGGTCCTATTTGAAGGGGGAAACCTGGTATTTCTTGGAGAAGATGTGATCTATTTGGGAGAAATGTGGCATGTCTGGAAGAAACTGTCCTCTTTTGGGGATACAAGAGGTATTTGTGGGTGAAAAGGTCCTATTTCAAGGAGGAAACGTGGTATTTCTTGGAGAAGATGTGATATGTTTGGGAGAAATGTGGCATTTCTGGCAGAAACTGTCGTCTTTTGGGGATAAAGAGGTATTTGTGGGTGAAAAGGTCCTATTTGAAGGGGGAAACCTGGTATTTCTTGGAGAAGATGTGATATATTTGGGAGAAATGTGGCATGTCAGGAAGAAACTGTCCTATTTTGGGGATAAAACAGGAACTTGTGGGTGAAAAGGTCCTATTTGAAGGGGGAAACCTGGTATTTCTTGGAGAAGATGTGATCTATTTGGGAGAAATGTGGCATGTCTGGAAGAAACTGTCCTCTTTTGGGGTTAAAACAGGTATTTGTGGGTGTTAAGGTCCTATTTGAAGGGGGTATCCTGGTATTTCTTGGAGAAGATGTGATATGTTTGGGTGAAATGTGGCATTTCTGGACGTAACTGTTCTATTTTGGGGATAAGAGAGGTAGTTGTGGGTGAAAAGGACCTATTTGAAGGGGGAAAGCCGGTATTTCTTGGAGAAGATGTGATATATTTGGGTGATATGTGGCCTTTCTGGAAGAAAATGTCCTATTTGGGGGGAGAAGGCTGGTATTTGTGGGAGAAAAGGTTCTATTTCAGGAGGAATCCTGGTATTTCTTGGAGGAGATGTGATCTATTTGGGAGAAATCTGGCATTTCTGGAAGAAACTGTCCTATTTTGGGGATAAAGAGGTATTTGTGGTTGAAAAGGTCCTATTTGAAGGGGGAAAGCTGGTATTTCTTGGAGAAGATGTGATATGTTTGGGAGAAATGTGGCATTTCTGGAAGAAACTGTCCTCTTTTGGGGATAAAACAGGTATTTGTGGGTGATAAGGTCCTATTTGAAGGGGGAACCCTGGTATTTCTTGGAGGAGATGTGATATATTTGGGAGAAATGTGGCATGTCTGGAAGAAACTGTCCTCTTTTGGGGATAAAACAGGTATTTTTGTTTGAAAAGGTCCTATTTGAAGGGGGAAAGCTGGTATTTCTTGGAGAAGATGTGATATATTTGGGAGAAATGTGGCCTTTCTGGAAGAAAATGTCCTATTTTGGGGATAAAACAGGTATTTGTGGGTGAAAAGGTCCTATTTGAAGGGGGAAACCTGGTATTTCTTGGAGAAGATGTGATATGTTTGGGAGAAATGTGGCATTTCTGGAAGAATATGTCCAATTTGAGGGATAAAACAGGTATTTGTGGTTGAAAAGGTCCTATTTGAAGGGGGAAACCTGGCATTTCTTGGAGAAGATGTGATCTGTTTGAGAGAAATGTGGCCTTTCTGGAGGAAAGTGTCGTCTTTTGGGGATAAAAAAGGTATTTGTGGGTGAAAAGGTCCGATTTGAAGGGGGAAACCTGGTATTTCTTGGAGAAGATGTGATCTATTTGGGAGAAATGTGGCATGTCTGGAAGAAACTGTCCTCTTTTGGGGATACAAGAGGTATGTGTGGGTGAAAAGTTCCTATTTGAAGGGGGAAACGTGGTATTTCTTGGAGAAGATGTGATATGTTTGGGAGAAATGTGGCATTTCTGGCAGAAACTGTCGTATTTTGGGGATAAAAGTGGTATTTGTGGGTGATAAGGTCCTATTTGAAGGGGGAAACCTGGTATTTCTTGGAGAAGATGTGATATATTTGGGAGAAATGTGGCATTTCTGGAAGAAACTGTCCTCTTTTGGGGATCAAAGAGGTATTTGTGGGTGAAAAGGTCCTATTTGAAGGGGGAAAGCTGGTATTTCTTGGAGAAGATGTGATATATTTGGGAGAAATGTGGCCTTTCTGGAAGAAAATGTCCTCTTTTGGGGATAGAAGAGGTATTTGTGGGTGAAAAGGTCCTATTTGAAGGGGGAACCCTGGTATTTCTTGGAGAAGATGTGATATATTTGGGAGAAATGTGGCATTTCTGGAAGAAACTGTCCTCTTTTGGGGATAAAAGAGGTATTTGTGGGTGAAAAGGTCCTATTTGAAGGGGGAAACCTGGTATTTCTTGGAGAAGATGTGATATATTTGGGAGAAATGAGGCATTTCTGGAAGAAAATGTCCAATTTGTGGGGAGAAGGCTGGTAGTTGTGGGTGAGAAGGTCCTATTTCAGGAGGAATCCTGGTATTTCTTGGAGAAGATGTGATCTATTTGGGAGAAATGTGGCATGTCAGGAAGAAACTGTCCTATTTGGGGGATAAAACAGGTATTTGTGGGTGAAAAGGTCCTATTTGAAGGAGGAAACGTGGTATTTCTTGGAGAAGATGTGATATATTTGGGAGAAATGTGGCATTTCTGGAAGAATATGTCCAATTTGAGGGATAAAACAGGTATTTGTTGGTGAAAAGGTCCTATTTGAAGGGGGAAAGCTGGTATTTCTTGGAGAAGATGTGATATATTTGGGGGAAATGTGGCATTTCTGGAAGAAACTGTCCTATTTTGGGGATAAAAGAGGTATTTGTGGGTGAAAAGGTCCTATTTGAAGGGGGAAACGTGGTATTTCTTGGAGAAGATGTGATATATTTGGGAGAAATGTGGCATTTCTGGAAGAAACTGTCCTCTTTTGGGGATAAAAGAGGTATTTGTGGGTGAAAAGGTCGTATTTGAAGGGGGAACCCTGGTATTTCTTGGAGGAGATGTGAGATATTTGGGAGAAATGTGGCATTTCTGGAAGAAACTGTCCTCTTTTGGGGATAAAACAGGTATTTGTGGGTGAAAAGGTCCTATTTGAAGGGGGAAAGCTGGTATTTCTTGGAGAAGAGGTGATATATTTGGTAGAAATGTGCCATTTCTGGAAGAAACTGTCCTCTTTTGGGGATCAAAGAGGTATTTGTGGGTGAAAAGGTCCTATTTGAAGGGGGAAAGCTGGTATTTCTTGGAGAAGATGTGATATATTTGGGAGAAATGTGGCCTTTCTGGAAGAAACTGTCCTCTTTTGGGGACAAAAACAGATATTTGTGGGAGAAAATGTCCTATTTGAAGGGGGAACCGTGGTATTTCTTGGAGGAGATGTGATCTATTTGGGAGAAATGTGGCATGTCTGGAAGAAACTGTCCTCTTTTGGGGATAAAACAGGTACTTGTGGGTGAAAAGGTCCTATTTGAAGGGGGAAACCTGGTATTTCTTGGAGAAGATGTGATCTATTTGGGAGAAATGTGGCATTTCTGGAAGAAACTGTCCTGTTTTGGGGATAAAACAGGTATTTGTGGGTGAAAACACTGTATTTGAAGGGGGAAACCTGTTATTTCTTGGAGAAGATGTGATATATTTGGGAGAAATCTGGCATTTCTGGAAGAAACTGTCCTATTTTGGGGATAAAAGAGGTATTTGTGGGTGAAAAGGTCCTATTTGAAGGGGGAAACGTGGTATTTCTAGGAGAAGATGTGATATATTTGGGAGAAATCTGGCATTTCTGGAAGAATATGTCCAATTTGAGGGATAAAACAGGTATTTGTGGTTGAAAAGGTCCTATTTGAAGGGGGAATCCTGGTATTTCTTGGAGAAGATGTGATATGTTTGGGAGAAATGTGGCCTTTCTGGAAGAAACTGTCCTCTTTTGGGGATAAAACAGGTATTTGTGGGAGAAAAGGTCCTATTTGAAGGGGGAAAGCTGGTATTTCTTGGAGAAGATGTGATATATTTGGGTGATATGTTGCCTTTCTGAAAGAAAATGTCCTATTTGGGGGGAGAAGGCTGGTATTTGTGGGAGAAAAGGTCCTATTTCAGGAGGAATCCTGGTATTTCTTGGAGGAGATGTGATCTATTTGGGAGAAATATGGCATTTCTGGCAGAAAGTGTCCTATTTTGGGGATTAAGGACGTATTTGTGGGTGAAAAGGTCCTATTTGAAGGGGGAACCCTGTTATTTCTTGGAGAAGATGTGATATACTTGGGAGAAATCTGGCATTTCTGGAAGAAACTGTCCTCTTTTGGGGATAAAACAGGTATTTGTGGGTGAAAATTTCCTATTTGAAGGGGGAAACCTGGTATTTCTTGGAGAAGATATGATATATTTGAGAGAAATGTGGCCTTTCTTGAAGAAACTGTCCTCTTTTGGGGATAAAAGAGGTATTTGTGGTTGAAAAGGTCCTATTTCAAGGGGGAAACGTGGTATTTCTTGGAGAAGATGTGATATATTTGGGAGAAATGTGGCATTTCTGGAAGAAACTGTCCTCTTTTGGGGATAAAAGAGGTATTTGTGGGTGAAAAGGTCCTATTTGAAGGGGGAAACCTGGCATTTCTTGGAGAAGATGTGATCTATTTGAGAGAAATGTGGCATTTCTGGAGGAAAGTGTCGTCTTTTGGGGATAAAACAGGTATTTGTGGGTGAAAAGGTCCGAGTTGAAGGGGGAAAGCTGGTATTTCTTGGAGAAGATGTGATCTATTTGGGAGAAATGTGGCATGTCTGGAAGAAGCTGTCCTATTTTGGGGATAAAAGAGGTATTTGTGGGTGAAAAGGTCCTATTTGAAGGGGGAAAGCTGGTATTTCTTGGAGAAGATGTGATCTATATGGGAGAAATGTGGCCTTTCTGGAAGAAAATGTCCAATTTGGGGGGAGAAGGCTGGTAGTTTTGGGTGAGAAGGTCCTATTTCAGGAGGAATCCTGGTATTTCTTGGAGAAGATGTGATATATTTGGGAGAAATGTGGCCTTTCTGGAAGAAAATGTCCAATTTGGGGGGAGAAGGCTGGTAGTTTTGGGTGAGAAGGTCCTCTTTCAGGAGGAATCCTGGCATTTCTTGGAGAAGATGTGATATATTTGGGCAAAATGTGGCCTTTTCGGAAGAAACTGTCCTCTTTTGGGGATAAAAGAGGTATTAGTGGTTGAAAAGGTCGTATTTGAAGGGGGAAACGTGGTATTTCTTGGAGAAGATGTGATATATTTGGGAGAAATGTGGCATTTCTGGAAGAAAATGTCCTCTTTTGGGGATAAAAGAGGTATTTCATGGAGAAAAGGTCCTATTTGAAGGGGGAAAGCTGGTATTTCTTGGAGAAGATGTGATATATTTGGGAGAAATGTGGCCTTTCTGGAAGAAACTGTCCTATTTTGGGCATAAAACAGGTATTTGTGGTGGAAAAGGTCCTATTTGAAGGGGGAAACCTGGTATTTCTTGGAGAAGATGTGATATATTTGGGAGAAATGTGGCCTTTCTGGAAGAAACTGTCCTCTTTTGGGGATAAAAGAGGTATCTGTGGGTGAAAATGTCCTATTTGAAGGGGGAAAGCTGGTATTTCTTGGAGAAGATGTGATATATTTGGGAGAAATGAGGCATTTCTGGAAGAAACTGTCCTATCTGGGGGGAGAAGCCTGGTATTAGTGGTGAGAAGGTCCTATTTCACTAGGAATCCTGGTATTTCTTGGAGAAGATGTGATCTATTTGGGAGAAATGTGGCATTTCTGGAAGAAACGGTCCTCTTTTGGGGATAAAAGAGGTATTTGCGGGTGAAAAGGTCCTATTTGAAGGGGGAAACCTGGTATTTCTTGGAGAAGATGTGTTATATTTGGGAGAAATCTGGCATTTCTGGAAGAAACTGTCCTCTTTTGGGGATAAAACAGGTATGTGTGGGTGAAAAGGTCCTATTTGAAGGGGGAAACCTGGTATTTCTTGGAGAAGAAGTGTTATATTTGGGAGAAATCTGGCATTTCTGGAAGAAACTGTCGTATTTTGGGGATACAAGAGGTATTTGTGGGTGAAAAGGTCCTATTTGAAGTTGGAAACATGGTATTTCTTGGAGAAGATGTGATATATTTGGGAGAAATGTGGCCTTTCCGGAAGAAACTGTCCTCTTTTGGGGATAAAACAGGTATTTGTGGGTGATAAGGTCCTATTTGAAGGGGGAACCCTGGTATTTCTTGGAGGAGATGTGATATATTTGGGAGAAATGTGGCATGTCTGGAAGAAACTGTCCTCTTTTGGGGATAAAACAGGTATTTGTGGGTGAAAAGTTCCTATTTGAAGGGGGAAAGCTGGTATTTCTTGGAGAAGATGTGATATATTTGGGAGAAATGTGGCCTTTCTGGAAGAAAATGTCCTCTTTTGGGGATTAAACAGGTATTTGTGGGTGAAAAGGTCCTATTTGAAGGGGGAAACCTGGTATTTCTTGGAAAAGATGTGATATGTTTGGGAGAAATGTGGCCTTTCTGGAAGAAACTGTCCAATTTGAGGGATAAAACAGGTATTTTTGTTTGAAAAGGTCCTATTTGAAGGGGGAAACCTGGTATTTCTTGGAGAAGATGTGATCTATTTGAGAGAAATGTGGCATTTCTGGAGGAAAGTGTCGTCTTTTGGGGATAAAACAGGTATTTGTGGGTGAAAAGGTCCGATTTGAAGGGGGAAACCTGGTATTTCTTGGAGAAGATGTGATATATTTGGGAGAAATGTGGCATGTCTGGAAGAAACTGTCGTATTTTGGGGATACAAGAGGTATTTGTGGGTGAAAAGGTCGTATTTGAAGGGGGAAACGTGGTATTTCTTGGAGAATATGTGATATGTTTGGGAGAAATGTGGCATTTCTGGCAGAAACTGTCGTATTTTGGGGATAAAAGTGGTATTTGTCGGTGATAAGGTCCTATTTGAAGGGCGAAACCGGGTATTTCTTGGAGAAGATATGATCTATTTGGGAGAAATGTGGCATTTCTGGAAGAAACTGTCCTCTTTTGGGGATAAAAGAGGTATTTGTGGGTGAAAAGGTCATATTTGAAGGGGGAAACGTGGTATTTCTTGGAGAAGATGTGATATATTTGGGAGAAATGTGGCATTTCTGGAAGAATATTTCCAATTTGAGGGATAAAACAGGTATTTGTTGGTGAAAAGGTCCTATTTGAAGGGGGAAGCCTGGTATTTCTTGGAGAAGATGTGATATATTTGGGAGAAATGTGGCCTTTCTGGAAGAAACTGTCCTCTTTTGGGATAAAACAGGTATTTGTGGGAGAAAATGTCCTATTTGAAGGGGGAAACCTGGTATTTCTTGGAGAAGATGTGATCTATTTTGGAGAAATGTGGCATTTCTGGAAGAAACTGTCCTCTTTTGGGGATAAAAGAGGTATTTGTGGGTGAAAAGCTCCTATTTGAAGTTGGAAACCTGGTATTTCTTGGAGAAGATGTGATATATTTGGGAGAAATGTGGCATTTCTGGAAGAAACTGTCCTCTTTTGGGGATAAAACAGGTATTTGTGGGTGATAAGGTCCTATTTGAAGGGGGAACCCTGGTATTTCTTGGAGGAGATGTGATATATTTGGGAGAAATGTGGCATGTCTGGAAGAAACTGTCCTCTTTTGGGGATAAAACAGGTATTTGTGGGTGAAAAGGTCCTATTTGAAGGGGGAAAGCTGGTATTTCTTGGAGAAGAGGTGATATATTTGGTAGAAATGTGCGATTTCTGGAAGAAACTGTCCTCTTTTGGGGATAAAAGAGGTATTTGTGGGTGAAAAGGTCCTATTTGAAGGGGGAAAGCTGGTATTTCTTGGAGAAGATGTGATCTATTTGGGAGAAATGTGGCCTTTCTGGAAGAAACTGTCCTCTTTTGGGGATAAAAGAGGTATTTGTCGGTGAAAAGGTCGTATTTGAAGGGGGAAAGCTGGTATTTCTTGGAGAAGATGTGATATATTTGGGAGAAATGTGGCATTTCTGGAAGAAACTGTCCTCTTTTGGGGATAAAAGAGGTATTTGTGGGTGAAAAGGTCCTATTTGAAGGGGGAAACCTGGTATTTCTTGGAGAAGATGTGATATATTTGGGAGAAATGAGGCATTTCTGGAAGAAAATGTCCAATTTGTGGGGAGAAGGCTGGTAGTTGTGGGTGAGAAGGTCCTATTTCAGGAGGAATCCTGGTATTTCTTGGAGAAGAGGTGATATATTTGGGAGAAATGTGGCCTTTCTGGAAGAAACTGTCCTCTTTTGGGGATAAAAGAGGTATTTGTGGGTGAAAAGTTCCTATTTCAAGGAGGAAAGCTGGTATTTCTTGGAGAAGATGTGATCTATTAGGGAGAAATTGGCATTTCTGGAAGAAACTGTCCTCTTTTGGGGATAAAAGAGGTATTTGTGGGTGAAAAGGTCCTATTTGTAGGGGGAAACCTGGTATTTCTTGGAGAAGATGTGATATATTTGGGAGAAATGTGGCCTTTCTGGAAGAAACTGTCCTCTTTTGGGGGCAAAAACAGATATTTGTGGGAGAAAAGGTCCTATTTGAAGGGGGAACCGTGGTATTTCTTGGAGGAGATGTGATCTATTTGGGAGAAATGTGGCATGTCTTGAAGAAACTGTCCTCTTTTGGGGATAAAACAGGAACTTGTGGGTGAAAAGGTCCTATTTGAAGGGGGAAACCTGGTATTTCTTGGAGAAGATGTGATCTATTTGGGAGAAATGTGGCATGTCTGGAAGAAACTGTCCTCTTTTGGGGATACAAGAGGTATTTGTGGGTGAAAAGGTCCTATTTCAAGGAGGAAACGTGGTATTTCTTGGAGAAGATGTGATATGTTTGGGAGAAATGTGGCATTTCTGGCAGAAACTGTCGTCTTTTGGGGATAAAGAGGTATTTGTGGGTGAAAAGGTCCTATTTGAAGGGGGAAACCTGGTATTTCTTGGAGAAGATGTGATATATTTGGGAGAAATGTGGCATGTCAGGAAGAAACTGTCCTATTTTGGGGATAAAACAGGAACTTGTGGGTGAAAAGGTCCTATTTGAAGGGGGAAACCTGGTATTTCATGGAGAAGATGTGATCTATTTGGGAGAAATGTGGCATGTCTGGAAGAAACTGTCCTCTTTTGGGGTTAAAACAGGTATTTGTGGGTGTTAAGGTCCTATTTGAAGGGGGTATCCTGGTATTTCTTGGAGAAGATGTGATATGTTTGGGTGAAATGTGGCATTTCTGGACGTAACTGTTCTATTTTGGGGATAAGAGAGGTAGTTGTGGGTGAAAAGGACCTATTTGAAGGGGGAAAGCCGGTATTTCTTGGAGAAGATGTGATATATTTGGGTGATATGTGGCCTTTCTGGAAGAAAATGTCCTATTTGGGGGGAGAAGGCTGGTATTTGTGGGAGAAAAGGTTCTATTTCAGGAGGAATCCTGGTATTTCTTGGAGGAGATGTGATCTATTTGGGAGAAATCTGGCATTTCTGGCAGAAACTGTCCTATTTTGGGGATAAAGAGGTATTTGTGGTTGAAAAGGTCCTATTTGAAGGGGGAAAGCTGGTATTTCTTGGAGAAGATGTGATATGTTTGGGAGAAATGTGGCATTTCTGGAAGAAACTGTCCTCTTTTGGGGATAAAACAGGTATTTGTGGGTGATAAGGTCCTATTTGAAGGGGGAACCCTGGTATTTCTTGGAGGAGATGTGATATATTTGGGAGAAATGTGGCATGTCTGGAAGAAACTGTCCTCTTTTGGGGATAAAACAGGTATTTTTGTTTGAAAAGGTCCTATTTGAAGGGGGAAAGCTGGTATTTCTTGGAGAAGATGTGATATATTTGGGAGAAATGTGGCCTTTCTGGAAGAAAATGTCCTATTTTGGGGATAAAACAGGTATTTGTGGGTGAAAAGGTCCTATTTGAAGGGGGAAACCTGGTATTTCTTGGAGAAGATGTGATATGTTTGGGAGAAATGTGGCATTTCTGGAAGAATATGTCCAATTTGAGGGATAAAACAGGTATTTGTGGTTGAAAAGGTCCTATTTGAAGGGGGAAACCTGGCATTTCTTGGAGAAGATGTGATCTGTTTGAGAGAAATGTGGCCTTTCTGGAGGAAAGTGTCGTCTTTTGGGGATAAAAAAGGTATTTGTGGGTGAAAAGGTCCGATTTGAAGGGGGAAACCTGGTATTTCTTGGAGAAGATGTGATCTATTTGGGAGAAATGTGGCATGTCTGGAAGAAACTGTCCTCTTTTGGGGATACAAGAGGTATGTGTGGGTGAAAAGTTCCTATTTGAAGGGGGAAACGTGGTATTTCTTGGAGAAGATGTGATATGTTTGGGAGAAATGTGGCATTTCTGGCAGAAACTGTCGTATTTTGGGGATAAAAGTGGTATTTGTGGGTGATAAGGTCCTATTTGAAGGGGGAAACCTGGTATTTCTTGGAGAAGATGTGATATATTTGGGAGAAATGTGGCATTTCTGGAAGAAACTGTCCTCTTTTGGGGATCAAAGAGGTATTTGTGGGTGAAAAGGTCCTATTTGAAGGGGGAAAGCTGGTATTTCTTGGAGAAGATGTGATATATTTGGGAGAAATGTGGCCTTTCTGGAAGAAAATGTCCTCTTTTGGGGATAGAAGAGGTATTTGTGGGTGAAAAGGTCCTATTTGAAGGGGGAACCCTGGTATTTCTTGGAGAAGATGTGATATATTTGGGAGAAATGTGGCATTTCTGGAAGAAACTGTCCTCTTTTGGGGATAAAAGAGGTATTTGTGGGTGAAAAGGTCCTATTTGAAGGGGGAAACCTGGTATTTCTTGGAGAAGATGTGATATATTTGGGAGAAATGAGGCATTTCTGGAAGAAAATGTCCAATTTGTGGGGAGAAGGCTGGTAGTTGTGGGTGAGAAGGTCCTATTTCAGGAGGAATCCTGGTATTTCTTGGAGAAGATGTGATCTATTTGGGAGAAATGTGGCATGTCAGGAAGAAACTGTCCTATTTGGGGGATAAAACAGGTATTTGTGGGTGAAAAGGTCCTATTTGAAGGAGGAAACGTGGTATTTCTTGGAGAAGATGTGATATATTTGGGAGAAATGTGGCATTTCTGGAAGAATATGTCCAATTTGAGGGATAAAACAGGTATTTGTTGGTGAAAAGGTCCTATTTGAAGGGGGAAAGCTGGTATTTCTTGGAGAAGATGTGATATATTTGGGGGAAATGTGGCATTTCTGGAAGAAACTGTCCTATTTTGGGGATAAAAGAGGTATTTGTGGGTGAAAAGGTCCTATTTGAAGGGGGAAACGTGGTATTTCTTGGAGAAGATGTGATATATTTGGGAGAAATGTGGCATTTCTGGAAGAAACTGTCCTCTTTTGGGGATAAAAGAGGTATTTGTGGGTGAAAAGGTCGTATTTGAAGGGGGAACCCTGGTATTTCTTGGAGGAGATGTGAGATATTTGGGAGAAATGTGGCATTTCTGGAAGAAACTGTCCTCTTTTGGGGTAAAACAGGTATTTGTGGGTGAAAAGGTCCTATTTGAAGGGGGAAAGCTGGTATTTCTTGGAGAAGAGGTGATATATTTGGTAGAAATGTGCCATTTCTGGAAGAAACTGTCCTCTTTTGGGGATCAAAGAGGTATTTGTGGGTGAAAAGGTCCTATTTGAAGGGGGAAAGCTGGTATTTCTTGGAGAAGATGTGATATATTTGGGAGAAATGTGGCCTTTCTGGAAGAAACTGTCCTCTTTTGGGGACAAAAACAGATATTTGTGGGAGAAAATGTCCTATTTGAAGGGGGAACCGTGGTATTTCTTGGAGGAGATGTGATCTATTTGGGAGAAATGTGGCATGTCTGGAAGAAACTGTCCTCTTTTGGGGATAAAACAGGTACTTGTGGGTGAAAAGGTCCTATTTGAAGGGGGAAACCTGGTATTTCTTGGAGAAGATGTGATCTATTTGGGAGAAATGTGGCATTTCTGGAAGAAACTGTCCTGTTTTGGGGATAAAACAGGTATTTGTGGGTGAAAACACTGTATTTGAAGGGGGAAACCTGTTATTTCTTGGAGAAGATGTGATATATTTGGGAGAAATCTGGCATTTCTGGAAGAAACTGTCCTATTTTGGGGATAAAAGAGGTATTTGTGGGTGAAAAGGTCCTATTTGAAGGGGGAAACGTGGTATTTCTAGGAGAAGATGTGATATATTTGGGAGAAATCTGGCATTTCTGGAAGAATATGTCCAATTTGAGGATAAAACAGGTATTTGTGGTTGAAAAGGTCCTATTTGAAGGGGGAATCCTGGTATTTCTTGGAGAAGATGTGATATGTTTGGGAGAAATGTGGCCTTTCTGGAAGAAACTGTCCTCTTTTGGGGATAAAACAGGTATTTGTGGGAGAAAAGGTCCTATTTGAAGGGGGAAAGCTGGTATTTCTTGGAGAAGATGTGATATATTTGGGTGATATGTGGCCTTTCTGAAAGAAAATGTCCTATTTGGGGGGAGAAGGCTGGTATTTGTGGGAGAAAAGGTCCTATTTCAGGAGGAATCCTGGTATTTCTTGGAGGAGATGTGATCTATTTGGGAGAAATATGGCATTTCTGGCAGAAAGTGTCCTATTTTGGGGATAAAGGACGTATTTGTGGGTGAAAAGGTCCTATTTGAAGGGGGAACCCTGTTATTTCTTGGAGAAGATGTGATATACTTGGGAGAAATGTGGCATTTCTGGAAGAAACTGTCCTCTTTTGGGGATAAAACAGGTATTTGTGGGTGAAAATTTCCTATTTGAAGGGGGAAACCTGGTATTTCTTGGAGAAGATATGATATATTTGAGAGAAATGTGGCCTTTCTGGAAGAAACTGTCCTCTTTTGGGGATAAAAGAGGTATTTGTGGTTGAAAAGGTCCTATTTGAAGGGGGAAACGTGGTATTTCTTGGAGAAGATGTGATATATTTGGGAGAAATGTGGCATTTCTGGAAGAAACTGTCCTCTTTTGGGGATAAAAGAGGTATTTGTGGGTGAAAAGGTCCTATTTGAAGGGGGAAACCTGGCATTTCTTGGAGAAGATGTGATCTATTTGAGAGAAATGTGGCATTTCTGGAGGAAAGTGTCGTCTTTTGGGGATAAAACAGGTATTTGTGGGTGAAAAGGTCCGAGTTGAAGGGGGAAAGCTGGTATTTCTTGGAGAAGATGTGATCTATTTGGGAGAAATGTGGCATGTCTGGAAGAAGCTGTCCTATTTTGGGGATAAAAGAGGTATTTGTGGGTGAAAAGGTCCTATTTGAAGGGGGAAAGCTGGTATTTCTTGGAGAAGATGTGATCTATATGGGAGAAATGTGGCCTTTCTGGAAGAAAATGTCCAATTTGGGGGGAGAAGGCTGGTAGTTTTGGGTGAGAAGGTCCTATTTCAGGAGGAATCCTGGTATTTCTTGGAGAAGATGTGATATATTTGGGAGAAATGTGGCCTTTCTGGAAGAAAATGTCCAATTTGGGGGGAGAAGGCTGGTAGTTTTGGGTGAGAAGGTCCTCTTTCAGGAGGAATCCTGGCATTTCTTGGAGAAGATGTGATATATTTGGGCAAAATGTGGCCTTTTCGGAAGAAACTGTCCTCTTTTGGGGATAAAAGAGGTATTAGTGGTTGAAAAGGTCGTATTTGAAGGGGGAAACGTGGTATTTCTTGGAGAAGATGTGATATATTTGGGAGAAATGTGGCATTTCTGGAAGAAAATGTCCTCTTTTGGGGATAAAAGAGGTATTTCATGGAGAAAAGGTCCTATTTGAAGGGGGAAAGCTGGTATTTCTTGGAGAAGATGTGATATATTTGGGAGAAATGTGGCCTTTCTGGAAGAAACTGTCCTATTTTGGGCATAAAACAGGTATTTGTGGTGGAAAAGGTCCTATTTGAAGGGGGAAACCTGGTATTTCTTGGAGAAGATGTGATATATTTGGGAGAAATGTGGCCTTTCTGGAAGAAACTGTCCTCTTTTGGGGATAAAAGAGGTATCTGTGGGTGAAAATGTCCTATTTGAAGGGGGAAAGCTGGTATTTCTTGGAGAAGATGTGATATATTTGGGAGAAATGAGGCATTTCTGGAAGAAACTGTCCTATCTGGGGGGAGAAGCCTGGTATTAGTGGTGAGAAGGTCCTATTTCACTAGGAATCCTGGTATTTCTTGGAGAAGATGTGATATATTTGGGAGAAATGTGGCATTTCTGGAAGAAACTGTCCTCTTTTGGGGATAAAAGAGGTATTAGTGGTTGAAAAGGTCCTATTTGAAAAAGGAAAGCTGGTATTTCTTGGAGAAGATGTGATATATTTGGGAGAAATATGGCATGTCTTGAAGAAACTGTCCTCTTTTGGGGATAAAAGAGGTATTTGTGGGTGAAAAGGTCCTATTTGAAGGGGGAAACCTGGTATTTCTTGGAGAAGATGTGATATATTTGGGAGAAATGTGGCAAGTCTGGAAGAAACTGTCCTCTTTTGGGGATAAAAGAGGTATTTGTGGGTGAAAAGGTCCTATTTGAAGGGGGAAACCTGGTATTTCTTGGAGAAGATGTGATATATTTGGGAGAAATGTGGCATGTCTGGAAGAAGCTGTCCTATTTTGCGGATCAAACAGGTATTTGTGGGTGAAAAGGTCCTATTTGAAGGGGGAAAGCTGGTATTTCTTGGAGAAGATGTGATATATTTGGGAGAAATGTGGCCTTTCTGGAAGAAAATGACCAATTTGGGAGGAGAAGGCTGGTAGTTTTGGGTGAGAAGGTCCTATTTCAGGAGGAATCCTGGTATTTCTTGGAGAAGATGTGATATATTTGGGAGAAATGTGGCCTTTCTGGAAGAAAATGTCCAATTTGGGGGGAGAAGGCTGGTAGTTTTGGGTGAGAAGGTCCTATTTCAGGAGGAATCCTGGCATTTCTTGGAGAAGATGTGATATATTTGGGAGAAATGTGGCCTTTCCGGAAGAAACTGTCCTCTTTTGGGGATAAAAGAGGTATTAGTGGTTGAAAAGGTCCTATTTGAAGGGGGAAAGCTGGTATTTCTTGGAGAAGATGTGATCTATTTGGGAGAAATGTGGCATTTCTGGAAGAAACTGTCGTATTTTGGGCATAAAACAGGTATTTGTGGGAGAAAAGGTCCTATTTCCAGGGGGAAACCTGGTATTTCTTGGAGAAGATGTGATCTATTTGGGAGAAATGTGGCATTTCTGGAAGAAACTGTCCTCTTTTGGGGATAAAAGAGGTATTTGTGGGTGAAAAGGTCCTATATGAAGGGGAAAACCTGGTATTTCTTGGAGAAGATGTGATCTATTTGGGAGAAATGTGGCATGTCTGGAAGAAACTGTCCTCTTTTGGGGATCAAACAGGTATTTCATGGAGAAAAGGTCCTATTTGAAGGGGAAAGCCTGGTATTTCCTGGAGAAGATGTGATATATTTGGGAGAAATGAGGCATTTCTGGAAGAAAATGTCCAATTTGTGGGGAGAGGGCAGATAGTTGTGGGTGAGAAGGTCCTATTTCAGGAGGAATCCCGGTATTTCTTGGAGAAGATGTGATATATTTGGGAGAAATGTGGCATTTCTTGATGAAACCGTCCTCTTTTGGGGATAAAAGAGGTATTTGTGGGTGAAAAGGTCCTATTTGAAGGGGGAAAGCTGGTATTTCTTGGAGAAGATGTGGTATATTTGGGAGAAATGTGGCATTTCTGGAAGAAACTGTCCTCTTTTGGGGATAAAACAGGTATGTGTGGGTGAAAAGGTCCTATTTGAAGGGGGAAACCTGGTATTTCTTGGAGAAGATGTGTTATATTTGGGAGAAATCTGGCATTTCTGGAAGAAACTGTCCTCTTTTGGGGATAAAACAGGTATTTGTGGGTGAAAAGGTCCTATTTGAAGTTGGAAACATGGTATTTCTTGGAGAAGATGTGATCTATTTGGGAGAAATGTGGCATTTCTGGAAGAAACTGTCCTCTTTTGGGGATAAAACAGGTATTTGTGGGTGATAAGGTCCTATTTGAAGGGGGAACCCTGGTATTTCTTGGAGGAGATGTGATATATTTGGGAGAAATGTGGCATGTCTGGAAGAAACTGTCCTCTTTTGGGGATAAAAGAGGTATTTGTGGGTGAAAAGGTCCTATTTGAAGGGGGAAAGCTGGTATTTCTTGGAGAAGATGTGATATATTTGGGAGAAATGTGGCCTTTCTGGAAGAAAATGTCCTATTTTGGGGATAAAACAGGTATTTGTGGGTGAAAAGGTCCTATTTGAAGGGGGAAACCTGGTATTTCTTGGAGAAGATGTGATCTATTTGAGAGAAATGTGGCATTTCTGGAGGAAAGTGTCGTCTTTTGGGGATAAAACAGGTATTTGTGGGTGAAAAGGTCCGAATTGAAGGGGGAAAGCTGGTATTTCTTGGAGAAGATGTGATCTATTTGGGAGAAATGTGGCATGTCTGGAAGAAACTGTCCTATTTTGGGGATAAAAGAGGTATTTGTGGGTGAAAAGGTCCTATTTGATGGGGGAAACGTGGTATTTCTTGGAGAAGATGTGATATATTTGGGAGAAATGTGGCATTTCTGGAAGAATATGTCCAATTTGAGGGATGAAACAGGTATTTGTGGGTGAAAAGGTCCTATTTGAAGGGGGAAGCCTGGTATTTCTTGGAGAAGATGTGGTATATTTGGGAGAAATGTGGCCTTTCTGGAAGAAACTGTCCTCTTTTGGGGATAAAACAGGTATTTGTGGGAGAAAATGTCCTATTTGAAGGGGGAAACCTGGTATTTCTTGGAGAAGATATGATCTATTTGGGAGAAATGTGGCATTTCTGGAAGAAACTGTCCTCTTTTGGGGATAAAAGAGGTATTTGTGGGTGAAAAGGTCCTATTTGAAGGGGGAAACGTGGTATTTCTTGGAGAAGATGTGATATATTTGGGAGAAATCTGGCATTTCTGGAAGAATATGTCCAATTTGAGGGATAAAACAGGTATTTGTGGTTGAAAAGGTCCTATTTGAAGGGGGAATCCTGGTATTTCTTGGAGAAGATGTGATATGTTTGGGAGAAATGTGGCCTTTCTGGAAGAAACTGTCCTCTTTTCGGGATAAAACAGGTATTTGTGGGAGAAAAGGTCCTATTTGAAGGGGGAAAGCTGGTATTTCTTGGAGAAGATGTGATATATTTGGGTGATATGTGGCCTTTCTGAAAGAAAATGTCCTATTTGGAGGGAGAAGGCTGGTATTTGTGGGAGAAAAGGTCCTATTTCAGGAGGAATCCTGGTATTTCTTGGAGGAGATGTGATCTATTTGGGAGAAATACGACATTTCAAGCAGAAAGTGTCCCATTTTGGGGATAAAGGACGTATTTGTGGGTGAAAAGGTCCTATTTGAAGGGGGAACCCTGTTATTTCTTGGAGAAGATGTGATATACTTGGGAGAAATCTGGCATTTCTGGAAGAAACTGTCCTCTTTTGGGGATAAAAGAGGTATTTGTGGTTGAAAAGGTCCTATTTGAAGGGGGAAACGTGGTATTTCTTGGAGAAGATGTGATATATTTGGGAGAAATGTGGCATTTCTGGAAGAAACTGTCCTCTTTTGGGGATAAAAGAGGTATTTGTGGGTGAAAAGGTCCTATTTGAAGGGGGAAACGTGGTATTTCTTGGAGGAGTTGTGATATATTTGGGAGAAATCTGGCATTTCTGGAAGCGTATGTCCAATTTGAGGGATAAAACAGGTATTTGTGGTTGAAAAGGTCCTATTTGAAGGGGGAAACCTGGTATATCTTGGAGATGATGTGATCTATTTGAGAGAAATGTGGCATTTCTGGAGGAAAGTGTCGTCTTTTGGGGATAAAACAGGTATTTGTGGGTGAAAAGGTCCTATTTGAAGGGGGAAAGCTGGTATTTCTTGGAGAAGATGTGATCTATTTGGGAGAAATGTGGCATGTCTGGAAGAAGCTGTCCTCTTTTGGGGATAAAAGAGGTATTTGTGGGTGAAAAGGTCCTATTTGAAGGGGGAAAGCTGGTATTTCTTGGAGAAGATGTGATCTATATGGGAGAAATGTGGCCTTTCTGGAAGAAAATGTCCAATTTGGGGGGAGAAGGCTGGTAGTTTTGGGTGAGAAGGTCCTATTTCAGGAGGAATCCTGGTATTTCTTGGAGAAGATGTGATATATTTGGGAGAAATGTGGCCTTTCTAGAAGAAAATGTCCAATTTGGGGGGAGAAGGCTGGTAGTTTTGGGTGAGAAGGTCCTCTTTCAGGAGGAATCCTGGCATTTCTTGGAGAAGATGTGATATATTTGGGTGAAATGTGGCCTTTTCGGAAGAAACTGTCCTCTTTTGGGGATAAAACAGGTATTAGTGGTTGAAAAGGTCCTATTTGAAGGGGGAAACCTGGTATTTCTTGGAGAAGATGTGATATATTTGGGAGAAATGTGGCATTTCTGGAAGAAAATGTCCTCTTTTGGGGATAAAAGAGGTATTTCATGGAGAAAAGGTCCTAATTCAAGGGGGAAACCTGGTATTTCTTGGAGAAGATGTGATCTATTTGGGAGAAATGTGGCATTTCAGGAAGAAACTGTCCTATTTTGGGGATAAAAGATGTATTTGTGGGTGAAAAGGTCCTATTTGAAGGGGGAAAGCTGGTATTTCTTGGAGAAGATGTGATATATTTGGGAGAAATGTGGCCTTTCTGGAAGAAACTGTCCTCTTTTGGGGATAAAAGAGGTATCTGTGGGTGAAAATGTCCTATTTGAAGGGGGAAAGCTGGTATTTCTTGGAGAAGATGTGATATATTTGGGAGAAATGAGGCATTTCTGGAAGAAACTGTCCTATCTGGGGGGAGAAGCCTGGTATTAGTGGTGAGAAGGTCCTATTTCACTAGGAATCCTGGTATTTCTTGGAGAAGATGTGATCTATTTGGGAGAAATGTGGCATTTCTGGAAGAAACTGTCCTCTTTTGGGGATAAAAGAGGTATTAGTGGTTGAAAAGGTCCTATTTGAAAAAGGAAAGCTGGTATTTCTTGGAGAAGTTGTGATATATTTGGGAGAAATGTGGCATGTCTGGCAGAAACTGTCCTATTTTGGGGATAAAACAGGTATTTGTGGGTGAAAAGGTCCTACTTGAAGGGGGAACCCTGGTATTTCTTGGAGAAGATGTGATATATTTGGGAGAAATGTGGCATTTCTGGAAGAAACTGTCCTCTTTTGGGGATCAAAGAGGTATTTGTGGGTGATAAGGTCCTATTTGAAGGGGGAATCCTGTTATTTCTTGGAGAAGATGTGATATATTTGGGAGAAATGTGGCCTTTCTGGAAGAAGCTGTCGTATTTTGCGGATCAAACAGGTATTTGCGGGTGAAAAGGTCCTATTTGAAGGGGGAAAGCTGGTATTTCTTGGAGAAGATGTGATATATTTGGGAGAAATGTGGCCTTTCTGGAAGAAAATGTCCAATTTGGGGGGAGAAGGCTGGTAGTTTTGGGTGAGAAGGTCCTATTTCAGGAGGAATCCTGGTATTTCTTGGAGAAGATGTGATATATTTGGGAGAAATGTGGCCTTTCTGGAAGAAAATGTCCAATTTGGGGCGAGAAGGCTGGTAGTTTTGGGTGAGAAGGTCCTATTTCAGGAGGAATCCTGGCATTTCTTGGAGAAGATGTGATCTATTTGAGAGAAATGTGGCATGTCTGGAAGAAACTGTCCTCTTTTGGGGATAAAAGAGGTATTAGTGGTTGAAAAGGTCCTATTTGAAAGGGGAAAGCTGGTATTTCTTGGAGAAGATGTGATCTATTTGGGAGAAATGTGGCATTTCTGGAAGAAACTGTCGTATTTTGGGCATAAAACAGGTATTTGTGGGAGAAAAGGTCCTATTTCCAGGGGGAAACCTGGTATTTCTTGGAGAAGATGTGATCTATTTGGGAGAAATGTGGCATTTCTGGAAGAAACTGTCCTCTTTTGGGGATAAAACAGGTATTTGTGGGTGAAAAGGTCCTATTTGAAGGGGAAAACCTGGTATTTCTTGGAGAAGATGTGATCTATTTGGGAGAAATGTGGCCTTTCTTGAAGAAACTGTCCTCTTTTGGGGTTAAAAGAGGTATTTCATGGAGAAAAGGTCCTATTTGAAGGGGGAAACGTGGTATTTCTTGGAGAAGATGTGATATATTTGGGAGAAATGAGGCATTTCTGGAAGAAAATGTCCAATTTGTGGGGAGAGGGCTGGTAGTTGTGGGTGAGAAGGTCCTATTTCAGGAGGAATCCCGGTATTTCTTGGAGAAGATGTGATCTATTTGGGAGAAATGTGGCATTTCTGGAAGAAACGGTCCTCTTTTGGGGATAAAAGAGGTATTTTTGGGTGAAAAGGTCCTATTTGAAGGGGGAAAGCTGGTATTTCTTGGAGAAGATGTGATCTATTTGGGAGAAATGTGGCATGTCAGGAAGAAACTGTCCTATTTTGGGGATAAAACAGGAACTTGTGGGTGAAAAGGTCCTATTTGAAGGGGGAAACCTGGTATTTCTTGGAGAAGATGTGATATATTTGGGAGAAATGTGGCCTTTCTGGAAGAAAATGTCCAATTTGGGGGGAGAAGGCTGGTAGTTTTGGGTGAGAAGGTCCTCTTTCAGGAGGAATCCTGGCATTTCTTGGAGAAGATGTGATATATTTGGGCAAAATGCGGCCTTTTCGGAAGAAACTGTCCTCTTTTGGGGATAAAAGAGGTATTAGTGGTTGAAAAGGTCGTATTTGAAGGGGGAAACGTGGTATTTCTTGGAGAAGATGTGATATATTTGGGAGAAATGTGGCATTTCTGGAAGAAAATGTCCTCTTTTGGGGATAAAAGAGGTATTTCATGGAGAAAAGGTCCTATTTGAAGGGGGAAAGCTGGTATTTCTTGGAGAAGATGTGATATATTTGGGAGAAATGTGGACTTTCTGGAAGAAACTGTCCTATTTTGGGCATAAAACAGGTATTTGTGGGTGAAAAGGTCCTATTTGAAGGGGGAAACCTGGTATTTCTTGGAGAAGATGTGATATATTTGGGAGAAATGTGGCCTTTCTGGAAGAAACTGTCCTCTTTTGGGGATAAAAGAGGTATCTGTGGGTGAAAATGTCCTATTTGAAGGGGGAAACCTGGTATTTCTTGGAGAAGATGTGATATATTTGGGAGAAATGTGGCATTTCTGGAAGAAACTGTCCTATCTGGGGGGAGAAGCCTGGTATTAGTGGTGAGAAGGTCCTATTTCACTAGGAATCCTGGTATTTCTTGGAGAAGATGTGATATATTTGGGAGAAATGTGGCATTTCTGGAAGAAACTGTCCTCTTTTGGGGATAAAAGAGGTATTAGTGGTTGAAAAGGTCCTATTTGAAAAAGGAAAGCTGGTATTTCTTGGAGAAGATGTGATATATTTGGGAGAAATGTGGCATGTCTTGAAAAAACTGTCCTCTTTTGGGGATAAAAGAGGTATTTGTGGGTGAAAAGGTCCTATTTGAAGGGGGAAACCTGGTATTTCTTGGAGAAGATGTGATATATTTGGGAGAAATGTGGCCTTTCTGGAAGAAACTGTCCTCTTTTGGGGATAAAAGAGGTATTTGTGGGTGAAAAGGTCCTATTTGAAGGGGGAAACCTGGTATTTCTTGGAGAAGATGTGATATATTTGGGAGAAATGTGGCATGTCTGGTAGAAGCTGTCCTATTTTGCGGATCAAACAGGTATTTGTGGGTGAAAAGGTCCTATTTGAAGGGGGAAAGCTGGTATTTCTTGGAGAAGATGTGATATATTTGGGAGAAATGTGGCCTTTCTGGAAGAAAATGACCAATTTGGGAGGAGATGGCTGGTAGTTTTGGGTGAGAAGGTCCTATTTCAGGAGGAATCCTGGTATTTCTTGGAGAAGATGTGATATATTTGGGAGAAATGTGGCCTTTCTGGAAGAAAATGTCCAATTTGGGGGGAGAAGGCTGGTAGTTTTGGGTGAGAAGGTCCTATTTCAGGAGGAATCCTGGCATTTCTTGGAGAAGATGTGATATATTTGGGAGAAATGTGGCCTTTCCGGAAGAAACTGTCCTCTTTTGGGGATAAAAGAGGTATTAGTGGTTGAAAAGGTCCTATTTGAAGGGGGAAAGCTGGTATTTCTTGGAGAAGATGTGATCTATTTGGGAGAAATGTGGCATTTCTGGAAGAAACTGTCGTATTTTGGGCATAAAACAGGTATTTGTGGGTGAAAAGGTCCTATTTGAAGGGGGAAAGCTGGTATTTCTTGGAGAAGATGTGATCTATTTGGGAGAAATGTGGCGTTTCTGGAAGAAACGGTCCTCTTTTGGGGATAAAAGAGGTATTTGTGGGTGAAAAGGTCCTATTTGAAGGGGGAACCCTGGTATTTCTTGGAGAAGATGTGGTATATTTGGGAGAAATGTGGCATTTCTGGAAGAAACTGTCCTCTTTTGGGGATAAAACAGGTATGTGTGGGTGAAAAGGTCCTATTTGAAGGGGGAAACCTGGTATTTCTTGGAGAAGATGTGTTATATTTGGGAGAAATCTGGCATTTCTGGAAGAAACTGTCCTCTTTTGGGGATAAAACAGGTATTTGTGGGTGAAAAGGTCCTATTTGAAGTTGGAAACATGGTATTTCTTGGAGAAGATGTGATCTATTTGGGAGAAATGTGGCATTTCTGGAAGAAACTGTCCTCTTTTGGGGATAAAACAGGTATTTGTGGATGATAAGGTCCTATTTGAAGGGGGAACCCTGGTATTTCTTGGAGGAGATGTGATATATTTGGGAGAAATGTGGCCTTTCTGGAAGAAACTGTCCTCTTTTGGGGATAAAAGAGGTATTTGTGGGTGAAAAGGTCCTATTTGAAGGGGGAAAGCTGGTATTTCTTGGAGAAGATGTGATATATTTGGGAGAAATGTGGCCTTTCTGGAAGAAAATGTCCTATTTTGGGGATAAAACAGGTATTTGTGGGTGAAAAGGTCCTATTTGAAGGGGGAAACCTGGTATTTCTTGGAGAAGATGTGATCTAATTGAGAGAAATGTGGCATTTCTGGAGGAAAGTGTCGTCTTTTGGGGATAAAACAGGTATTTGTGGGTGAAAAGGTCCGATTTGAAGGGGGAAACCTGGTATTTCTTGGAGAAGATGTGATCTATTTGGGAGAAATGTGGCATGTCTGGAAGAAACTGTCCTCTTTTGGGGATCAAACAGGTATTTCATGGAGAAAAGGTCCTATTTGAAGGGGAAAGCCTGGTATTTCCTGGAGAAGATGTGATATATTTGGGAGAAATGTGGCATGTCTGGAAGAAAATGTCCTATTTGGGGGAGAAGGCTGGTATTTGTGGGAGAAAAGGTCCTATTTCAGGAGGAATCCTGGTATTTCTTGGAGGAGATGTGATCTATTTGGGAGAAATACGACATTTCAAGCAGAAAGTGTCCCATTTTGGGGATAAAGGACGTATTTGTGGGTGAAAAGGTCCTATTTGAAGGGGGAACCCTGTTATTTCTTGGAGAAGATGTGATATACTTGGGAGAAATCTGGCATTTCTGGAAGAAACTGTCCTATTTTGGGGATAAAAGAGGTATTTGTGGGTGAAAAGGTCCTATTTGAAGTTGGAAACCTGGTATTTCTTGGAGAAGATGTGATGTGTTTGGGAGAAATGTGGCATTTCTGGAAGAAACTGTCCTCTTTTGGGGATAAAAGAGGTATTTGTGGGTGAAAAGGTCCTATTTGAAGGGGGAAACGTGGTATTTCTTGGAGGAGTTGTGATATATTTGGGAGAAATCTGGCATTTCTGGAAGCATATGTCCAATTTGAGGGATAAAACAGGTATTTGTGGTTGAAAAGGTCCTATTTGAAGGGGGAAACCTGGTATATCTTGGAGAAGATGTGATCTATTTGAGAGAAATGTGGCATTTCTGGAGGAAAGTGTCGTCTTTTGGGGATAAAACAGGTATTTGTGGGTGAAAAGGTCCTATTTGAAGGGGGAAAGCTGGTATTTCTTGGAGAAGATGTGATCTATTTGGGAGAAATGTGGCATGTCTGGAAGAAGCTGTCCTATTTTGGGGATAAAAGAGGTATTTGTGGGTGAAAAGGTCCTATTTGAAGGGGGAAAGCTGGTATTTCTTGGAGAAGATGTGATCTATATGGGAGAAATGTGGCCTTTCTGGAAGAAAATGTCCAATTTGGGGGGAGAAGGCTGGTAGTTTTGGGCGAGAAGGTCCTATTTCAGGAGGAATCCTGGTATTTCTTGGAGAAGATGTGATATATTTGGGAGAAATGTGGCCTTTCTGGAAGAAAATGTCCAATTTGGGGGGAGAAGGCTGGTAGTTTTGGGTGAGAAGGTCCTCTTTCAGGAGGAATCCTGGCATTTCTTGGAGAAGATGTGATCTATTTGGGAGAAATGTGGCCTTTTCGGAAGAAACTGTCCTCTTTTGGGGATAAAAGAGGTATTAGTGGTTGAAAAGGTCCTATTTGAAGGGGGAAACCTGGTATTTCTTGGAGAAGATGTGATATATTTGGGAGAAATGTGGCATTTCTGGAAGAAAATGTCCTCTTTTGGGGATAAAAGAGGTATTTCATGGAGAAAAGGTCCTAATTCAAGGGGGAAACCTGGTATTTCTTGGAGAAGATGTGATCTATTTGGGAGAAATGTGGCATTTCAGGAAGAAACTGTCCTATTTTGGGGATAAAAGATGTATTTGTGGGTGAAAAGGTCCTATTTGAAGGGGGAAAGCTGGTATTTCTTGGAGAAGATGTGATATATTTGGGAGAAATGTGGCCTTTCTGGAAGAAACTGTCCTCTTTTGGGGATAAAAGAGGTATCTGTGGGTGAAAATGTCCTATTTGAAGGGGGAAAGCAGGTATTTCTTGGAGAAGATGTGATATATTTGGGAGAAATGAGGCATTTCTGGAAGAAACTGTCCTATCTGGGGGGAGAAGCCTGGTATTAGTGGTGAGAAGGTCCTATTTCACTAGGAATCCTGGTATTTCTTGGAGAAGATGTGATCTATTTGGGAGAAATGTGGCATGTCTGGAAGAAACTGTCCTCTTTTGGGGATAAAAGAGGTATTAGTGGTTGAAAAGGTCCTATTTGAAAAAGGAAAGCTGGTATTTCTTGGAGAAGTTGTGATATATTTGGGAGAAATGTGGCATGTCTGGCAGAAACTGTCCTATTTTGGGGATAAAACAGGTATTTGTGGGTGAAAAGGTCCTACTTGAAGGGGGAACCCTGGTATTTCTTGGAGAAGATGTGATATATTTGGGAGAAATGTGGCATTTCTGGAAGAAACTGTCCTCTTTTGGGGATAAAAGAGGTATTTGTGGGTGATAAGGTCCTATTTGAAGGGGGAATCCTGTTATTTCTTGGAGAAGATGTGATATATTTGGGAGAAATGTGGCCTTTCTGGAAGAAGCTGTCGTATTTTGCGGATCAAACAGGTATTTGCGGGTGAAATGGTCCTATTTGAAGGGGGAAAGCTGGTATTTCTTGGAGAAGATGTGATATATTTGGGAGAAATGTGGCCTTTCTGGAAGAAAATGTCCAATTTGGGGGGAGAAGGCTGGTAGTTTTGGGTGAGAAGGTCCTATTTCAGGAGGAATCCTGGTATTTCTTGGAGAAGATGTGATATATTTGGGAGAAATGTGGCCTTTCTGGAAGAAAATGTCCAATTTGGGGGGAGAAGGCTGGTAGTTTTGGGTGAGAAGGTCCTATTTCAGGAGGAATCCTGGCATTTCTTGGAGAAGATGTGATCTATTTGGGAGAAATGTGGCATGTCTGGAAGAAACTGTCCTCTTTTGGGGATAAAAGAGGTATTAGTGGTTGAAAAGGTCCTATTTGAAAGGGGAAAGCTGGTATTTCTTGGAGAAGATGTGATCTATTTGGGAGAAATGTGGCATTTCTGGAAGAAACTGTCGTATTTTGGGCATAAAACAGGTATTTGTGGGAGAAAAGGTCCTATTTCCAGGGGGAAACCTGTTATTTCTTGGAGAAGATGTGATCTATTTGGGAGAAATGTGGCATTTCTGGAAGAAACTGTCCTGTTTTGGGGATAAAACAGGTATTTGTGGGTGAAAAGGTCCTATTTGAAGGGGAAAACCTGGTATTTCTTGGAGAAGATGTGATCTATTTGGGAGAAATGTGGCATGTCTGGAAGAAACTGTCCTCTTTTGGGGTTAAAAGAGGTATTTCATGGAGAAAAGTTCCTATTTGAAGGGGGAACCCTGGTATTTCCTGGAGAAGATGTGATATATTTGGGAGAAATGAGGCATTTCTGGAAGAAAATGTCCAATTTGTGGGGAGAGGGCTGGTAGTTGTGGGTGAGAAGGTCCTATTTCAGGAGGAATCCCGGTATTTCTTGGAGAAGATGTGATCTATTTGGGAGAAATGTGGCATTTCTGGAAGAAACGGTCCTCTTTTGGGGATAAAAGAGGTATTTGTGGGTGAAAAGGTCCTATTTGAAGGGGGAAAGCTGGTATTTCTTGGAGAAGATGTGATCTATTTGGGAGAAATGTGGCATTTCTGGAAGAAACTGTCCTCTTTTGGGGATAAAAGAGGTATTTGTGGGTGAAAAGGTCCTATTTGAAGGGGGAACCCTGGTATTTCTTGGAGAAGATGTGGTATATTTGGGAGAAATGTGGCATTTCTGGAAGAAACTGTCCTCTTTTGGGGATAAAACAGGTATGTGTGGGTGAAAAGGTCCTATTTGAAGGGGGAAAGCTGGTATTTCTTGGAGAAGATGTGATATATTTGGGAGAAATGTGGCATTTCTGGAAGAAACTGTCCTATTTTGGGGATAAAACAGGTATGTGTGGGTGAAATGGTCCTATTTGAAGTTGGAAACATGGTATTTCTTGGAGAAGATGTGATATATTTGGGAGAAATGTGGCATTTCTGGAAGAAACTGTCCTCTTTTGGGGATAAAACAGGTATTTGTGGGTGATAAGGTCCTATTTGAAGGGGGAACCCTGGTATTTCTTGGAGGAGATGTGATATATTTGGGAGAAATGTGGCATGTCTGGAAGAAACTGTCCTCTTTTGGGGATAAAAGAGGTATTTGTGGGTGAAAAGGTCCTATTTGAAGGGGGAAAGCTGGTATTTCTTGGAGAAGATGTGATCTATTTGGGAGAAATGTGGCATGTCTGGAAGAAAGTGTCCTCTTTTGGGGATAAAACAGGTATTTGTGGGTGAAAAGGTCCTATTTGAAGTGGGAAACCTGGTATTTCTTGGAGAAGATGTGATATATTTGGGAGAAATGTGGCATGTCTGGAAGAAAATGTCCAATTTGGGGGGAGAAGGCTTGTAGTTTTGGGTGAGAAGGTCCTATTTCAAGAGGAATCCTGGTATTTCTTGGCGAAGATGTGATATATTTGGGAGAAATGTGGCATTTGTGGAAGAAAATGTCCAATTTCGGGGGAGAAGGCTGGTAGTTTTGGGTGAGAAGGTCCTATTTCAGGAGGAATCCTGGCATTTCTTGGAGAAGATGTGATATATTTGGGAGAAATGAGGCATTTCTGGAAGAAACTGTCCTATCTGGGGGGAGAAGCCTGGTATTAGTGGTGAGAAGGTCCCATTTCACTAGGAATCCTGGTATTTCTTGGAGAAGATGTGATATATTTGGGAGAAATGTGGCATTTCTGGAAGAAACTGTCCTCTTTTGGGGATAAAAGAGGTATTTGTGGGTGAAAAGGTCCTATTTGAAGGGGGAACCCTGGTATTTCTTGGAGAAGATGTGGTATATTTGGGAGAAATGTGGCATTTCTGGAAGAAACTGTCCTCTTTTGGGGATCAAAGAGGTATTTGTGGGTGATAAGGTCCTATTTGAAGGGGGAACCCTGGTATTTCTTGGAGAAGATGTGATATATTTGGGAGAAATGTGGCATGTCTGGAAGAAGCTGTCCTATTTTGCGGATCAAACAGGTATTTGCGGGTGAAAAGGTCCTATTTGAAGGGGGAAAGCTGGTATTTCTTGGAGAAGATGTGATATATTTGGGAGAAATGTGGCCTTTCTGGAAGAAAATGTCCAATTTGGGGGGAGAAGGCTGGTAGTTTTGGGTGAGAAGGTCCTATTTCAGGAGGAATCCTGGTATTTCTTGGAGAAGATGTGATATATTTGGGAGAAATGTGGCCTTTCTGGAAGAAAATGTCCAATTTGGGGGGAGAAGGCTGGTAGTTTTGGGTGAGAAGGTCCTATTTCAGGAGGAATCCTGGCATTTCTTGGAGAAGATGTGATCTATTTGGGAGAAATGTGGCCTTTCCGGAAGAAACTGTCCTCTTTTGGGGATAAAAGAGGTATTAGTGGGAGAAAAGGTCCTATTTGAAAGGGGAAAGCTGGTATTTCTTGGAGAAGATGTGATCTATTTGGGAGAAATGTGGCATTTCTGGAAGAAACTGTCGTATTTTGGGCATAAAACAGGTATTTGAGGGAGAAAAGGTCCTATTTCCAGGGGGAAAGCTGTTATTTCTTGGAGAAGATGTGATATATTTGGGAGAAATGTGGCATTTCTGGAAGAAACTGTCCTCTTTTGGGGATAAAAGAGGTATTTGTGGGTGAAAAGGTCCTATTTGAAGGGGAAAACCTGTTATTTCTTGGAGAAGATGTGATCTATTTGGGAGAAATGTGGCATTTCTGGAAGAAAATGTCCTCTTTTGGGGATAAAAGAGGTATTTCATGGAGAAAAGGTCCTATTTGAAGGGGGAACCCTGGTATTTCCTGGAGAAGATGTGATATATTTGGGAGAAATGAGGCATTTCTGGATGAAAATGTCCAATTTGTGGGGAGAGGGCTGGTAGTTGTGGGTGAGAAGGTCCTATTTCAGGAGGAATCCCGGTATTTCTTGGAGAAGATGTGATCTATTTGGGAGAAATGTGGCATTTCTGGAAGAAACGGTCCTCTTTTGGGGATAAAAGAGGTATTTGTGGGTGAAAAGGTCCTATTTGAAGGGGGAAAGCTGGTATTTCTTGGAGAAGATGTGATCTATTTGGGAGAAATGTGGCATTTCTGGAAGAAACGGTCCTCTTTTGGGGATAAAAGAGGTATTTGTGGGTGAAAAGGTCCTATTTGAAGGGGGAACCCTGGTATTTCTTGGAGAAGATGTGGTATATTTGGGAGAAATGTGGCATTTCTGGAAGAAACTGTCCTCTTTTGGGGATAAAACAGGTATGTGTGGGTGAAAAGGTCCTATTTGAAGGGGGAAACCTGGTATTTCTTGGAGAAGATGTGATATATTTGGGAGAAATCTGGCATTTCTGGAAGAAACTGTCCTATTTTGGGGATAAAACAGGTATTTGTGGGTGAAATGGTCCTATTTGAAGTTGGAAACCTGGTATTTCTTGGAGAAGATGTGATATATTTGGGAGAAATGTGGCATTTCTGGAAGAAACTGTCCTCTTTTGGGGATAAAACAGGTATTTGTGGGTGATAAGGTCCTATTTGAAGGGGGAACCCTGGTATTTCTTGGAGGAGATGTGATATATTTGGGAGAAATGTGGCATGTCTGGAAGAAACTGTCCTCTTTTGGGGATAAAAGAGGTATTTGTGGGTGAAAAGGTCCTATTTGAAGGGGGAAAGCTGGTATTTCTTGGAGAAGATGTGATCTATTTGGGAGAAATGTGGCATGTCTGGAAGAAAGTGTCCTCTTTTGGGGATATAAGAGGTATTTGTGGGTGAAAAGGTCCTATTTGAAGGGGGAAACCTGGTATTTCTTGGAGAAGATGTGATATATTTGGGAGAAATGTGGCATGTCTGGAAGAAAATGTCCAATTTGGGGGGAGAAGGCTTGTAGTTTTCGGTGAGAAGGTCCTATTTCAAGAGGAATCCTGGTATTTCTTGGCGAAGATGTGATATATTTGGGAGAAATGTGGCATTTGTGGAAGAAAATGACCAATTTCGGGGGAGAAGGCTGGTAGTTTTGGGTGAGAAGGTCCTATTTCAGGAGGAATCCTGGCATTTCTTGGAGAAGATGTGATATATTTGGGAGAAATGTGGCCTTTCCGGAAGAAACTGTCCTCTTTTGGGGATAAAAGAGGTATTAGTGGTAGAAAAGGTCCTATTTGAAGGGGGAAACCTGGTATTTCTTGGAGAAGATGTGATATATTTGGGAGAAATGTGGCATGTCTGGCAGAAACTGTCCTCTTTTGGGGATAAAAGAGGTATTTCATGGAGAAAAGGTCCTAATTCAAGGGGGAAAGCTGGTATTTCTTGGAGAAGATGTGATATATTTGGGAGAAATGTGGCATTTCTGGAAGAAACTGTCGTATTTTGGGGATAAAAGAGGTATTTGTGGGTGAAAAGGTCCTATTTGAAGGGGGAAAGCTGTTATTTCTCGGAGAAGATGTGATATATTTGGGAGAAATGTGGCATTTCTGGAAGAAACTGTCCTCTTTTGGGGATAAAAGAGGTATTTGTGGGTGAGAAGGTCCTATTTGAAAGGGGAAACCTGGTATTTCTTGGAGAAGATGTGATATATTTGGGAGAAATGAGGCATGTCTGGAAGAAAATGTCCAATTTGGGGGAAGAAGGCTGGTAGTTGTGGGTGAGAAGGTCCTATTTCAGGAGGAATCCTGGTATTTCTTGGAGAAGATGTGATATATTTGGGAGAAATGTGGCATTTCTGGAAGAAACTGTCCTATTTGGGGGATAAAAGAGGTATTTGTGGGTGATAAGGTCCTATTTGAAGGGGGAAAGCTGGTATTTCTTGGAGAAGATGTGATATATTTGGGAGAAATGTGGCCTTTCTGGAAGAAACTGTCCTCTTTTGGGGATAAAAGAGGTATTTGTGGGTGAAAAGGTCCTATTTGAAGGGGGAACACTGGTATTTCTTGGAGAAGATGTGATATATTTGGGAGAAATGTGGCCTTTCTGGAAGAAAATGTCCAATTTGGGGGGAGAAGGCTGGTAGTTTTGGGTGAGAAGGTCCTATTTCAGGAGGAATCCTGGCATTTCTTGGAGAAGATGTGATCTATTTGGGAGAAATGTGGCCTTTCCGGAAGAAACTGTCCTCTTTTGGGGATAAAAGAGGTATGTGTGGGTGAAAAGGTCCTATTTCCAGGGAAAAACCTGGTATTTCTTGGAGAAGATGTGATCTATTTGGGAGAAATGTGGCATTTCTGGAAGAAACTGTCCTCTTTTGGGGATCAAAGAGGTATTTGTGTGTGAAAAGGTCCTATTTGAAGGGGGAAAGCTGGTATTTCTTGGAGAAGATATGATATATTTGGGAGAAATGTGGCCTTTCTGGAAGAAACTGTCCTCTTTTGGGGATAAAAGAGGTATTTGTGGGTGAAAAGGTCCTATTTGAAGGGGGAACCCTGGTATTTCTTGGAGAAGATGTGATCTATTTGGGAGAAATGTGGCATTTCTGGAAGAAACTGTCCTCTTTTGGGGATAAAAGATGTATTTGTGGGTGATAAGGTCCTATTTGAAGGGGGAAACCTGGTATTTCTTGGAGAAGATGTGATATATTTGGGAGAAATGAGGCATTTCTGGAAGAAAATGTCCAATTTGTGGGGTGAAGGCTGGTAGTTGTGGGTGAGAAGGTCCTATTTCTGGAGGAATCCTGGTATTTCTTGGAGAAGAGGTGATCTATTTGGGAGAAATGTGGCATTTCTGGAAGAAAATGTCCAATTTTGGGGATAAAAGAGGTATTTGTGGGTGAAAAGGTCCTATTTGAAGGGGGAAAGCTGGTATTTCTTGGAGAAGATGTGATCTATTTGGGAGAAATGTGGCCTTTCTGGAAGAAACTGTCCTCTTTTGGGGACAAAACAGGTATTTGTGGGAGAAAATGTCCTATTTGAAGGGGGAACCGTGGTATTTCTTGGAGGAGATGTGATCTATTTGGGAGAAATGTGGCATGTCTGGAAGAAACTGTCCTATTTTGGGGATAAAAGAGGTACTTGTGGGTGAAAAGGTCCTATTTGAAGGGGGAAACCTGGTATTTCTTGGAGAAAATGTGATCTATTTGGGAGAAATGTGGCATGTCTGGAAGAAACTGTTCTATTTTGGGGATACAAGAGGTATTTGTGGGTGAAAAGGTCCTATTTCAAGGACGAAACGTGGTATTTCTTGGAGAAGATGTGATATGTTTGGGAGAAATGTGGCATTTCTGGCAGAAACTGTCGTATTTTGGGGATAAAAGTGGTATTTGTGGGTGAAAAGGTCCTATTTGAAGGGGGAAACCTGGTATTTCTTGGAGAAGATGTGATATATTTGGGAGAAATGTGGCCTTTCTGGAAGAAACTGTCCTCTTTTGGGGATAAAACAGGTATTTGTGGGTGAAAAGGTCCTATTTGAAGGGGGAACCGTGGTATTTCTTGGAGAAGATGTGGTATATTTGGGAGAAATGTGGCATTTCTGGAAGAAACTGTCCTCTTTTGGGGATAAAAGAGGTATTTGTGGGTGAAAAGGTCCTATTTGAAGGGGGAACCCTGGTATTTCTTGGAGAAGATGTGGTATATTTGGGAGAAATGTGGCATTTCTTGAAGAAACTGTCCTCTTTTGGGGATAAAACAGGTATTTGTGGGTGAAAAGGTCCTATTTGAAGGGGGAAACCTGGTATTTCTTGGAGAAGATGTGTTATATTTGGGAGAAATCTGGCATTTCTGGAAGAAACTGTCCTCTTTTGGGGATAAAACAGGTATTTGTGGGTGAAAAGGTCCTATTTGAAGTTGGAAACATGGTATTTCTTGGAGAAGATGTGATCTATTTGGGAGAAATGTGGCATTTCTGGAAGAAACTGTCCTCTTTTGGGGATAAAACAGGTATTTGTGGGTGATAAGGTCCTATTTGAAGGGGGAACCCTGGTATTTCTTGGAGGAGATGTGATATATTTGGGAGAAATGTGGCATGTCTGGAAGAAACAGTCCTCTTTTGGGGATCAAAGAGGTATTTGTGGGTGAAAAGGTCCTATTTGAAGGGGGAAAGCTGGTATTTCTTGGAGAAGATGTGATATATTTGGGAGAAATGTGGCCTTTCTGGAAGAAACTGTCCTCTTTTGGGGATAAAAGAGGTATTTGTGGGTGAAAAGGTCCTATTTGAAGGGGGAAACCTGGTATTTCTTGGAGAAGATGTGATCTATTTGGGAGAAATGTGGCATGTCTGGATGAAAATGTCCAATTTGGGGGGAGAAGGCTTGTAGTTTTGGGTGAGAAGGTCCTATTTCAAGAGGAATCCTGGTATTTCTTGGCGAAGATGTGATGTATTTGGGAGAAATGTGGCATTTGTGGAAGAAAATGTCCAATTTGGGGGGAGAAGGCTGGTAGTTTTGGGTGAGAAGGTCCTATTTCAGGAGGAATCCTGGCATTTCTTGGAGATGATGTGATATATTTGGGAGAAATGTGGCATTTCTGGAAGAAACTGTCCTCTTTTGGGGATAAAAGAGGTATTTGTGGTAGAAAAGGTCCTATTTGAAGGGGGAAACCTGGTATTTCTTGGAGAAGATGTGATATATTTGGGAGAAATGTGGCCTTTCTGGAAGAAACTGTCGTATTTTGGGGATAAAAGAGGTATTTCATGGAGAAAAGGTCCTAATTCAAGGGGGAAACCTGGTATTTCTTGGAGAAGATGTGATCTATTTGGGAGAAATGAGGCATTTCTGGAAGAAAATGTCCAATTTGTGGGAAGAAGGCTGGTAGTTGTGGGTGAGAAGGTCCTATTTCAGGAGGAATCCTGGTATTTCTTGGAGAAGATGTGATCTATTTGGGAGAAATGTGGCATTTCTGGAAGAAACTGTCCTATTTGGGGGATAAAACAGGTATTTGTGGGTGAAAAGGTCCTATTTGAAGGGGGAAAGCTGGTATTTCTTGGAGAAGATGTGATCTATTTGGGAGAAATGTGGCCTTTCTGGAAGAAACTGTCCTATTTGGGGGATAAAACAGGTATTTGTGGGTGAAAAGGTCCTATTTGAAGGGGGAACCCTGGTATTTCTTGGAGAAGATGTGATATATTTGGGAGAAATGTGGCATTTCTGGAAGAAACTGTCCTATTTTGGGGATAAAAGAGGTATTTGTGGGTGAAAAGGTCCTATTTGAAGGGGGAAAGCTGGTATTTCTTGGAGAAGATGTGATATATTTGGGAGAAATGTGGCATTTCTGGAAGAAACTGTCCTCTTTTGGGGATCAAAGAGGTATTTGTGGGTGATAAGGTCCTATTTGAAGGGGGAACCCTGGTATTTCTTGGAGAAGATGTGATATATTTGGGAGAAATGTGGCATGTCTGGAAGAAGCTGTCCTATTTTGCGGATCAAACAGGTATTTGCGGGTGAAAAGGTCCTACTTGAAGGGGGAAAGCTGGTATTTCTTGGAGAAGATGTGATATATTTGGGAGAAATGTGGCCTTTCTGGAAGAAAATGTCCAATTTGGGGGGAGAAGGCTGGTAGTTTTGGGTGAGAAGGTCCTATTTCAGGAGGAATCCTGGTATTTCTTGGAGAAGATGTGATATATTTGGGAGAAATGTGGCCTTTCTGGAAGAAAATGTCCAATTTGGGGGGAGAAGGCTGGTAGTTTTGGTTGAGAAGGTCCTATTTCAGGAGGAATCCTGGCATTTCTTGGAGAAGATGTGATATATTTGGGAGAAATGTGGCCTTTCCGGAAGAAACTGTCCTCTTTTGGGGATAAAAGAGGTATTAGTGGTTGAAAAGGTCCCATTTGAAGGGGGAAACCTGGTATTTCTTGGAGAAGATGTGATATATTTGGGAGAAATGTGGCATTTCTGGAAGAAACTGTCCTCTTTTGGGGATAAAAGAGGTATTTCATGGAGAAAAGGTCCTATTTGAAGGGGGAAACCTGGTATTTCTTGGAGAAGATGTGATCTATTTGGGAGAAATGTGGCATTTCTGGAAGAAACTGTCCTCTTTTGGGGATAAAACAGGTATTTGTGGGTGAAAAGGTCCTATTTGAAGGGGAAAACCTGGTATTTCTTGGAGAAGATGTGATCTATTTGGGAGAAATGTGGCATGTCTGGAAGAAACTGTCCTCTTTTGGGGATCAAACAGGTATTTCATGGAGAAAAGGTCCTATTTGAAGGGGGAAGCCTGGTATTTCCTGGAGAAGATGTGATATATTTGGGAGAAATGAGGCATTTCTGGAAGAAAATGTCCAATTTGTGGGGAGAGGGCTGGTAGTTGTGGGTGAGAAGGTCCTATTTCAGGAGGAATCCCGGTATTTCTTGGAGAAGATGTGATATATTTGGGAGAAATGTGGCATGTCAGGAAGAAACTGTCCTCTTTTGGGGATAAAAGAGGTATTTGTGGGTGAAAAGGTCCTACTTGAAAGGGGAAAGCTGGTATTTCTTGGAGAAGATGTGATCTATTTGGGAGAAATGTGGCATTTCTGGAAGAAACGGTCCTCTTTTGGGGATAAAAGAGGTATTTGTGGGTGAAAAGGTCCTATTTGAAGGGGGAACCCTGGTATTTCTTGGAGAAGATGTGGTATATTTGGGAGAAATGTGGCATTTCTGGAAGAAACTGTCCTCTTTTGGGGATAAAACAGGTATGTGTGGGTGAAAAGGTCCTATTTGAAGGGGGAAAGCTGGTATTTCTTGGAGAAGATGTGTTATATGTGGGAGAAATCTGGCATTTCTGGCAGAAACTGTCCTCTTTTGGGGATAAAACAGGTATTTGTGGGTGAAAAGGTCCTATTTGAAGTTGGAAACATGGTATTTCTTGGAGAAGATGTGATCTATTTGGGAGAAATGTGGCATTTCTGGAAGAAACTGTCCTCTTTTGGGGTAAAACAGGTATTTGTGGGTGATAAGGTCCTATTTGAAGGGGGAACCCTGGTATTTCTTGGAGGAGATGTGATATATTTGGGAGAAATGTGGCATGTCTGGAAGAAAGTGTCCTCTTTTGGGGATATAAGAGGTATTTGTGGGTGAAAAGGTCATATTTGAAGGGGGAAAGCTGGTATTTCTTGGAGAAGATGTGATCTATTTGGGAGAAATGTGGCCTTTCTAGAAGAAACTGTCCTATTTTGGGGATAAAACAGGTATTTGTGGGTGAAAAGGTCCTATTTGAAGGGGGAAACCTGGTATTTCTTGGAGAAGATGTGATATATTTGGGAGAAATGTGGCATGTCTGGAAGAAAATGTCCAATTTGGGGGGAGAAGGCTTGTAGTTTTGGGTGAGAAGGTCCTATTTCAAGAGGAATCCTGGTATTTCTTGGAGAAGATGTGATATATTTGGGAGAAATGTGGCCTTTCCGGAAGAAACTGTCCCCTTTTGGGTATAAAAGAGGTATTAGTTTTAGAAAAGGTCCTATTTGAAGGAGGAAACCTGGTATTTCTTGGAGAAGATGTGATATATTTGGGAGAAATGTGGCATTTCTGGACGAAACTGTCGTATTTTGGGGATAAAAGAGGTATTTCATGGAGAAAAGGTCCTATTTGAAGGGGGAAACCTGGTATTTCTTGGAGAAGATGTGATATATTTGGCAGAAATGTGGCATTTCTGGAAGAATCTGTCGTATTTTGTGGATAAAACAGGTATTTCTGTGTGAAAAGGTCCTATTTGAAGGTGGAAAGCTGTTATTTCTTGGAGAAGATGTGATATATTTGGGAGAAATGTGGCATTTCTGGAAGAAACTGTCCTCTTTTGGGGATCAAAGAGGTATTTGTGGGTGAGAAGGTCCTATTTGAAGGGGGAAACGTGGTATTTCTTGGAGAAGATGTGATATATTTGGGAGAAATGAGGCATTTCTGGAAGAAAATGTCCTATTTGTGGGAAGAAGGCTGGTAGTTGTGGGTGAGAAGGTCCTATTTCAGGAGGAATCCTGGTATTTCTTGGAGAAGATGTGATCTATTTGGGAGAAATGTGGCATTTCTGGAAGAAACTGTCCTATTTGGGGGATAAAAGAGGTATTTGTGGGTGAAAAGGTCCTATTTGAAGGGGGAAAGCTGGTATTTCTTGGAGAAGATGTGATATATTTGGGAGAAATGTGGCATTTCTGGAACGAAATGTCCTCTTTTGGGGATAAAAGAGGTATTTGTGGGAGAAAAGGTCCTATTTGAAGGGGGAAAGCTGGTATTTCTTGGATAAGATGTGATATATTTGGGAGAAATGTGGCATTTCTGGAAGAAACTGTCCTCTTTTGGGGATAAAAGAGGTATTTGTGGGTGAAAAGGTCCTATATGAAGGGGGAACCCTGGTATTTCTTGGAGAAGATGTGATCTATTTGGGAGAAATGAGGCATTTCTGGAAGAAAATGTCCAATTTGTGGGGAGAAGGCTGGTAGTTGTGGGTGAGAAGGTCCTTTTTCTGGAGGAATCCTGGTATTTCTTGGAGAAGAGGTGATATATTTGGGAGAAATGTGGCATTTCTGGAAGAAACTGTCCTATTTTGGGGATAAAACAGGTATTTGTGGGTGAAAAGGTCCTATTTGAAGGGGGAAAGCTGTTATTTCTTGGAGAAGATGTGATATATTTGGGAGAAATCTGGCATTTCTGGAAGAAACTGTCCTCTTTTGGGGATAAAAGAGGTATTTGTGGGTGAAAAGGTCCTATTTGAAGGGGGAAAGCTGGTATTTCTTGGAGAAGATATGATATATTTGGGAGAAATGTGGCCTTTCTGGAAGAAACTGTCCTCTTTTGGGGACAAAACAGGTATTTGTGGGAGAAAATGTCCTATTTGAGGGGAACCGTGGTATTTCTTGCAGGAGATGTGATCTAATTGGGAGAAATGTGGCATGTCTGGAAGAAACTGTCCTCTTTTGGGGATAAAACAGGAACTTGTGGGTGAAAAGGTCCTATATGAAGGGGGAAACCTGGTATTTCTTGGAGAAGATGTGATCTATTTGGGAGAAATGTGGCATGTCTGGAAGAAACTGTCCTCTTTTGGGGATACAAGAGGTATTTGTGGGTGAAAAGGTCCTATTTCAAGGAGGAAACGTGGTATTTCCTGGAGAAGATGTGATCTGTTTGGGAGAAATGTGGCATTTCTGGCAGAAACTGTCGTATTTTGGGGATAAAAGTGGTATTTGTGGGTGAAAAGGTCCTATTTGAAGGGGGAAACCTGGTATTTCTTGGAGAAGATGTGAATTTTTGGGAGAAATGTGGCCTTTCTGGAAGAAATTGTCCTCTTTTGGGGATAAAACAGGTATTTGTGGGTGAAAAGATCCTATTTGAAGGGGGAACCGTGGTATTTCTTGGAGAAGATATGGTATATTTGGGAGAAATGTGGCATTTCTGGAAGAAACTGTCCTCTTTTGGGGATAAAACAGGTATTTGTGGGTGATAAGGTCCTATTTGAAGGGGGTATCCTGGTATTTCTTGGAGAAGATGTGATATGTTTGGGTGAAATGTGGCATTTCTGGACGTAACTGTTCTATTTTGGGGATAAAAGAGGTATTTGTGGGTGAAAAGGCCTATTTGAAGGGGGAAAGCTGGTATTTCTTGGAGAAGATGTGATATATTTGGGTGATATGTGGCCTTTCTGGAAGAAAATGTCCTATTTGGGGGGAGAAGGCTGGTATTTGTGGGAGAAAAGGTTCTATTTCAGGAGGAATCCTGGTATTTCTTGGAGGAGATGTGATCTATTTGGGAGAAATCTGGCATTTCAGGCAGAAACTGTCCTATTTTGGGGATAAAGAGGTATTTGTGGTTGAAAAGGTCCTATTTGAAGGGGGAAAGCTGGTATTTCTTGGAGAAGATGTGATATATTTGGGAGAAATGTGGCATTTCTGGAAGAAACTGTCGTATTTTGGGGATAAAACAGGTATTTGTGTGTGAAAATGTCCAATTTGAAGGGGGAACCCTGGTATTTCTTGGAGAAGATGTGATCTATTTGGGAGAAATCTGGCATTTCTGGAAGAAACTGTCCTCTTTTGGGGATAAAAGAGGTATTTGTGGGTGAAAAGGTCCTATTTGAAGGGGGAACCCTGGTATTTCTTGGAGAAGATGTGATATATTTGGGAGAAATGTGGCATTTCTGGAAGAAACTGTCCTCTTTTGGGGATAAAACAGGTATGTGTGGGTGAAAAGGTCCTATTTGAAGGGGGAAACCTGGTATTTCTTGGAGAAGATGTGTTATATTTGGGAGAAATCTGGCATTTCTGGAAGAAACTGTCCTCTTTTGGGGATAAAACAGGTATTTGTGGGTGAAAAGGTCCTATTTGAAGTTGGAAACATGGTATTTCTTGGAGAAGATGTGATCTATTTTGGAGAAATGTGGCATTTCTGGAAGAAACTGTCCTCTTTTGGGGATAAAAGAGGTATTTCATGAAGAAAAGGTCCTAATTCAAGGGGGAACCCTGGTATTTCTTGGAGGAGATGTGATCTATTTGGGAGAAATGTGGCATGTCTGGAAGAAACTGTCCTCTTTTGGGGATAAAAGAGGTATTTGTGGGTGAAAAGGTCCTATTTGAAGGGGGAAAGCTGGTATTTCTTGGAGAAGATGTGATATATTTGGGAGAAATGTGGCCTTTCTGGAAGAAACTGTCCTCTTTTGGGGATCAAAGAGGTATTTGTGGGTGAAAAGGTCCTATTTGAAGGGGGAAACCTGGTATTTCTTGGAGAAGATGTGATCTATTTGGGAGAAATGTGGCATGTCTGGAAGAAAATGTCCAATTTGGGGGGAGAAGGCTTGTAGTTTTGGGTGAGAAGGTCCTATTTCAAGAGGAATCCTGGTATTTCTTGGAGAAGATGTGATATATTTGGGAGAAATGTGGCATTTGTGGAAGAAAATGTCCAATTTGGGGGAGAAGGCTGGTAGTTTTGGGTGAGAAGGTCCTATTTCAGGAGGAATCCTGGCATTTCTTGGAGAAGATGTGATATATTTGGGAGAAATGTGGCCTTTCCGGAAGAAACTGTCCTCTTTGGGGATAAAAGAGGTATTAGTGGTAGAAAAGGTCCTATTTGAAGGGGGAAACCTGGTATTTCTTGGAGAAGATGTGATATATTTGGCAGAAATGTGGCATTTCTGGAAGAAACTGTCGTATTTTGGGGATAAAAGAGGTATTTCATGGAGACAAGGTCCTAATTCAAGGGGGAACCCTGGTATTTCTTGGAGAAGATGTGATCTATTGGGAGAAATGTGGCATTTCTGGAAGAAACTGTCGTATTTTGGGGATAAAACAGGTATTTCTGTGTGAAAAGGTCCTATTTGAAGGGGGAAAGCTGTTATTTCTTGGAGAAGATGTGATCTATTTGGGAGAAATGTGGCATTTCTGGAAGAAACTGTCCTCTTTTGGGGATAAAAGAGGTATTTGTGGGTGAGAAGGTCCTATTTGAAGGGGGAAACGTGGTATTTCTTGGAGGAGATGTGATATATTTGGGAGAAATGAGGCATTTCTGGAAGAAAATGTCCAATTTGTGGAAGAAGGCTGGTAGTTGTGGGTGAGAAGGTCCTATTTCAGGAGGAATCCTGGTATTTCTTGGAGAAGATGTGATCTATTTGGGAGAAATGTGGCATTTCTGGAAGAAACTGTCCTATTTGGGGGATAAAAGAGGTATTTGTGGGTGAAAAGGTCCTATTTGAAGGGGGAACCCTGGTATTTCTTGGAGAAGATGTGATATATTTGGGAGAAATGTGGCATTTCTGGAAGAAACTGTCCTCTTTTGGGGATAAAAGAGGTATTTGTGGGTGAAAAGGTCCTATTTGAAGGGGGAACCCTGGTATTTCTTGGAGAAGATGTGATATATTTGGGAGAAATGAGGCATTTCTGGAAGAAAATGTCCAATTTGCGTGGAGAAGGCTGGTAGTTGTGGGTGAGAAGGTCCTATTTCTGAGGAATCCTGGTATTTCTTGGAGAAGAGGTGATATATTTGGGAGAAATGTGATGTGGCCTTTCTGGAAGAAAATGTCCTATTTTGGGGATAAAAGAGGTATTTGTGGGTGAAAAGGTCCTATTTGAAGGGGGAAAGCTGGTATTTCTTGGAGAAGATGTGATCTATTTGGGAGAAATGTGGCATTTCTGGAAGAAACTGTCCTCTTTTGGGGTTAAAAGAGGTATTTGTGGGTGAAAAGGTCCTATTTGAAGGGGGAAACCTGGTATTTCTTGGAGAAGATGTGATATATTTGGGAGAAATCTGGCATTTCTGGAAGAAACTGTCCTCTTTTGGGGACAAAACAGGTATTTGTGGGAGAAAATGTCCTATTTGAAGGGGGAACCGTGGTATTTCTTGGAGGAGATGTGATCTATTTGGGAGAAATGTGGCATGTCTGGAAGAAACTGTCCTCTTTTGGGGATAAAACAGGTACTTGTGGGTGAAAAGGTCCTATTTGAAGGGGGAAACGTGGTATTTCTTGGAGAAGATGTGATATATTTGGGAGAAATGAGGCATTTCTGGAAGAAAATGTCCAATTTGTGGGAAGAAGGCTGGTAGTTGTGGGTGAGAAGGTCCTATTTCAGGAGGAATCCTGGTATTTCTTCGAGAAGATGTGATCTATTTGGGAGAAATGTGGCATTTCTGGAAGAAACGGTCCTCTTTTGGGGATAAAAGAGGTATTTGTGGGTGAAAAGGTCCTATTTGAAGGGGGAAAGCTGGTATTTCTTGGAGAAGATGTGATCTATTTGGGAGAAATGTGGCATGTCTGGAAGAAACTGTCCTCTTTTGGGGATAAAAGAGGTATTTGTGGGTGAAAAGGTCCTATTTGAAGGGGGAACCCTGGTATTTCTTGGAGAAGATGTGATATATTTGGGAGAAATGTGGCCTTTCTGGAAGAAACTGTCCTCTTTTGGGGATCAAAGAGGTATTTGTGGGTGAAAAGGTCCTATTTGAAGGGGGAAAGCTGGTATTTCTTGGAGAAGATGTGATATATTTGGGAGAAATGTGGCATTTCTGGAAGAAACTGTCCTCTTTTGGGGTTAAAAGAGGTATTTGTGGGTGAAAAGGTACTATTTGAAGGGGAAACCTGGTATTTCTTGGAGAAGATGTGATCTATTTGGGAGAAATGTGGCCTTTCTGGAAGAAACTGTCCTATTTTGGGGACAAAACAGGTATTTGTGGGAGAAAATGTCCTATTTGAAGGGGGAACCGTGGTATTTCTTGGAGGAGATGTGATCTATTTGGGAGAAATGTGGCATGTTTGGAAGAAACTGTCCTCTTTTGGGGATAAAACAGGTACTTGTGGGTGAAAAGGTCCTATTTGAAGGGGGAAACCTGGTATTTCTTGGAGAAGATGTGATCTATTTGGGAGAAATGTGGCATGTCTGGAAGAAACTGTCCTCTTTTGGGGATACAAGAGGTATTTGTGGGTGAAAAGGTCCTATTTCAAGGAGGAAACGTGGTATTTCTTGGAGAAGATGTGATATGTTTGGGAGAAATGTGGCATTTCTGGAAGAAGCTGTCGTATTTAGGGGATAAAAGAGGTATTTGTGGGTGAAAAGGTCCTATTTGAAGGGGGAAACCTGGTATTTCTTGGAGAAGATGTGATCTATTTGGGAGAAATGTGGCCTTTCTGGAAGAAACTGTCCTCTTTTGGGGATAAAACAGGTATTTGTGGGTGAAAAGGTCCTATTTGAAGGGGGAAAGCTGGTATTTCTTGGAGAAGATGTGGTATGTTTGGGAGAAATGTGGCATTTCTGGAAGAAACTGTCCTCTTTTGGGGATAAAACAGGTATTTGTGGGTGATAAGGTCCTATTTGAAGGGGGTATCCTGGTATTTCTTGGAGAAGATGTGATATGTTTGGGTGAAATGTGGCATTTCTGGACGTAACTGTTCTATTTTGGGGATAAAAGAGGTATTTGTGGGTGAAAAGGACCTATTTGAAGGGGGAAAGCTGGTATTTCTTGGAGAAGATGTGATCTATTTGGGAGAAATGTGGCCTTTCTGGAAGAAAATGTCCTATTTGGGGGAGAAGGCTGGTATTTGTGGGAGAAAAGGTTCTATTTCAGGAGGAATCCTGGTATTTCTTGGAGGAGATGTGATCTATTTGGGAGAAATCTGGCATTTCTGGCAGAAACTATCCTATTTTGGGATAAAGAGGTATTTGTGGTTGAAAAGGTCCTATTTGAAGGGGGAAAGCTGGTATTTCTTGGAGAAGATGTGATATATTTGGGAGAAATGTGGCATTTCTGGAAGAAACTGTCGTATTTTGGGGATAAAACAGGTATTTCTGTGTGAAAAGGTCCTATTTGAAGGGGGAAACCTGGTATTTCTTGGAGAAGATGTGATGTATTTGGGAGAAATGTGGCATTTCTGGAAGAAACTGTCCTATTTTGGGGATAAAAGAGGTATTTGTGGGTGAAAAGGTCCTATTTGAAGGGGGAAAGCTGGTATTTCTTGGAGAAGATGTGATCTATTTGGGAGAAATGTGGCATGTCTGGAAGAAACTGTCCTCTTTTGGGGATAAAAGAGGTATTTGTGAGTGAAAAGGTCCTATTTGAAGGGGGAAAGCTGGTATTTCTTGGAGAAGATGTGATCTATTTGGGAGAAATGTGGCCTTTCTGGAAGAAACTGTCATCTTTTGGGGACAAAACAGGTATTTGTGGGTGAAAAGGTCCTTTTGAAGGGGGAAAACTGGTATTTCTTGGAGAAGATGTGAAATATTTGGGAGAAATGTGGCATTTCTGGAAGAAACTGTCCTCTTTTGGGGATAAAAGAGGTATTTGTGGGTGAAAAGTTCCTATTAGAAGGGGGAAACCTGGTATTTCTTGGAGAAGATGTGATCTATTTGGGAGAAATGAGGCATTTCTGGCAGAAACTGTCCTCTTTTGGGGATAAAAGAGGTATTTGTGGGTGAAAAGGTCCTATTTGAAGGAGGAAACCTGGCATTTCTTGGAGAAGATGTGATATGTTTGGGAGAAATGTGGCATTTCTGGCAGAAAGTGTCCTATTTTGGGGATAAAAGTGGTATTTGTGGGTGATAAGTTCCTATTTGAAGGTGCAACCCTGGTATTTCTTGGAGAAGATGTGATATATTTGGGTGATATGTGGCCTTTCTGGAAGAAAATGTCCTATTTGGTGGGAGAAGGCAGGTATTTGTTGGTGAAAAGGTCCTATTTCAGGAGGAATCCTG
>JASCYN010000149.1:28407653-28513208 GCA_030408155.1 Lophura swinhoii | reverse complement strand
AAATGCCACATTTCTCCCAAACATATCCCATCTTCTCCAAGAAATGCAAGGATTCCTCCTGAAATAGGACCTTTTAACCTACAAATACCTGTTGTATCCCAAAAGAGGACTGTTTCTTCCCATAAATGCCAAGTTCTCTAAATATATCACAGCTTCTCCAAGAAATACCAGGTTTCCCCCCTTCGAATAGGACCTTTTCACCCACAAATACCTGTTTTATCCCCAAATAGGACAGTTTCTTCCAGAAAGGCCACATTTCTCCCAAATATATCACATCTTCTCCAAGAAATACCAGCTTCCCCCCTTCAAATAGGACCTTTTCACCCACAAATACCTGTTTTATCCCAAAAGAGGACAGTTTCTTCCAGAAATGCCACATTTCTCCCAAATATAACACATCTTCTCCAAGAAATACCAGGTTTCCCCCTTCATATAGGACCTTTTCCCCCACAAATACCAGCCTTCTCGCCCCAAATAGGACATTTTCTTCCAGACATGCCACATTTCTCCCAAATATATCACATCTTCTCCAAGAAATACCAGGTTTTCCCCTGGAAATAGGACCTTTTCACCCACAAATACCTCTTTTATCCCCAAAATAGAACAGTTTCTTCCAGAAATGCCACATTTCTCCAAACATATCACATCTCCTCATAGAATTACCAGCTTTCCCCCTTCAAATAGGACCTTTTCACCCACAAATACCTCTTTTATCCCCAAAGAGGACAGTTTCTTCCAGAAAGGCCACAGAAATACCAGCTTTCCCCCTTCAAATAGGAACTTTTCTCCCAGAAATACCTCTTTTATCCCAAAATCGGACAGTTCTTCTGCCAGAAAGGCCAGATTTCTCCCAATGTATCACATCTTCTCCAAGAAATACCATGTTTCCCCTTAGAATAGGAACTTTTCACCCACATATACCTCTTTTATCCTCAAATAGGTCAGTTTCTGCCAGAATGGCCACATTTCTCCCAAATATATCACATCTCCTGCAAGAACATCCAGCTTTCCCCCTTCAAATAGGACCTTTTCTCCCACAAATACCTCTTTTATCCCAAAAGAGGACAGTTCCTTCAGAAATGCCACATTTCTCCCAAATATATCACATCTTCTCCAAGAAATACCAGGTTTCCCCCTTCAAATAGGACCTTTTCACCCACAAATACCTCTTTTATCCCCAAAATAGGACAGTTTCTGCCAGAAAGGCCAGATTTCTCCCAAATATATCACATCTTCTCCAAGAAATACCAGCTTCCCCCTTCAAATAGGAACTTTTCACCCACAAATACCTCTTTTATCCCCAAAAGAGGACAGATTCTTCCCGACATGCCACATTTCTCCCAAATATACCACATCTTCTCCAAGATATACCACGTTTCCCCTTCAAATAGGACCTTTTCACCCACAGATACCTCTTTTATCCCCAAAATAGGAAAGGTTTCTTCAGAAATGCCACATTTCACCAGAATACATCACATCTTCACCAAGATATACCACGTTTCCCCTTCAAATAGGAGCTTCTTCACCCACAGATACCTCTTTTATCCCAAAATATGAAAGTTTCTTCCAGAAATGCACATTACACCCAAATAGATCACATCTTCTCCAAGAAATACCTGGTTTCCCCCTTCAAATAGGACCTTTTCACCCACAAATACCTCTTTTATCCCCAAAAGAGAACAGTTTCTTCCAGAAATGCACATTTCTCCCAAATATATCACATCTTCTCCAAGAAATACCACGTTTCCCACTTCAAATAGGACCTTTTCACCCACAGATACCTGTTTTATCCCCAAAAGAGGACAGTTTCTTCCAGAAATGCCACATTTCTCCCAAATATATCACATCTTCACCAAGAAATACAGGTTTCCCCATTCAGATAGGAACTTTTCACCCACAAATACCTCTTTTATCCCCAAAAGAGGACAGATTCTTCCAGACATGCCACATTTCTCCTAAATATATCACATCTTCTCTAAGAAATAACTGGTTTACCCCAGGAAATAGGAACTTTTCACCCACAAATACCTCTTTTATCCCTCAAATTGGACATTTTCTTCCAGAACTGCCAGATGTCTCCCAAATATATCACATCTTCTCCAAGAAATACCAGGTTTCCCCCCTTCAATAGGACCTTTTCACCCACAAATACCTCTTTTATCCCCAAAAGAGGACAGTTTCTTCCAGAAATGCCACATTTCTCCCAAATATATCACATCTTCTCAAGAAATACCAGGGTTCCCCCTTCAAATAGGACCTTTTCACCCACAAATACCTCTTTTACCCAAAAGAGCTCGGTTTCTTCCAGAAATGCCACATTTCTCCCAAATATATCACATCTTCTCCAAGAAATACCAGGTTCCCCCTTGAAAAGGACCTTTTCACCCACAAATACATGTTTTGTCCCCAAAGAGAACAGTTTCTTCAGAAAGGCCAGATTTCTCCCAAATATATCTCATCTTCTCCAAGAAATACCAGGTTTCCCCCCTTCAATAGGACCTTTTCACCCACAAATACCTCTTTTATCCCAAACGAGCACAGTTTCTTCAGAAATGCCACATTTCTCCCAAATAGATCACATCTCCTCCAAGAAATTACCAGGTTTCCCCCTTCAAATAGGATCTTTTCACCCACAAATACCTCTTTTATACCCAAAGAGGACATTTTCTTCCAGAAAGGGCCACATTTCTCCCTAATATACCGCATCTTCTCCAAGAAATACAACGTTTCTCCCTGGAAATAGGACCTTTTCACCCACAAATACCTGTTCTATCCCCATAAGAGGACAGTTTCTTCCAGAAATGCCACATTTCTCCCAAATAGATCACATCTTCTCCAAGAAATACCTCGCTTCCCACTTCAAATAGGAACTTTTCTCCCACAAAAAATTCTTTTATCCCCAAAATAGGACAGTTTCTTCCAGAAATGCCTGATTTCTCCCAAATATATCACCTCTTCTCCAAGAAATACCAGGTTTCCCCCTTCAAATAGGACCTTTTCACCCACAAATACCTCTTTTATCCCCAAAAGAGGGATAGTTTCTTCCAGAAAGGCCACATTTCTCCCAAATATATCACATCTTCTCCAAGAAATACCAGGTTTTCCCGTGGAAATAGGAACTTTTCACCCACAAATACCTCCTTTATCCCCAAAAGAGTACAGTTTCTTCCAGAAATGCCACATTTCTCCCAAACATATCACATCTTCTCCAAGAAATACCACGTTTCCCCCTTCAAATAGGACCTTTTCACCTCAAGTACATGTTTTATCCCCAAAAGAGGACAGTTTCTTCAAGAAATGCCACATTTCTCCCAAATATATCACATCTTCTCCCGAGAAATACCGGGTTTCCCCCTTCAAATAGGACCTTTTCACCCACAAATACCTCTTTTATCCCCAAAAGAGGACAGTTTCTTCCAGACATGCCACATTTCTCCAAATATATCACATATTCTCCAAGAAATACCAGGGTTCCCCCTTCAAATAGGACCTTTTCAGCCACAATACCTCTTTTATCCCTCAAATTGGACATTTTCTTCCAGAAATACCCCATTTCTCCCAAATATATCACAACTCCTCCAAGAAATATCAGGTTTCCCCCTTGAATTAGGACCTTTTCTCCATGAAATACCTCTTTTATCCCCAAAATAGGACAGTTTCTTCCAGAAATGCCACATTTCTCCCAAATATATCACATCTTCTCCAAGAAATACCAGGGTTCCCCCTTCAAATAGGAACTTTTCAACCACTAATACCTCTTTTATCCCCAAAAGAGGACAGTTTCTGCCAGAAATGCCACATTTCTCCCAAATATATCACATCTTCTTTAAGAAATGCCAGGATTCCTCCTGAAATATGACCTTCTCACCCAAAACTACCAGCCTTCTCCCCCCAAATTAGACATTTTCTTCCAGAAAGGCCCTATTTCTCCCAAATATATCACATCTTCTCCAAGAAATACCAGCTTTCCCCCCTTCAAATAGGACCTTTTCATCCACAAATACCTCTTTTGTCTCCCAAATAGGACAGTTTCTTCCAGACATGCCACATTTCTCCCAAATATATCACATCTTCTCCAAGAAATCCAGCTTTCCCCCTTCAAATAGGACCTTCTCACCCACAAATACCTCTTTTATCCCAAAAGAGGACAGTTTCTTCCAGACATGCCACATTTCTCCCAAATATATCTCATCTCTTGCAAGAACTGCCGGCTTTCCCCCTTCAAATAGGACCTTTTCACCCCAAAATACCTGTTCATCCCCATTAGAGGACAGTTCCTTCCAGAAATGCCACATTTCTCCCAAATATATCACATCTTCTCCAAGAAATACCAGCTTTCCCCCTTCAAATAGGACCTTTTCACCCACAAATACCTCTTTTATCCCCAAAATAGGACATCTTCTTCCAGAAATGCCGCATTTCTCCCAATTATATCACATCTTCTCCAAGAAATACCAGGTTTCCCCCTTCAAATAGGACCTTTTCACCCACAAATACCTCTTTTATCCCCAAAAGAGGACAGTTTCTTCCAGAAATGCCGCATTTCTCCCAATTATATCACATCTTCTCCAAGAAATACCAGGTTTCCCCCTTCAAATAGGACCTTTTCACCCACAAATACCTCTTTTATCCCCAAAGAGGACAGTTTCTTCCAGAAATGCCACATTTCTCCCAAATATATCACATCTTCTCCAAGAAATACCAGCTTTCCCGCAGAACTAGGACCTTCTCACCCACAAATACCACTTTTATCCCCAAAATAGGACATTTTCTTTCAGAATGCCACATTTCTCCAAATAGATCACATCTTCTCCAAGAAATACCAGGTTTCCCCCTTCAAATAGGACCTTTTCACCCACAAATACCATTTTATCCCCTAAATTGGGACAGTTTCTTCCAGACATGCCAAATTTCTCCCAAATATATCACATCTTCTCCAAGAAATACCAGGATTCCACCTGAAATAGGACCTTTTCACCCACAAATAACTCTTTTATCCCCAAAAGAGGACAGTTTCTTCCAGACATGCCACATTTCTCCAAATATATCACATCTCCTCCTAGAAATACCAGCTTTCCCCCTTCAAATAGGACCTTCTCACCCACAAATACCTGTTTTATCCCAGAAGAGGACAGTTTCTTCCAGAAAGGCCACATTTCTCCCAAATAGATCACATCTTCTCCAAGAAATAACAGGTTTCCCCCCTTCAAATAGGACCTTTTCACCCACAAATACCACTTTTATCCCCAAACGAGCACAGTTTCTTCCAGAAATGCCACATTTCTCCCAAATATATCACATCTTCTCCAAGAAATACCAGGTTTCCCCCTTCAAATAGGACCTTTTCACCCACAAATACCTCTTTTATCCCCAAAAGAGGACAGTTTCTTCAGAAAGGCCACATTTCTCCCTAATATATCACATCTTCTCCAAGAAATACCAGGTTTCTCCCCTGGAAATAGGACCTTTTCACCCACAAATACCTCTTCTATCCCTCAAATTAGGACATTTCTTCCAGAAATGCCGCATTTCTCCCAAATATATCACATCTTCCCCAAGTAATACCAGGTTTCCCCCTTCAAATAGGACCTTTTCACCCACAAATACCTCTTTTATCCCCAAAAGAGGACAGTTTCTTCCAGAAATGCCACATTTCTCCCAAATAGATCACATCTTCTCCAAGAAATACCAGCTTTCCCCTTCAAATAGGACCTTTTCACCCACAAATACCTCTTTTATCCCCTAGATTGGACAGTTTCTTCCAGACATGCCACATTTCTCCCAAATATATCACATCTTCTCCAAGAAATACCACGTTAACCCCTTCAAATAGGACCTTTTCACCCACAAATACCTCTTTTATCCCCAAAATAGGACATTTCTTCAGACATGCCACATATCACCCAAATATATCACCTCTTCTCCAAGAAATACCAGCTTTCCCCCTTCAAATAGGACCTTTTCACGCACAAATACCTCTTTTATCCCTCAAATTGGACATTTTCTTCCAGAAATACCACATTTCTCCCAAATATATCACAACTCCTTCAAAAATACCAGGTTCCCCCTTGAATTAGGACCTTTTCTCCATGAAATACCTATTTTATCCCCAAAAGAGGACATTTTCTTCAGAAATGCCACATTTCTCCCAAATATATCACATCTCCAAGAAATACCAGGGTTCCCCCTTCAAATAGGAACTTTTCAACCACTAATACCTCTTTTATCCCCAAAACAGGACAGCTTCTTCCGGAAATGCCACATTTCTCCCAAATATATCACATCTTCTCCAGGAAATGCCAGGATTCCTCCTGAAATAGAACCTTCTCACCCAAAACAACCAGCCTTCTCCCCAAAATAGGACATTTTCTTCCAGAAAGGCCACATTTCTCCCAAATATAGCACATCTTCTCCAAGAAATACCAGGATTCCTCCTGAAAAAGGACCTTCTCACCGAAAACTACCAGCCTTCTCCCCCCCAAATTGGACATTTTCGTCCAGAAAGGCCACATTTCTCCCAAATAGATCACATCTTCTACAAGAAATACCAGCTTTCCCCCTTCAAATAGGACCTTTTCTCCCACAAATACCTGTTTCATCCCCCAAAGAGGGGTGACAGTTTCTTCCAGAAATGCCACATTTCTCCCAAATATATCACATCTTCTCCAAGAAATACCAGGTTTCCCCCTTCAAATAGGACCTTTTCACACACAAATACCTCTTTTATCCCCAAAATAGGACAGTTTCATCCAGACATGCCACATTTCTCCCAAATATATCACATCTCTTGCAAGAACTACCAGATTTCCCCCTTGAAATAGGACCTTTTCACCCAAAAATACCTGTTTCATCCCAAAAGAGGACAGTTTTCTTCCAGAAATGCCACATTTCTCCCAAATATACCACATCTTCTCCAAGAAATACCACGTTTCCCCCTTCAAATAGGACATTTTCACCCACAAATACCTGTATTATCCCTCAAATAGGACATTTTCTTCCAGACATGCCACATTTCTCCCAAATAGATCACATCTTCTCCAAGAAATACCAGGTTTCCCCCTTCAAATAGGACCTTTTCACCCACAAATACCTCTTTTATCCCAAAAGAGGACAGTTTCTTCCAGAAATGCCACATTTCTCCCACATATAACACATCTTCTCCAAGAAATACCAGGATTCGCCCTTCAAATAGGACCTTTTCACCCTCAAATACATCTTTTATTCCCAAAAGAGGACAGTTTCTTCAAGAAATGCCACATTTCTCCCAAATATATCACATCTTCTCCAAGAAATACCAGGTTTCCCCCTTCAAATAGGACCTTTTCACCCACAAATACCTGTTTTATCCCCAAAAGAGGACAGTTTCTTCCAGAAATGCCACATTTCTAACAAATATATCACGTCTTCTCCAAGAAATACTACGTTTCCCCCATCAAATAGGACCTTTTCACCCACAAATACCTCTTTGATCCCCAAAATAGGACAGTTTCTGCCAGAAAGGCCACATTTCTCCCAAATATATCACATCTTCTCCAAGAAATACCAGGTTTCCCCCTTCAAATAGGACCTTATCAGCCACAAATACCTGTTTCATCCCCAAATAGGACAGTTTCTGCCAGAAAGGCCACATTTCTCCCAAACATATCACATCTTCTCCAAGAAATACCAGGTTTCCCCCTTCAAATAGGACCTTTTCAACCACTAATACCTCTTTTATCCCCAAAAAAGGACAGTTTCTGCCAGAAATGCCTGATTTGTCCCCAAATATATCACATCTTCTCAAGAAATACCACGTTTCCCCCTTCAAATAGGACCTTTTCACACACAAATACCTCTTTTATCCCCAAAAGAGGGCAGTTTCTTCCAGACATGCCACATTTCTCCCAAATATATCACATCTTCTCCGAGAAATACCAGGTTTCCACCTTCAAATAGGACCTTATCTCCCACAAATACCAGCCTTCTCCCCCCAAATAGGACAGTTTCTTCCAGAAATGCCACATTTCTCCCAAACATATCACATCTTCTCCAAGAAATACCACGTTTCCCCCTTCAATAGGACCTTTTCACCCACAAATACCTCTTTTATCCCCAGAAGAGGACAGTTTCTTCCAGACATGCCACATTTCTCCCAAATATATCACATCTTCTCCAAGAAATACCAGCTTTCCCCCTTCATATAGGAACTTTTCACCCATTAATAGCAAGCTTCTCCCCAAATAGGACAGTTTCTTAAAGAAATGCCACATTTCTCCCCAAATATATCACATCTTCTCCAGAAATACCAGGGTTCCCCCTTCAAATAGACCTTTTCACCCACAAATACCTCTTTTATCCCCAAAAGAGGACAGTTTCTTCCAGACATGCCACATTTCTCCCAAATATACCACATCTCCTTCAAGAAATACCAGCTTTCCCCCTTCAAATAGGACCTTTTCTCCCACAAATACCTGTTTTATCCCCAAAACAGGACACTTTCTTCCAGAAATGCCACATTTCTCCCAAATATATCACATCTTCTCCAAGAAATACCAGGTTTCCCCCTTCTAATAGGACCTTTTCACCCACAAATACCTGTTTTATCCCCAAAATAGGACAGTTTCTTCCAGACATGCCACATTTCTCCCAAACGTATCACATCTTCTCCAAGAAATACCAGGTTTCCCCCTTCAAATAGGACCTTTTCACCCACAAATACCTCTTTTATCCCCAAAAGAGGACAGTTTCTTAGAAATGGCACATTTCTCCCAAACATATCACGTCTCCTCCAAGAAATACCAGGATTCCTCCTGAAATAGGAACTTTTCTCCCACAAATACCAACCTTCTCCCCACAAATAGGACATTTTCTTCCAGACATGCCACATTTCTCCCAAATATATCACATCTTCTCCAAGAAATACCAGGTTTTCCCCTTCAAATAGGACGTTTCAAACCACTAATACCTCTTTTATCCCCAAAAGAGGACAGTTTCTTCCGGAAAGGCCACATTTCTCCCAAATATATCACATCTTCTCCAAGAAATACCAGGTTTCCCCCTTCAAATAGGACGTTTTCAACCACTAATACCTCTTTTATCCCCAAAAGAGGACAGTTTCTTCCGGAAAGGCCACATTTCTCCCAAATATATCACATCTTCTCCAAGAAATGCCAGGATTCCTCCTGAAAGAGGACCTTCTCACCCAAAACTACCAGCCTTCTCCCCCCAAATTGGGCATTTTCTTCCAGAAAGGCCACATTTCTCCCAAATATATCACATCTTCTCCAAGAAATACCAGGATTCCTCCTGAAATAGGACCTTCTCTCCCACAACTACCAGCCTTCTCCCCCCAAATTGGACAGTTTCTTGCAGAAATGCCACATTTCTCCCAAATAGATCACATCTTCTCCAAGAAATACCACGTTTCCCCCTTCAAATAGGACCTTTTCACCCACAAATACCTCTTTAATCCCAAAATAGGACAGTTTCTTCCTGACATGCCACACTTCCCCCAAATATATCACATCTTCTCCAAGAAATACCAGCTTTCCCCCTTCAAATACGGCCTTATCACCCACAAAAACCACTTTTATCCCAAAAGAGGACAGTTTCTGCCAGAAAGGCCACATTTCTCCCAAACATATCACATCTTCTCCAAGAAATACCAGGTTTCCCCCTTCAAATAGGACCTTTTCACCCTCAAAAAATACTTTTATCCCCAAAATAGGACAGTTTCTTCCAGAAATGCCACATTTCTCACAAATATATCACATCTCCTCCAAGAAATACCAGGGTTCCCCCTTCAAATAGGACCTTTTCACCCACAAATACCTCTTGTATCCCCAAAAGAGGACAGTTTCTTCAAGAAATGCCACATTTCTCCCAAATAGATCACATCTTCTCCAAGGAATACCAAGTTTCACCCTTGAAATAAGACCTTTTCACCCACAAATACCTCTTTTATCCCATAAATTGGACAGTTTCTTCCAGAAATGCCACATTTCTCCAAATATATCACATCTTCTCCAAGAAATACCACGTTTCCCCCTTCAAATAGGAACTTTTCACCCACAAATACCTCTTTTATCCCCAAATGAGGACAGTTTCTTCCAGAAATGCCACATTTCTCCCAAATATATCACATCTTCTCCAAGAAATACCAGCTTTCCCCCTTCAAATAGGACCTTTTCACCCACAAATACCTCTTTTATCCCCAAAATAGGACAGTTTCTGCCAGAAAGGCCACATTTCTCCCAAATATATCACATCTTCTCCAAGAAATACCACGTTTCCCCCTTCAAATAGGACCTTTTCACCCACAAATACCTGTTTCATCCCCAAAATAGGACAGTTTCTTCCAGAAATGCCACATTTCTCCCAAACATATCACATCTTCTCCAAGAAATACCAGGTTTCCCCCTTCGAATAGGACCTTTTCCCAAAAAAAACCTCTTTTATTCCCAAAAGAGGACAGTTTCTTCCAGGAATGCCAGATTTCTCCCAAATATATCACATCTTCTCCAAGAAATACCACGTTTCCCCCCCTGCAAATACGACCTTTTCACCCACAAATACCTCTTTTATCCCCAAAAGAGGACAGTTTTTTCCAGACATGCCACATTTCTCCCAAATATATCACATCTTCTCCAAGAAATACCAGGTTTCCCCCTTCAAATAGGACGTTTTCAACCACTAATACCTCTTTTATCCCCAAAAGAGGGACAGTTTCTTCCGGAAAGGCCACATTTCTCCCAAATATATCACATCTTCTCCAAGAAATGCCTGGATTCCTCCTGAAAGAGGACCTTCTCACCCAAAACTACCAGCCTTCTCCCCCCAAATTGGGCATTTTCTTCAAGAAAGGCCACATTTCTCCCAAATACATCACATCTTCTCCAAGAAATACCAGGATTCCTCCTGAAATAGGACCTTCTCACCCACAACTACCAGCCTTCTCCCCCCAAATTGGACAGTTTCTTGCAGAAATGCCACATTTCTCCCAAATAGATCACATCTTCTCCAAGAAATACCACGTTTCCCCCTTCAAATGGGACCTTTTCACCCACAAATACCTCTTTAATCCCCAAAATAGGACAGTTTCTTCCTGACATGCCACACTTCCCCCAAATATATCACATCTTCTCCAAGAAATACCAGCTTTCTCCCTTCAAATACGGCCTTATCACCCACAAATACCACTTTTATCCCCAAAAGAGGACAGTTTCTGCCAGAAAGGCCACATTTCTCCCAAACATATCACATCTTCTCCAAGAAATACCAGGTTTCCCCCTTCAAATAGGACCTTTTCACCCACAAAAAATACTTTTATCCCCAAAATAGGACAGTTTCTTCCAGAAATGCCTGATTTCTCACAAATATATCACATCTCCTCCAAGAAATACCAGGGTTCCCCCTTCAAATAGGACCTTTTCACCCACAAATACCTCTTGTATCCCCAAAAGAGGACAGTTTCTTCAAGAAATGCCACATTTCTCCCAAATAGATCACATCTTCTCCAAGGAATACCAAGTTTCACCCTTGAAATAAGACCTTTTCACCCACAAATACCTCTTTTATCCCATAAATTGGACAGTTTCTTCCAGAAATGCCACATTTCTCCCAAATATATCACATCTTCTCCAAGAAATACCACGTTTCCCCCTTCAAATAGGAACTTTTCACCCACAAATACCTCTTTTATCCCCAAAAGAGGACAGTTTCTTCCAGAAATGCCACATTTCTCCCAAATATATCACATCTTCTCCAAGAAATACCAGCTTTCCCCCTTCAAATAGGACCTTTTCACCCACAAATACCTCTTTTATCCCCAAAATAGGACAGTTTCTGCCAGAAAGGCCACATTTCTCCCAAATATATCACATCTTCTCCAAGAAATACCACGTTTCCCCCTTCAAATAGGACCTTTTCACCCACAAATACCTGTTTCATCCCCAAAATAGGACAGTTTCTTCCAGAAATGCCACATTTCTCCCAAACATATCACATCTTCTCCAAGAAATACCAGCTTTCCCCTTCAAATAGGACCTTTTCACCCACAAATACCTCTTTTATCCCCAAAAGAGGACAGTTTCTTACAGACATGCCACATTTCTCCCAAATATAGCACATCTTCTCCAAGAAATAACAGCTTTCCCCCTCCATATAGGAACTTTTCACCCATTAATAGCAAGCTTCTCCCCCAAATAGGACAGTTTCTTCCAGAAATGCCACATTTCTCCCAAATATATCACATCTTCTCCAAGAAATACCAGTTTTCCCCTTCAAATAGGACCTTTTCAACCACAAATACCTGTTTTGTCCCCAAAAGAGGACAGTTTCTTCCAGAAAGGCCACATTTCTCCCAAATAGATCACATCTTCTCCAAGAAATACCAGGTTTCCCCCTACAAATAGGACCTTTTCACCCACAAATACCTGTTTTATGCCCAAAATAGGACAGTTTCTTCCAGAAATGCCACATTTCTCCCAAATAGATCACATCTTCTCCAAGGAATACCAAGTTTCCCCCTTGAAATAAGACCTTTTCACCCACAAATACCTCTTTTATCCCCAAAAGAGGACAGTTTCTTCCAGAAATGCCACATTTCTCCCAAATATATCACATCTTCTCCAAGAAATACCAGGTTTCCCCCTTCAAATAGGACCTTCTCACCCACAAATACCTCTTTTATCCCCAAAATAGGACATTTTCTTCCAGACATGCCTCATTTCTCCCAAATATACCACAGCTTCTCCAAGAAATACCAGGATTCCCCCTTCAAATAGGACCTTTTCACCCTCAAATACATCTTTTATCCCCAAAAGAGGACAGTTTCTTCCAGAAATGCCACATTTCTCCCAAATAGATCACATCTTCTCCAAGAAATACCAGGCTTCCCCCTTCAAATAGGACCTTTTCACCCACAAATACCTCTTTTATCCCCAAAAGAGGACAGTTTCTTCCAGAAATGCCATATTTCTAACAAATATATCACATCTTCTCCAAGAAATACCACGTTTCCCCTTCAAATAGGACCTTTTCACCCACAATTACCTCTTTTATCCCCAAAAAAGGACAGTTTCTGCCAGAAAGGCCACAATTCTCCCAAATATATCACATCTTCTCCAAGAAATACCACGTTTCCCCCTTCAAATAGGACCTTTTCACCCACAAATACCTGTTTCATCCCCAAAATAGGACAGTTTCTTCCAGAAATGCCAGATTTCTCCCAAATATATCACATCTTCTCCAAGAAATACCACGTTTCCCACTGCAAATACGACCTTTTCACCCACAAATACCACTTTTATCCCCAAAATAGGACAGTTTCTTCCAGACATGCCACATTTCTCCCAAATATATCACATCTCCATGAAATACCAGGTTTCCCCCTTCAAATAAGACCTTTTCACCCACAAATACCTCTTTTATCCCCAAAAGAGGACAGTTTCTTCCAGAAAGGCCACATTTCTCCCAAATAGATCACATCTTCTCCAAGAAATACCACGTTTCCTCCTTCAAATAGGACCTTCTCACCCACAAATACCTCTTTGATCCCCAAAATAGGACAGTTTTTTCCAGAAATGCCACATTTCTCCCAAATATATCACATCTTCTCCAAGAAATACCAGGATTCCACCTGAAATAGGACCATTTCACCAACAAATACCTCTTTTATCCCCAAAAGAGGAAAGTTTCTTCCAGAAATGCCACATTTCTCCCAAATATATCACATCTCCTTCTAGAAATACCCGCTTTCCCCCTTGAAATAGGACCTTTTCACCCACAAATACCTCTTTTATCCCCATAAGAGGACAGTTTCTTCAAGAAATGCCACATTTCTCCCAAATATATCACATCTTCTCCAAGAAATACCACGTTTCCCCCTTCAAATAGGACCTTTTCACCCACAAATACCTCTTTTATCCCCAAAAGAGGAAAGTTTCTGCCAGAAATGCCTCATTTCTCCCAAATATATCACATCTTCTCCAAGAAATACCAGCTTTCCCCTTCAAATACGACTTTTTCTCCCACAGATACCTGTTTTATCCCCAAAAGAGGACAGTTTCTTCCAGAAAGGCCAGATTTCTCCCAAATATATCACATCTTCTAAAGCAATACCAGCTTTCCCCCTTCAAATAGGACCTTTTCACCCACAAATACCTCTTTTATCCCCAAAACAGGACAGATTCTTCCAGACATGCCACATTTCTCCCAAATATATCACATCTTCTCCAAGAAATACCTGGTTTACCCCTGGAAATAGGAACTTTTCACCCACAAATACCTCTTTTATCCCTCAAATAGGACAGTTTCTTCCAGAAATGCCACATTTCTCCCAAATAGAACACATCTTCTCCAAGAAATACCACGTTTCCCCCTAGAAATAGGACCTTTTCACCCACTAATACCTCTTTTATCCCCAAAAGAGGACAGTTTCTTCCAGAAATGCCAGATTTCTCCCAAATATATCACATCTTCTCCAAGAAATACCACGTTTCCCCCTTCCAATAGGACCTTTTCACCCACAAATACCTCTTTTACCCCAAAAGAGCTCGGTTTCTTCCAGAAATGCCACATTTCTCCCAAATATATCACATCTTCTCCAAGAAATACCAGGTTTCCCCCTTCAAATAGGACCTTATCACCCACAAATACCTCTTTTATCCCCAAAAGAGGACAGTTTCTTCCAGACAGGCCACATTTCTCCCAAATATATCACATCTTCTCCAAGAAATACCAGCTTTCCCCATAGAAATAGGACCTTCTCACCCACAAATACCACTTTTATCCCCAAAAGAGGACATTTTCTTCCAGAAATGCCACATTTCTCCCAAATAGATCACATCTTCTCCAAGAAATACCAGCTTTCCCCATTCAAATAGGACCTTTTCACCCACAAATACCTCTTTTATCCCCTAAATTGGACAGTTTCTTCCAGACATGCCACATTTCTCCCAAATATATCACATCTTCTCCAAGAAATAACAGGATTCCACCTGAAATAGGACCTTTTCACCCACAAATACCTATTTTATCCCCAAAACAGGACAGTTTCTTCCAGAAATGCCACATTTCTCCCAAATATATCACATCTCCTCCAAGAAATACCAGGTTTCGCCCTTCAAATAGGACCTTCTCACCCACAAATACCTGTTTTATCCCCAAAAGAGGACAGTTTCTTCCAGAAATGCCACATTTCTCCCAAATAGATCACATCTTCTCCAAGAAATACCAGGTTTCCCCCTTCAAATAGGACCTTTTCACCCACAAATACCTCTTTTATCCCCAAAATAGGAAAGTTTCTTCCAGAAATGCCGCATTTCACCCAAATAGATCACATCTTCTCCAAGAAATACCAGCTTTCCCCCTTCAAATAGGACTTTTTCTCCCTCAGATATCTGTTTTATCCCCAAAAGAGGACAGTTTCTTCCAGACATGCCACATTTCTCCCAAATATATCACATCTTCTCCAAGAAATACCAGGTTTCCCCCTTCAAATAGGACCTTTTCACCCACAAATACCTCTTTTATCCCCAAAAGAGGACAGATTCTTCCAGACATACCAGATTTCTCCCAAATATATCACATCTTCTCCAAGAAATAACTGGTTTACCCCTGGAAATAGGAACTTTTCACCCACAAATACCTCTTTTATCCCTCAAATTGGACATTTTATTCCAGAAATGCCAGATTTCTCCCAAATATATCACATCTTCTCCAAGGAATACCAGGTTTCCCCCTAGAAATAGGACCTTTTCACCCACAAATACCTCTTTTATCCCCCAAAGAGGACAGTTTCTTCCAGAAATGCCACATTTCTCCCAAATAGATCACATCTTCTCCAAGAAATACCAGGGTTCCCCCTTCAAATAGGACCTTTTCACCCACAAATACCTCTTTTACCCCAAAAGAGCTCGGTTTCTTCCAGAAAGGCCACATTTCTCCCAAATATATCACATCTTCTCCAAGAAATACCTGGGTTCCCCCTTCAAATAGGACCTTTTCACCCACAAATACCTCTTTTATCCCCAAAATAGGACAGTTTCTTCCAGAATGGCCACATTTCTCCCAAATATATCTCATCTTCTCCAAGAAATACCTGGTTTCCCCCTTCAAATAGGACCTTTTCACCCACAAATACCTGTTTCATCCCCAAAATAGGACAGTTTCTTCCAGAAATGCCACATTTCTCCCAAATATATCACATCTTCTCCAAGAAATACCAGGTTTCCCCCTTCAAATAGGACCTTTTCACACACAAATACCTCTTTTTTCCCCAAAGAGGACATTTTCTTCCAGAAAGGCCACATTTCTCCCTAATATACCACATCTTCTCCAAGAAATACAACGTTTCCCCCTGGAAATAGGACCTTTTCACCCACAAATACCTCTTTTATCCCAAAAAGAGGACAGTTTCTTCCAGACATGGCACATTTCTCCCAAATATACCACATCTCCTTCAAGAAATACCAGGTTTCCCCCTTCAAATAGGAACTTTTCTCCCACAAATACCTGTTTTATCCCCAAAACAGGACACTTTCCTCCAGAAATGCCACATTTCTCCCAAACATATCACATCTTCTCCAAGAAATACCACGTTTCCCCCTTCAAATAGGACCTTTTCAACCACAAATACCTCTTTTATCCCCAAAAGAGGACAGTTTCCTCCAGAAATGCCTCATTTCTCCCAAACATCACATCTTCTCCAAGAAATACCAGCTTTCCCCCTTCAAATAGGACCTTTTCACCCACAAATACCTGTTCTATCCCCATAGGAGGACATTTTCTTCCAGAAATGCCACATTTCTCCCAAATATATCACATCTTCTCCAAGAAATACCACGTTTCCCCCTTCAAATAGGACCTTTTCCCCAAAAAAACCTCTTTTATCCCCAAAAGAGGACAGTTTCTTCCAGGAATGCCAGATTTCTCCCAAATATATCACATCTTCTCCAAGAAATACCAGGTTTCCTCCTGAAATAGGACCCTGTCACCCAGAAATACCTGTTTTATCCCTTTGTTCCGAGCGACTTTTCGTTTTGGAGTGTTTATCCGATGCTACACTTCAACTTTCTGTGACGAATAGAGTAGAAGAGAAAAGCCCCACTAATAAGGCAGCTAGAAGCTCCAGAAGCCACACACTTTGTGCTTTCAGGGAGGACGTTCCAGAAAGTCGAGAGTTGTGGCTTCTTTCCTGCGGAGAAAAAAACCCCTGTTTTCAGGCAATGCTGGACGCTGAATTCGCTCCTTCTCGGCATAGGAATACCGCTCCTTCGCTCTCGTGGCTCGAAAGCGGCACTCGCTCTGAACCGCTCCGGAGAGTCTGCAGTTGCTGTCCGGTCCATCGCGGTTCTGCCCGAGTGCCGCTTGCAGCCTTCAGCAGCGGTCTCGTTTCTCTCGGATGCCGGGAAAGAGCGACTTCAGCCGGATGCTTTGCTCCGACGAGTGAGCGGCTTCTTCTGCGCACATCGCAATGGAGAGCTTCTGACTTCTCCATGTGTCCATGCAGAATCACTACGCTTCTCTCTCATTCTTATCCCTTTCTTCCGAGCGACATTTCGTTTTGGAGTGTTTATCCGATGCTACACTTCAGCATTCTGTGACGAATAAAATAGAAGAGAAAAGCCCCACTAATAAGGCAGCTAGAAGCTCCAGAAGCCACACACGTTGTGCTTTCAGGGAGGACGTTCCAGAAAGTCGAGAGTTGTGGCTTCTTTCCTGCGGAGAAAAAAACCCCTGTTTTCAGGCAATGCTGGACGCTGAATTCGCTCCTTCTCGGCATTTCAATACCGCTCCTTCGCTCTCGTGGCTCGAACGCGGCACTCGCTCTGAACCGCTCCGGAGAGTCTGCAGTTGCTGGCCGGTCCATCGCGGTTCTGCCCGAGTGCCGCTTGCAGCCTTCAGCAGCGCTCTCGTTTCTCTCGGATGCCGGGAAAGAGCGACTTCAGCCGGATGCTTTGCTCCGACGAGTGAGCGGCTTCTTCTGCGCACATCGCAATGGAGAGCTTCTGACTTCTCCATGTGTCCATGCAGAATGCACTACGCTTCTCTCTCATTCTTATCCCTTTTTCCGAGCGACATATCGTTTTGGATTGTTTATCCGATGCTACACTTCAGCATTCTGTGACGAATAGAGTAGAAGAGAAAAGCCCCACTAATAAGGCAGCTAGAAGTTCGAGGAGCAACGCACGTAGTGCTTTCAGGGAGGACTTTCCAGAAAGTCGAGAGTTGTGGCTTGCGGAGAAAAAACCCCCTGGGATAAGGATAAGAATAGGATAAGAGAAACGAGAGCGCTGCTGAAGGCTGCAAGCGGCATTCGGGCAGAACCGCGATGGACCGGCCAGCAACTGCAGACTCTCCGGAGCGGTTCAGAGCGAGTGCCGCTTTCGAGCAACGAGAGCGAAGGAGCGGTATTGAAATGCCGAGAAGGAGCGAATTCAGCGTCCTGCATTGCCTGAAAACAGGGTTTTTTTCTCCGCAGGAAAGAAGCCACAACTCTCGACTTTGTGGAACGTCCTCCCTGAAAGCACAACGTGTGTGGCTTCTGGAGCTTCTAGCTATCTTATTAGTGGGGCTTTTCTCTTCTACTCTATTCGTCACAGAATGCTGAAGTGTAGCATGGGATAAACACTCCAAAACGAAATGTCGCTCGGAAGGAAGGGATAAGAATGAGAGAGAAGCGTAGTGCATTCTGCATGGACACATGGGAGAAGTCAGAAGCGCACCTTTGCGATGAGCGCAGAAGCAGCTGCTCACTCGTCGGAGCAAAGCATCCGGCTGAAGTCGCTCTTTCCCGGCATCCGAGAGAAACGAGACCGCTGCTGAAGGCTGCAAGCGGCACTCGGGCAGAACCGCGATGGACCGGACAGCAACTGCAGACTCTCCGGAGCGGTTCAGAGCGAGTGCCGCTTTCGAGCCACGAGAGCGAAGGAGCGGTATTGAAATGCCGAGAAGGAGCGAATTCAGCGTCCAGCATTGCCTGAAAACAGGGGTTTTTTTCTCCGCAGGAAAGAAGCCACAACTCTCGACTTTCTGGAACGTCCTCCCTGAAAGCACAACGTGTGTGGCTTCTGGAGCTTCTAGCTGCCTTATTAGTGGGGCTTTTCTCTTCTATTTTATTCGTCACAGAATGCTGAAGTGTAGCATCGGATAAACACTCCAAAACGAAAAGTCGCTCGGAACAAAGGGATAAAACAGGAATCTGTGGGAGACAAGGTCCTATTTCAGGAGGAAACCTGGTATTTCTTGGAGATGTGATATATTTGGGAGAAATGTGGCATTTCTGGAAGAAACTGTCCTCTTTTGGGGATAAAAGAGGTATTTGTGGGTGAAAAGGTCCTATTTGAAGAGGGAAACCTGGTATTTCTTGGAGAAGATGTGGTATATTACGGAGAAATCTGGTCTTTCTGGAAGAAACTGTCCTATTTTGGGGATAAAACAGGTATTTCATGGAGAAAAGGTCCTATATGATGGGGGAAACGTGGTATTTCTTGGAGGAGTTGTGATATATTTGGGAGAAATGTGGCATTTCTGGAAGAAACTGTCCTCTTTTGGGGATAAAAGAGATATTTGTGGGTGAAAAGGTCCTATTTGAAGGGGAAAAGCTGGTATTTCTTGGAGAAGATGTGATCTATTTGGGAGAAATGTGGCATTTCTTGAAGAAACTGTCCTCTCTTTGGGATAAAACAGGTATTTGTGGGTGAAAAGGTCCTATTTGAAGGGGGAAACCTGGTATTTCTTGGAGAAGATGTGATATATTTGGGAGAAATGTGGCCTGTCTGGAAGAAAATGTCCTATTTTGGGGATAAAACAGGTATTTGTGGCAGAAAATGTCCTATTTGAAGGGGCAAAGTTGATATTTCTTGGAGAAGATGTGATATATTTGGGAGAAATGTGGCATTTCTGGAAGAAACTGTCCTCTTTTGGGGATAAAAGAGGTATTTGTGGGTGAAAAGGTCCTATTTGAAGGCGGAATCCTGGCATTTCTTGGAGAAGATGTGATATATTTGGGAGAAATGTGGCCTTTCTGGAAGAAACTGTCCTATTTTGGGGATAAAACAGGTATTTGTGGGAGAAAAGGTCCTATTTGAAGGGGGAAAGCTGGTATTTCTTGGAGAAGATGTGATATATTTGGGTGATATGTGGCCTTTCTGAAAGAAAATGTCCTATTTGGGGGGAGAAGGGTGGTATTTGTGGGAGAAAAGGTCCTATTTCAGGAGGAATCCAGGTATTTCTTGGAGGAGATGTGATCTATTTGGGAGAAATATGGCATTTCTGGCAGAAAGTGTACTATTTTGGGGATAAAGTACGTATTTGTGGGTGAAAAGGTCCTATTTGAAGGGGGAACCCTGTTATTTCTTGGAGAAGATGTGATATATTTGGGAGAAATCTGGCATTTCTGGAAGAAACTGTCCTATTTTGGGGATAAAACAGGTATTTGTGGGTGAAAAGGTCCTATTTGAAGGGGGAAAGCTGGTATTTCTTGGAGAAGATATGATATATTTGGGAGAAATGTGGCATTTCTGGAAGAAACTGTCCTCTTTTGGGGATAAAAGAGGTATTTGTGGGTGAAAAGGTCCTATTTGAAGGGGGAAACGTGGTATTTCTTGGAGAAGATGTGATATATTTGGAGAAATCTGGCATTTCTGGAAGAATATGTCCAATTTGAGGGATAAAACTTTTTGCGGGTGATAAGGTCCTATTTGAAGGGGAATCCTGGTATTTCTTGGAGAAGATGTGATATATTTGAGAGAAATGTGGCATTTCTGGAGGAAAGTGTCGTCTTTTGGGGATAAAACAGGTATTTGTGGGTGAAAAGGTCCTATTTGAAGGGGGAACCCTGGTATTTCTTGGAGAAGATGTGGTATATTTGGGAGAAATGTGGCATGTCTGGAAGAAACTGTCCTCTTTTGGGATAAAAGAGGTATTTGTGGGTGAAAACGTTGTATTTGAAGGGGGAAACCTGGTATTTCTTGGAGAAGATGTGATATATTTGGGCGAAATGTGGCATTTCCGCAAGAAACTGTCCTCTTTTGGGGATAAAACAGGTATTTGTGGGTGAAAAGATCCGATTTGAAGGGGGAAACCTGTTATTTCTTGGAGAAGATGTGATCTATTTGGGAGAAATGTGGCATGTCTGGAAGAAAATGTCCTATTTGGGGATAAAAGAGGTATTTGTGGGTGAAAAGGTCCTATTTGAAGGGGGAAAGCTGGTATTTCTTGGTGAAGATGTGATCTATATGGGAGAAATATGGCATGTCTGGAAGACAATGTCCAATTTGGGAGGAGAAGGCTGGTAGTTTTGGGTGAGAAGGTCCTATTTCAGGAGGAATCCTGGTATTTCTTGGAGAAGATGTGATATATTTGGGAGAAATGTGGCCTTTCTGGAAGAAAATGTCCAATTTGGGGGGAGAAGGCTGGTAGTTTTGGGTGAGAAGGTCCTATTTCAGGAGGAATCCTGGCATTTCTTGGAGAAGATGTGATATATTTGGGCGAAATGTGGCCTTATCGGAAGAAACTGTCCTCTTTTGGGGATAAAAGAGGTATTAGTGGTTGAAAAGGTCCTATTCCCAGGGGGGAAACCTGGTATTTCTTGGAGAAGATGTGATATATTTGGGAGAAATGTGGCATTTCTGTAAGAAAATGTCCTCTTTTGGGGATAAAAGAGGTATTTCATGGAGAAAAGGTCCTAATTCAAGGGGGAAACCTGGTATTTCTTGGAGAAGATGTGATATATTTGGGAGAAATGTGGCATTTCTCGAAGAAAATGTCCTATTTTGGGCATAAAACAGGTATTTGTGATGGAAAAGGTCCTATTTGAAGGGGGAAACCTGGTATTTCTTGGAGAAGATGTGATATATTTGGGAGAAATGTGGCATTTCTGGAAGAAACTGTCCTCTTTGGGGGATAAAAGAGGTATCTGTGGGTGAAAATGTCCTATTTGAAGGGGGAAAGCTGGTATTTCTTGGAGAAGATGTGATATATTTGGGAGAAATGAGGCATTTCTGGAAGAAACTGTCCTATCTGGGGGGAGAAGCCTGGTATTAGTGGGTGAGAAAGTCCTATTTCACTAGGAATCCTGGTATTTCTTGGAGAAGATGTGATCTATTTGGGAGAAATGTGGCATTTCTGGAAGAAACTGTCCTCTTTTGGGGATAAAAGAGGTATTTGTGGGTGAAAAGCTCCTATTTGAAGTTGGAAACGTGGTATTTCTTGGAGAAGATGTGATATATTTGGGAGAAATGTGGCATTTCTGGAAGAAACTGTCCTCTTTTGGGGATAAAACAGGTATTTGTGGGTGAAAAGGTCCTATTTGAAGGGGGAACCCTGGTATTTCTTGGAGGAGATGTGATATATTTGGGAGAAATGTGGCATGTCTGGAAGAAACTGTCCTCTTTTGGGGATAAAACAGGTATTTGTGGGTGAAAAGGTCCTATTTGAAGGGGGAAAGCTGGTATTTCTTGGAGAAGATGTGATATATTTGGTAGAAATGTGCCATATCTGGAAGAAACTGTCCTCTTTTGGGGATAAAACAGGTATTTGTGGGTGAAAAGGTCCTATTTGAAGGGGGAAACCTGGTATTTCTTGGAGAAGATGTGATATATTTGGGAGAAATGTGGCCTTTCTGGAAGAAACTGTCCTCTTTTGGGGATAAAAGAGGTATTTGTGGGTGAAAAGGTCCTATTTGAAGGGGGAACCCTGGTATTTCTTGGAGAAGATGTGATATATTTGGGAGAAATGTGGCATTTCTGGAAGAAACTGTCCTCTTTTGGGGATAAAAGAGGTATTTGTGGGTGAAAAGGTCCTATTTGAAGGGGGAAACGTGGTATTTCTTGGAGAAGATGTGATATATTTGGGAGAAATGAGGCATTTCTGGAAGAAAATGTCCAGTTTGTGGGGAGAAGGCTGGTAGTTGTGGGTGAGAAGGTCCTATTTCAAGAGGAATCCTGGTATTTCTTGGAGAAGAGGTGATATATTTGGGAGAAATGTGGCCTTTCTGGAAGAAACTGTCCTCTTTTGGGGACAAAAACAGATATTTGTGGGAGAAAATGTCCTATTTGAAGGGGGAACCGTGGTATTTCTTGGAGGAGATGTGATCTATTGGGGAGAAATGTGGCATGTCTGGAAGAAACTGTCCTCTTTTGGGGATAAAACAGGTACTTGTGGGTGAAATGGTCCTATTTGAAGGGGGAAACCTGGTATTTCTTGGAGAAGATGAGATCTATTTGGGAGAAATGTGGCATGTCTGGAAGAAACTGTCCTATTTTGGGGATACAAGAGGTATTTGTGGGTGAAAAGGTCCTATTTCAAGGAGGAAACGTGGTATTTCTTGGAGAAGATGTGATATGTTAGGGAGAAATGTGGCATTTCTGGCAGAAACTGTCGTATTTTGGGGATAAAAGTGGTATTTGTGGGTGAAAAGGTCCTATTTGAAGGGGGAAACGTGGTATTTCTTGGAGAAGATGTGATCTATTTGGGAGAAATGTGGCCTTTCTGGAAGAAACTGTCCTCTTTTGGGGATAAAAGAGGTATTTGTGGGTGAAAAGGTCCTATTTGAAGGGGGAAACCTGGTATTTCTTGGAGAAGATGTGGTATATTTGGGAGAAATGTGGCATTTCTGGAAGAAACTGTCCTCTTTTGGGGATAAAACAGGTATTTGTGGGTGATAAGGTCCTATTTGAAGGGGGTATCCTGGTATTTCTTGGAGAAGATGTGATATGTTTGGGTGAAATGTGGCATTTCTGGACGTAACTGTTCTATTTTGGGGATAAAAGAGGTATTTGTGGGTGAAAAGGACCTATTTGAAGGGGGAAAGCTGGTATTTCTTGGAGAATATGTGATATATTTGGGAGGAATGTGGCATGTCTGGAAGAAAATGTCCTATTTGGGGGGAGAAGGCTGGTATTTGTGGGAGAAAAGGTTCTATTTCAGGAGGAATCCTGGTATTTCTTGGAGGAGATGTGATCTATTTGGGAGAAATCTGGCATTTCTGGCAGAAACTGTCCTATTTTGGGGATAAAGAGGTATTTGTGGTTGAAAAGGTCCTATTTGAAGGGGGAAAGCTGGTATTTCTTGGAGAAGATGTGATCTATTTGGGAGAAATGTGGCATTTCTGGAAGAAACTGTCGTATTTTGGGGATAAAACAGGTATTTCTGTGTGAAAAGGTCCTATTTGAAGGGGGAACCCTGGTATTTCTTGGAGAAGATGTGATATATTTGGGAGAAATGTGGCATTTCCGGAAGAAACTGTCCTCTTTTGGGGATAAAAGAGGTATTTGTGGGTGGAAAGGTCCTATTTGAAGGGGGAACCCTGGTATTTCTTGGAGAAGATGTGATATATTTGGGAGAAATGAGGCATTTCTGGAAGAAAATGTCCAATTTGTGGGGAGAAGGCTGGTAGTTGTGGGTGAGAAGGTCCTATTTCAGGAGGAATCCGGGTATTTCTTGGAGAAGAGGTGATATATTTGGGAGAAATGTGGCATTTCTGGAAGAAACTGTCCTATTTTGGGGATAAAAGAGGTATTTGTGGGTGAAAAGATCCTATTTGAAGGGGCAACCCTGGTATTTCTTGGAGAAGATGTGATATATTTGGGAGAAATGTGGCATTTCTGGAAGAAACTGTCCTATTTTGGGGATAAAACAGGTATTTGTGGGTGAAAAGGTCCTATTTGTAGGGGGAAACCTGGTATTTCTTGGAGAAGATGTGATCTATTTGGGAGAAATGTGGCCTTTCTGGAAGAAACTGTCCTCTTTTGGGGATAAAACAGGTATTTGTGGGTGAAAAGGTCCTTTTGAAGGGGGAAAACTGGTATTTCTTGGAGAAGATGTGATATATTTGGGAGAAATGTGGCATTTCTGGAAGAAACTGTCCTCTTTTGGGGATAAAAGAGGTATTTCTGTGTGAAAAGTTCCTATTTGAAGGGGGAAACGTGGTATTTCTTGGAGAAGATGTGATATATTTGGGAGAAATGTGGCCTTTCTGGAAGAAACTGTCCTCTTTTGGGGATAAAACAGGTATTTGTGGGAGAAAATGTCCTATTTGAAGGGGGAAACCTGGTATTTCTTGGAGAAGATATGATCTATTTGGGAGAAATGTGGCATTTCTGGAAGAAACTGTCCTCTTTTGGGGATAAAAGAGGTATTTGTGGGTGAAAAGGTCCTATTTGAAGGGGGAAAGCTGGTATTCCCTGGAGAAGATGTGATATATTTGGGAGAAATGTGGCATTTCTGGAAGAAACTGTCCTCTTTTGGGGATAAAAGAGGTATTTGTGGGAGAAAAGGTCCTATTTCAGGAGGAATCCTGGTATTTCTTGGAGGAGATGTGATCTATTTGGGAGAAATCTGGCATTTCTGGCAGAAAGTGTCCTATTTTGGGGATTAAGGACGTATTTGTGGGTGAAAAGGTCCTATTTGAAGGGGGAAAGCTGGTATTTCTTGGAGAAGATGTGATATATTTGGGAGAAATCTGGCATTTCTGGAAGAAACTGTCCTATTTTGGGGATAAAACAGGTATTTGTGGGTGAAAATTTCCTATTTGAAGGGGGAAACCTGGTATTTCTTGGAGAAGATATGATATATTTGGGAGAAATGTGGCATTTCTGGAAGAAACTGTCCTCTTTTGGGGATAAAAGAGGTATTTGTGGGTGAAAAGGTCCTATTTGAAGGGGGAAACGTGGTATTTCTTGGAGAAGATGTGATATATTTGGGAGAAATGTGGCCTTTCTGGAAGAAAATGTCCAATTTGGGGGGAGAAGGCTGGTAGTTTTGGGTGAGAAGGTCCTATTTCAGGAGGAATCCTGGTATTTCTTGGAGAAGATGAGATATATTTGGGAGAAATGTGGCCTTTCTGGAAGAAAATGTCCAATTTGGGGGGAGAAGGCTGGTAGTTTTGGGTGAGAAGGTCCTATTTCAGGAGGAATCCTGGCATTTCTTGGAGAAGATGTGATATATTTGGGAGAAATGTGGCATTTCTGGAAGAAACTGTCCTCTTTTGGGGATAAAACAGGTATTTGTGGGTGAAAAGGTCGTATTTGAAGGGGAAAACCTGGTATTTCTTGGAGAAGATGTGATCTATTTGGGAGAAATGTGGCATGTCTGGAAGAAACTGTCCTCTTTTGGGGATAAAAGATGTATTTGTGGGTGAAAAGGTCCTATTTGAAGGGGGAACCCTGGTATTTCTTGGAGAAGATGTGGTATATTTGGGAGAAATGTGGCATTTCTGGAAGAAACTGTCCTCTTTTGGGGATAAAACAGGAATGTGTGGGTGAAAAGGTCCTATTTGAAGGGGGAAACGTGGTATTTCTTGGAGAAGATGTGATATATTTGGGAGAAATGTGGCCTTTCTGGAAGAAACTGTCCTATTTTGGGGATAAAACAGGTATTTGTGGGTGAAAAGGTCCTATTTGAAGTAGGAAACCTGGTATTTCTTGGAGAAGATGTGATCTATTTGGGAGAAATGTGGCATTTCTGGAAGAAACTGTCCTTTTTTGGGGTTAAAAGAGGTATTTGTGGGTGAAAAGGTCCTATTTGAAGGGGGAAATCTGGTATTTCTTGGAGAAGATGTGATATATTTGGGAGAAATGTGGCATGTCTGGAAGAAACTGTCCTCTTTTGGGGATAAAACAGGTATTTGTGGGTGAAAAGGTCCTATTTGAAGGGGGAAAGCTGGTATTTCTTGGAGAAGATGTGATATATTTGGGAGAAATGTGGCCTTTCTGGAAGAAACTGTCCTCTTTTGGGGATAAAAGAGGTATTTGTGGGTGAAAAGGTCCTATTTGAAGGGGGAAACCTGGTATTTCTTGGAGAAGATGTGATATATTTGGGAGAAATGTGGCATGTCTGGAAGAAAATGTCCAATTTGGGGGGAGAAGGCATGCAGTTTTCGGTGAGAAGGTCCTATTTCAAGAGGAATCCTGGTATTTCTTGGCGAAGATGTGGTATATTTGGGAGAAATGTGGCATTTGTGGAAGAAAATGTCCAATTTGGGGGGAGAAGGCTGGTAGTTTTGGTTGAGAAGGTCCTATTTCAGGAGGAATCCTGGCATTTCTTGGAGAAGATGTGATATATTTGGGAGAAATGTGGCCTTTCCGGAAGAAACTGTCCTCTTTTGGGGATAAAAGAGGTATTTGTGGGTGAAAAGGTCCTATTTGAAGGGGGAAACCTGGTATTTCTTGGAGAAGATGTGATATATTTGGGAGAAATGAGGCATTTCTGGAAGAAAATGTCGTATTTTGGGGATAAAAGAGGTATTTCATGGAGAAAAGGTCCTAATTCAAGGGGGAAACCTGGTATTTCTTGGAGAAGATGTGATATATTTGGGAGAAATGTGGCATTTCTGGAAGAAACTGTCGTATTTTGGGGATAAAAGAGGTATTTGTGGGTGAAAAGGTCCTATTTGAAGGGGGAAAGCTGTTATTTCTTGGAGAAGATGTGATATATTTGGGAGAAATGTGGCATTTCTGGAAGAAACTGTCCTCTTTTGGGGATAAAAGAGGTATTTGTGGGTGAGAAGGTCCTATTTGAAGGGGGAAACGTGGTATTTCTTGGAGAAGATGTGATATATTTGGGAGAAATGTGCCATTTCTGGAAGAAAATGTCCAATTTGTGGGAAGAAGGCTGGTAGTTGTGGGAGAGAAGGTCCTATTTCAGGAGGAATCCTGGTATTTCTTGGAGAAGATGTGATATATTTGGGAGAAATGTGGCATTTCTGGAAGAAACTGTCCTATTTTGGGGATAAAAGAGGTATTTGTGGGTGAAAAGGTCCTATTTGAAGGGGGAAAGCTGGTATTTCTTGGAGAAGATGTGATATATTTGGGAGAAATGTGCCATTTCTGGAAGAAACTGTCCTCTTTTGGGGATAAAAGAGGTATTTGTGGGTGAAAAGGTCCTATTTGAAGGGGGAACCCTGGTATTTCTTGGAGAAGATGTGATCTATTTGGGAGAAATGTGGCATTTCTGGAAGAAACTGTCCTCTTTTGGGGATAAAAGATGTATTTGTGGGTGAAAAGGTCCTATTTGAAGGGGGAACCGTGGTATTTCTTGGAGGAGATGTGATCTATTTGGGAGAAATGTGGCATGTCTGGAAGAAACTGTCCTCTTTTGGGGATAAAACAGGTACTTGTGGGTGAAAAGGTCCTATTTGAAGGGGGAAACCTGGTATTTCTTGGAGAAGATGTGATCTATTTGGGAGAAAAGTGGCATGTCTGGAAGAAACTGTCCTATTTTGGGGATACAAGAGGTATTTGTGGGTGAAAAGGTCCTATTTCAAGGAGGAAACGTGGTATTTCTTGGAGAAGATGCGATATGTTTGGGAGAAATGTGGCATTTCTGGCAGAAACTGTCGTATTTTGGGGATAAAAGTGGTATTTGTGGGTGAAAAGGTCCTATTTGAAGGGGGAAACCTGGTATTTCTTGGAGAAGATGTGATATATTTGGGAGAAATGTGGCATTTCTGGAAGAAACTGTCCTCTTTTGGGGATAAAACAGGTATTTGTGGGTGAAAAGGTCCTATTTGAAGGGGGAACCGTGGTATTTCTTGGAGAAGATGTGGTATATTTGGGAGAAATGTGGCATTTCTGGAAGAAACTGTCCTCTTTTGGGGATAAAAGAGGTATTTGTGGGTGATAAGGTCCTATTTGAAGGGGGTATCCTGGTATTTCTTGGAGAAGTTGTGATATGTTTGGGTGAAATGTGGCATTTCTGGACGTAACTGTTCTATATTGGGGATAAAAGAGGTATTTGTGGGTGAAAAGGACCTATTTGAAGGGGGAAAGCTGGTATTTCTTGGAGAAGATGTGATATATTTGGGTGATATGTGGCCTTTCTGGAAGAAAATGTCCTATTTGGGGGGAGAAGGCTGGTATTTGTGGGAGAAAAGGTTCTATATCAGGAGGAATCCTGGTATTTCTTGGAGGTGATGTGATCTATTTGGGAGAAATCTGGCATTTCTGGCAGAAACTGTCCTATTTTGGGGATAAAGAGGTGTTTGTGGTTGAAAAGGTCCTATTTGAAGGGGGAAAGCTGGTATTTCTTGGAGAAGATGTGATATATTTGGGAGAAATGTGGCATTTCTGGAAGAAACTGTCGTATTTTGGGGATAAAACAGGTATTTCTGTGTGAAAAGGTCCTATTTGAAGGGGGAACCCTGGTATTTCTTGGAGAAGATGTGGTATATTTGGGAGAAATCAGGCATTTCTGGAAGAAACTGTCCTCTTTTGGGGATAAAAGAGGTATTTGTGGGTGAAAAGGTCCTATTTGAAGGGGGAACCCTGGTATTTCTTGGAGAAGATGTGGTATATTTGGGAGAAATGTGCCATTTCTGGAAAAAACTGTCCTATTTTGGGGATAAAACAGGTATTAGTGGGTGAAAAGGTCCTATTTGAAGGGGGAAACCTGGTATTTCTTGGAGAAGATGTGTTATATTTGGGAGAAATCTGGCATTTCTGGAAGAAACTGTCCTATTTTGGGGATAAAAGAGGTATTTGTGGGTGAAAAGGTCCTATTTGAAGTTGGAAACATGGTATTTCTTGGAGAAGATGTGATCTATTTGGGAGAAATGTGGCATTTCTGGAAGAAACTGTCCTCTTTTGGGGATAAAAGAGGTATTTGTGGGTGATAAGGTCGTATTTGAAGGGGGAACCCTGGTATTTCTTGGAGGAGATGTGATATATTTGGGAGAAATGTGGCACGTCTGGAAGAAACTGTCCTCTTTTGGGGATAAAACAGGTATTTGTGGGTGAAAAGGTCCTATTTGAAGGGGGAAATCTGGTATTTCTTGGAGAAGATGTGATATATTTGGGAGAAATGTGGCCTTTCTGGAAGAAAATGTCCTATTTTGGGGATAAAACAGGTATTTGTGGGTGAAAAGGTCCTATTTGAAGGGGGAAACCTGGTATTTCTTGGAGAAGATGTGATATATTTGGGAGAAATGTGGCCTTTCTGGAAGAAAATGTCCAATTTGGGGGGAGAAGGCTTGTAGTTTTCGGTGAGAAGGTCCTATTTCAAGAGGAATCCTGGTATTTCTTGGCGAAGATTTGATGTATTTGGGAGAAATGTGGCATTTGTGGAAGAAAATGTCCAATTTCGGGGGAGAAGGCTGGTAGTTTTGGGTGAGAAGGTCCTATTTCAGGAGGAATCCTGGCATTTCTTGGCGAAGATGTGATATATTTGGGAGAAATGTGGCATTTCTGGAAGAAACTGTCCTCTTTTGGGGATAAAACAGGTATTTGTGGGAGAAAAGGTCCTATTTGAAGGGGGAAACCTGGTATTTCTTGGAGAAGATGTGATATATTTGGGAGAAATGTGGCATTTCTGGAAGAAACTGTCGTATTTTGGGGACAAAACAGGTATTTGTGGGAGAAAATGTCCTATTTGAAGGGGGAACCGTGGTATTTCTTGGAGAAGATGTGATATATTTGGGAGAAATGTGGCATTTCTGGAAGAAACTGTCGTATTTTGGGGATAAAACAGGTATTTCTGTGTGAAAAGGTCCTATTTGAAGGGGGAAAGCTGTTATTTCTTGGAGAAGATGTGATCTATTTGGGAGAAATGTGGCATTTCTGGAAGAAACTGTCCTCTTTTGGGGATAAAAGAGGTATTTGTGGGTGAGAATGTCCTATTTGAAGGGGAATACGTGGTATTTCTTGGAGAAGATGTGATATATTTGGGAGAAATGAGGCATTTCTGGAAGAAAATGTCCAATTTGTGGGAAGAAGGCTGGTAGTTGTGGGTGAGAAGGTCCTATTTCAGGAGGAATCCTGGTATTTCTTGGAGAAGATGTGATATATTTGGGAGAAATGTGGCATTTCTGGAAGAAACTGTCCTATTTGGGGGATAAAAGAGGTATTTGTGGGTGAAAAGGTCCTATTTGAAGGGGGAAAGCTGGTATTTCTTGGAGAAGATGTGATCTATTTGGGAGAAATGTGGCCTTTCTGGAAGAAACTGTCCTCTTTTGGGGATAAAAGAGGTATTTGTGGGTGAAAAGGTCCTATTTGAAGGGGGAACCCTGGTATTTCTTGGAGAAGATGTGATATATTTGGGAGAAATGTGGCATTCCTGGAAGAAACTGTCCTCTTTTGGGGACAAAAGAGGTATTTGTGGGTGAAAAGGTCCTATTTGAAGGGGGAAACGTGGTATTTCTTGGAGAAGATGTGATATATTTGGGAGAAATGAGGCATTTCTGGAAGAAAATGTCCAATTTGCGGGGAGAAGGCTGGTAGTTGTCGGTGAGAAGGTCCTCTTTCAGGAGGAATCCTGGTATTTCTTGGAGAAGATGTGTTATATTTGGGAGAAATGTGGCCTTTCTGGAAGAAAATGTCCAATTTGGGGGGAGAAGGCTGGTAGTTTTGGGTGAGACGGTCCTATTTCAGGAGGAATCCTGGCATTTCTTGGAGAAGATGTGATATATTTGGGAGAAATGTGGCCTTTCTGGAAGAAACTGTCCTCTTTTGGGGATAAAAGAGGTATTAGTGGTAGAAAAGGTCCTATTTGAAGGGGGAAACCTGGTATTTCTTGGAGAAGATGTGATCTATTTGGGAGAAATGTGGCATTTCTGGAAGAAACTGTCGTATCTTGGGAATTAAACAGGTATTTGTGGGAGAAAAGGTCCTATTTCCAGGGGGAAACCTGTTATTTCTTGGAGAAGATGTGATATATTTGGGAGAAATGTGGCATTTCTGGAAGAAACTGTCCTCTTTTGGGGATAAAACAGGTATTTGTGGGTGAAAAGGTCCTATTTGAAGGGGAAAACCTGGTATTTCTTGGAGAAGATGTGATCTATTTGGGAGAAATGTGGCATGTCTGGAAGAAACTGTCCTCTTTTGGGGATAAAAGAGGTATTTCATGGAGAAAAGGACCTATTTGAAGGGGGAAGCCTGGTATTTCCTGGAGAAGATGTGATCTATTTGGGAGAAATGAGGCATTTCTGGAAGAAAATGTCCAGTTTGTGGGGAGAGGGCTGGTAGTTGTGGGTGAGAAGGTCCTATTTCAGGAGGAATCCCGGTATTTCTTGGAGAAGATGTGATCTATTTGGGAGAAATGTGGCATGTCTGGAAGAAACTGTCCTATTTTGGGGATAAAAGAGGTATTTGTGGGTGAAAAGGTCCTATTTGAAGGGGGAAAGCTGGTATTTCTTGGAGAAGATGTGATCTATTTGGGAGAAATGTGGAATTTCAGGAAGAAACGGTCCTCTTTTGGGGATAAAAGAGGTATTTGTGGGTGAAAAGGTCCTATTTGAAGGGGGAACCCTGGTATTTCTTGGAGAAGATGTGGTATATTTGGGAGAAATGTGGCATTTCTGGAAGAAACTGTCGTATTTTGGGGATAAAAGAGGTATGTGTGGGTGAAAAGGTCCTATTTGAAGGGGGAAACCTGGTATTTCTTGGAGAAGATGTGTTATATTTGGGAGAAATCTGGCATTTCTGGAAGAAAATGTCCTATTTTGGGGATAAAACAGGTATTTGTGGGTGAAAAGGTCCTATTTGAAGTTGGAAACATGGTATTTCTTGGAGAAGATGTGATCTATTTGGGAGAAATGTGGCATTTCTGGAAGAAACTGTCCTCTTTTGGGGATAAAACAGGTATTTGTGGGTGATAAGGTCCTATTTGATGGGGGAACCCTGGTATTTCTTGGAGGAGATGTGATATATTTGGGAGAAATGTGGCATGTCTGGAAGAAACTGTCCTCTTTTGGGGATAAAAGAGGTATTTGTGGGTGAAAAGGTCCTATTTGAAGGGGGAAAGCTGGTATTTCTTGGAGAAGATGTGATATATTTGGGAGAAATGTGGCCTTTCTGGAAGAAAATGTCCTATTTTGGGGATAAAACAGGTATTTGTGGGTGAAAAGGTCCTATTTGAAGGGGGAAACCTGGTATTTCTTGGAGAAGATGTGATATATTTGGGAGAAATGTGGCATGTCTGGAAGAAAATGTCCAATTTGGGGGGAGAAGGCTTGTAGTATTTGGTGAGAAGGTCCTATTTCAAGAGGAATCCTGGTATTTCTTGGAGAAGATGTGATATATTTGGGAGAAATGTGGCATTTGTGGAAGAAAATGTCCAATTTCGGGGGAGAAGGCTGGTAGTTTTGGGTGAGAAGGTCCTATTTCAGGAGGAATCCTGGCATTTCTTGGAGAAGATGATATATATTTGGGAGAAATGTGGCCTTTCCGGAAGAAACTGTCCTCTTTTGGGGATAAAAGAGGTATTAGTGGTAGAAAAGGTCCTATTTGAAGGGGGAAACCTGGTATTTCTTGGAGAAGATGTGATATATTTGGGAGAAATGTGGCATTTCTGGAAGAAACTGTCGTATTTTGGGGATAAAAGAGGTATTTCATGGAGAAAAGGTCCTAATTCAAGGGGGAAACCTGGTATTTCTAGAAGAAGATGTGATATATTTGGGAGAAATGTGGCATTTCTGGAAGAAACTGACCTCTTTTGGGGATAAAAGAGGTATTTGTGGGTGAAAAGGTCCTATTTGAAGGGGGAAAGCTGTTATTTCTTGGAGAAGATGTGATATATTTGGGAGAAATGTGGCATTTCTGGAAGAAACTGTCCTCTTTTGGGGATAAAAGAGGTATTTGTGGGTGAGAAGGTCCTATTTGAAGGGGGAAACGTGGTATTTCTTGGAGAAGATGTGATATATTTGGGAGAAATGAGGCATTTCTGGAAGAAAATGTCCAATTTGTGGGAAGAAGGCTGGTAGTTGTGGGTGAGAAGGTCCTCTTTCAGGAGGAATCCTGGTATTTCTTGGAGAAGATGTGATATATTTGGGAGAAATGTGGCATTTCTGGCAGAAACTGTCGTATTTTGGGGATAAAAGAGGTATTTGTGGGTGAAAAGGTCCTATTTGAAGGGGGAAACCTGGTATTTCTTGGAGAAGATGTGATCTATTTGGGAGAAATGTGGCCTTTCTGGAAGAAACTGTCCTCTTTTGGGGACAAAACAGGTATTTGTGGGAAAAAATGTCCTATTTGAAGGGGGAACCATGGTATTTCTTGGAGGAGATGTGTTCTATTTGGGAGAAATGTGGCATGTCTGGAAGAAACTGTCCTCTTTTGGGGATAAAACAGGTATTTGTGGGTGATAAGGTCCTATTTGAAGGGGGTATCCTGGTATTTCTTGGAGAAGATGTGATATGTTTGGGTGAAATGTGGCATTTCTGGACGTAACTGTTCTATTTTGGGGATAAAAGAGGTATTTGTGGGTGAAAAGGACCTATTTGAAGGGGGAAAGCTGGTATTTCTTGGAGAAGATGTGATCTATTTGGGTGATATGTGGCCTTTCTGGAAGAAAATGTCCTATTTGGGGGGAGAAGGCTGGTATTTGTGGGAGAAAAGGTTCTATTTCAGGAGGAATCCTGGTATTTCTTGGAGGAGATGTGATCTATTTGGGAGAAATCTGGCATTTCTGGCAGAAACTGTCCTATTTTGGGGATAAAGAGGTATTTGTGGTTGAAAAGGTCCTATTTGAAGGGGGAAAGCTGGTATTTCTTGGAGAAGATGTGATATATTTGGGAGAAATGTGGCATTTCTGGAAGAAACTGTCCTCTTTTGGGGATAAAAGAGGTATTTGTGGGTGAAAAGGTCCTATTTGAAGGGGGAACCCTGGTATTTCTTGGAGAAGATGAGGTATATTTGGGAGTAATGTGGCATTTCTGGAAGAAACTGTCCTCTTTTGGGGATAAAACAGGTATGTGTGGGTGAAAAGGTCCTATTTGAAGGGGGAAACCTGGTATTTCTTGGAGAAGATGTGTTATATTTGGGAGAAATCTGGCATTTCTGGAAGAAACTGTCCTATTTTGGGGATAAAACAGGTATTTGTGGGTGAAAAGGTCCAATTTGAAGTTGGAAACATGGTATTTCTTGGAGAAGATGTGATATATTTGGGAGAAATGTGGCATTTCTGGAAGAAACTGTCCTCTTTTGGGGATAAAAGAGGTATTTGTGGGTGATAAGGTCCTATTTGAAGGGGGAACCCTGGTATTTCTTGGAGGAGATGTGATATATTTGGGAGAAATGTGGCATGTCTGGAAGAAACTGTCCTCTTCTGGGGATAAAAGAGGTATGTGTGGGTGAAAAGGTCCTATTTGAAGGGGGAAACCTGGTATTTCTTGGAGAAGATGTGATATATTTGGGAGAAATGTGGCCTTTCTGGAAGAAACTGTCCTCTTTTGGGGATAAAAGAGGTATTTGTGGGTGAAAAGGTCCTATTTGAAGGGGGAAACGTGGTATTTCTTGGAGAAGATGTGATATATTTGGGAGAAATGTGGCATGTCTGGAAGAAAATGTCCAATTTGGGGGGAGAAGGCTTGTAGTTTTCGGTGAGAAGGTCCTATTTCAAGAGGAATCCTGGTATTTCTTGGCGAAGATGTGATATATTTGGGAGAAATGTGGCATTTGTGGAAGAAAATGTCCAATTTCGGGGGAGAAGGCTGGTAGTTTTGGGTGAGAAGGTCCTATTTCAGGAGGAATCCTGGCATTTCTTGGAGAAGATGTGATATATTTGGGAGAAATGTGGCATTTCTGGAAGAAACTGTCCTCTTTTGGGGATAAAAGAGGTATTTGTGGTGGAAAAGGTCCTATTTGAAGGGGGAAACCAGGTATTTCTTGGAGAAGATGTGATATATTTGGGAGAAATGTGGCATTTCTGGAAGAAACTGTCGTATTTTGGGGATAAAAGAGGTATTTCATGGAGAAAAGGTCCTAATTCAAGGGGGAAACCTGGTATTTCTTGGAGAAGATGTGATATATTTGGGAGAAATGTGGCATTTCTGGAAGAAACTGTCGTATTTTGGGGATAAAACAGGTATTTCTGTGTGAAAAGGTCCTATTTGAAGGGGGAAAGCTGTTATTTCTTGGAGAAGATGTGATCTATTTGGGAGAAATGTGGCCTTTCTGGAAGAAACTGTCCTCTTTTGGGGATAAAAGAGGTATTTGTGGGTGAGAAGGTCCTATTTGAAGGGGGAAACGTGGTATTTCTTGGAGAAGATTTGATATATTTGGGAGAAATGAGGCATTTCTGGAAGAAAATGTCCAATATGTGGGAAGAAGGCTGGTAGTTGTGGGTGAGAAGGTCCTATTTCAGGAGGAATCCTGGTATTTCTTGGAGAAGATGTGATATATTTGGGAGAAATGTGGCATTTCTGGAAGAAAATGTCCTATTTTGGGGATAAAAGAGGTATTTGTGGGTGAAAAGGTCCTATTTGAAGGGGGAAACCTGGTATTTCTTGGAGAAGATGTGATCTATTTGGGAGAAATGTGGCCTTTCTGGAAGAAACTGTCCTCTTTTGGGGATAAAAGAGGTATTTGTGGGTGAAAAGGTCCTATTTGAAGGGGGAACCCTGGTATTTCTTGGAGAAGATGTGATATATTTGGGAGAAATGTGGCATTTCTGGAAGAAACTGTCCTATTTTGGGGATAAAAGAGGTATGTGTGGGTGAAAAGGTCCTATTTGAAGGGGGAAACCTGGTATTTCTTGGAGAAGATGTGATATATTTGGGAGAAATGAGGCATTTCTGGAAGAAAATGTCCAATGTGCGGGGAGAAGGCTGGTAGTTGTGGGTGAGAAGGTCCTATTTCTGGAGGAATCCTGGTATTTCTTGGAGAAGAGGTGATATATTTGGGAGAAATGTGGCATTTCGGGAAGAAAATGTCCTATTTTGGGGATAAAAGAGGAATTTGTGGGTGAAAAGGTCCTATTTGAAGGGGGAAAGCTGGTATTTCTTGGAGAAGATGTGATATATTTGGGAGAAATGTGGCATGTCTGGAAGAAACTGTCCTCTTTTGGGGATAAAACAGGTACTTGTGGGTGAAAAGGTCCTATTTGAAGGGGGAAACCTGGTATTTCTTGGAGAAGATGTGATCTATTTGGGAGAAATGTGGAATTTCTGGAAGAAACTGTCCTATTTTGGGGATACAAGAGGTATTTGTGGGTGAAAAGGTCCTATTTCAAGGAGGAAACGTGGTATTTCTTGGAGAAGATGTGATATGTTTGGGAGAAATGTGGCATTTCTGGCAGAAACTGTCGTATTTTGGGGATAAAAGTGGTATTTGTGGGTGAAAAGGTCCTATTTGAAGGGGGAAACCTGGTATTTCTTGGAGAAGATGTGATATATTTGGGAGAAATGTGGCCTTTCTGGAAGAAACTGTCCTCTTTTGGGGATAAAACAGGTATTTGTGGGTGAAAAGGTCCTATTTGAAGGGGGAAACGTGGTATTTCTTGGAGAAGATGTGGTATATTTGGGAGAAATGTGGCATTTCTGGAAGAAACTGTCCTCTTTTGGGGATAAAACAGGTATTTGTGGGTGATAAGGTCCTATTTGAAGGGGGTATCCTGGTATTTCTTGGAGAAGATGTGATGTGTTTGGGTGAAATGTGGCATTTCTGGACGTAACTGTTCTATATTGGGGATAAAAGAGGTATTTGTGGGTGAAAAGGACCTATTTGAAGGGGGAAAGCTGGTATTTCTTGGAGAAGATGTGATATATTTGGGTGATATGTGGCCTTTCTGGAAGAAAATGTCCAATTTGGGGGGAGAAGGCTGGTATTTGTGGGAGAAAAGGTTCTATTTCAGGAGGAATCCAGGTATTTCTTGGAGGAGATGTGATATATTTGGGATAAATGTGGCATTTCTGGAAGAAACTGTCCTCTTTTGGGGATAAAACAGGTATTTGTGGTAGAAAAGGTCCTATTTGAAGGGGGAAACCTGGTATTTCTTGGAGAAGATGTGATCTATTTGGGAGAAATGTGGTATTTCTGGAAGAAACTGTCGTATTTTGGGGATAAAAGAGGTATTTCATGGAGAAAAGGTCCTAATTCAAGGGGGAAACCAGGTATTTCTTGGAGAAGATGTGATATATTTGGGGGAGAGAATGTGGCATTTCTGGAAGAAACTGTCCTCTTTTGGGGATAAAAGAGGTATTTGTGGGTGAGAAGGTCCTATTTGAAGGGGGGGAAACGTGGTATTTCTTGGAGAAGATGTGATATATTTGGGAGAAATGAGGCATTTCTGCAAGAAAATGTCCAATTTGTGGGAAGAAGGCTGGTAGTTGTGGGTGAGAAGGTCCTATTTCAGGAGGAATCCTGGTATTTCTTGGAGAAGATGTGATCTATTTGGGAGAAAATCTGGCATTTCTGGAAGAAACTGTCCAATTTGAGGGATAAAACAGGTATTTGTGGTTGAAAAGGTCCTATTTCAAGGGGGAAACGTGGTATTTCTTGGAGAAGATGTGATATATTTGGGAGAAATGTGGCATTTCTGGAAGAAACTGTCCTCTTTTGGGGATAAAAGAGGTATTTGTGGGTGAAAAGGTCCTATTTGAAGGGGGGAAACCTGTTATTCTTGGAGAAGATGTGATCTATTTGGGAGAAATGTGGCATTTCTGGAAGAAACTGTCCTCTTTTGGGGATAAAACAGGTATTTTTGGGTGAAAACGTTGTATTTGAAGGGGGAAACCTGTTATTTCTTGGAGAAGATGTGATATATTTGGGAGAAATGTGCATGTCTGGAAGAAACTGTTCTATTTGAGAGATAAAAGAGGTATTTGTGGGTGAAAAGGTCCTATTTGAAGGGGGAAAGCTGGTATTTCTTGGAGAAGATGTGATATATTTGGGAGAAATGTGGCATTTCTGGAAGAATCTGTCCTCTTTTGGGATAAAAGAGGTATTTGTGGGTGAGAAGGTCCTATTTGAAGGGGGAAACGTGGTATTTCTTGGAGAAGATGTGATATATTTGGGAGAAATGAGGCATTTCTGGAAGAAAATGTCCAATTTGTGGGTAGAAGGCTGGTAGTTGTGGGTGAGAAGGTCCTCTTTAAGGAGGAATCCTGGTATTTCTTGGAGAAGATGTGATATATTTGGGAGAAATGTGGCATTTCTGGCAGAAACTGTCGTATTTTGGGGATAAAAGTGGTATTTGTGGGTGAAAAGGTCCTATTTGAAGGGGGAAACCTGGTATTTCTTGGAGAAGATGTGATTTATTTGGGAGAAATGTGGCATTTCTGGAAGAAACTGTCCTCTTTTGGGGATAAAACAGGTATTTGTGGGTGATAAGGTCCTATTTGAAGGGGGAAACCTGGTATTTCTTGGAGAAGATGTGGTATATTTGGGAGAAATGTGGCATTTCTGAAAGAAACTGTCCTCTTTTGGGGATAAAACAGGTATTTGTGGGTGATAAGGTCCTATTTGAAGGGGGTATCCTGGTATTTCTTGGAGAAGATGTGATATGTTTGGGTGAAATGTGGCATTTCTGGACGTAACTGTTCTATTTTGGGGATAAAAGAGGTATTTGTGGGTGAAAAGGACCTATTTGAAGGGGGAAAGCTGGTATTTCTTGGAGAAGATGTGATCTATTTGGGTGATATGTGGCCTTTCTGGAAGAAAATGTCCTATTTGGGGGGAGAAGGCTGGTATTTGTGGGAGAAAAGGTTCTATTTCAGGAGGAATCCTGGTATTTCTTGGAGGAGATGTGATCTATTTGGGAGAAATGTGGCATTTCTGGAAGAAACTGTCCTATTTTGGGGATAAAGAGGTATTTGTGGTTGAAAAGGTCCTATTTGAAGGGGGAAACCTGGTATTTCTTGGAGAAGATGTGATATATTTGGGAGAAATGTGGCATTTCTGGAAGAAACTGTCGTATTTTGGGGATAAAACAGGTATTTCTGTGTGAAAAGGTCCTATTTGAAGGGGGAACACTGGTATTTCTTGGAGAAGATGTGATATATTTGGGAGAAATGTGGCATTTCTGGAAGAAACTGTCCTCTTTTGGGGATAAAAGAGGTATTTGTGGGTGAAAAGGTCCTATTTGAATGGGGAACCCTGGTATTTCTTGGAGAAGATGTGGTATATTTGGGAGAAATGTGGCATTTCTGGAAGAAACTGTCCTCTTTTGGGGATAAAAGAGGTATTAGTGGTTGAAAAGGTCCTATTTGATGGGGGAACCCTGGTATTTCTTGGAGGAGATGTGATATATTTGGGAGAAATGTGGCATGTCTGGAAGAAACTGTCCTCTTTTGGGGATAAAACAGGTATTTGTGGGTGAAAAGGTCCTATTTGAAGGGGGAAAGCTGGTATTTCTTGGAGAAGATGTGATATATTTGGGAGAAATGTGGCCTTTCTGGAAGAAAATGTCCTATTTTGGGGATAAAACAGGTATTTGTGGGTGAAAAGGTCCTATTTGAAGGGGGAAACCTGGTATTTCTTGGAGAAGATGTGATATATTTGGGAGAAATGTGGCATGTCTGGAAGAAAATGTCCAATTTGGGGGGAGAAGGCTTGTAGTATTTGGTGAGAAGGTCCTATTTCAAGAGGAATACTGGTATTTCTTGGAGAAGATGTGATATATTTAGGAGAAATGTGGCATTTGTGGAAGAAAATGTCCAATTTCGGGGGAGAAGGCTGGTAGTTTTGGGTGAGAAGGTCCTATTTCAGGAGGAATCCTGGCATTTCTTGGAGAAGATGTGATATATTTGGGAGAAATGTGGCCTTTCCGGAAGAAACTGTCCTCTTTTGGGGATAAAAGAGGTATTAGTGGTAGAAAAGGTCCTATTTGAAGGGGGAAACCTGGTATTTCTTGGAGAAGATGTGATATATTTGGGAGAAATGTGGCATTTCTGGAAGAAACTGTCGTATTTTGGGGATAAAAGAGGTATTTCATGGAGAAAAGGTCCTAATTCAAGGGGGAAACTTGGTATTTCTTGGAGAAGATGTGATATATTTGGGAGAAATGTGGCATTTCTGGAAGAAACTGACCTCTTTTGGGGATAAAAGAGGTATTTGTGGGTGAAAAGGTCCTATTTGAAGGGGGAAAGCTGTTATTTCTTGGAGAAGATGTGATATATTTGGGAGAAATGTGGCATTTCTGGAAGAAACTGTCCTCTTTTGGGGATAAAAGAGGTATTTGTGGGTGAGAAGGTCCTATTTGAAGGGGGAAACGTGGTATTTCTTGGAGAAGATGTGATATATTTGGGAGAAATGAGGCATTTCTGGAAGAAAATGTCCAATTTGTGGGAAGAAGGCTGGTAGTTGTGGGTGAGAAGGTCCTATTTCAGGAGGAATCCTGGTATTTCTTGGAGAAGATGTGATATATTTGGGAGAAATGTGGCATTTCTGGCAGAAACTGTCCTCTTTTGGGGATAAAACAGGTATTTGTGGGTGATAAGGTCCTATTTGAAGGGGGTATCCTGGTATTTCTTGGAGAAGATGTGATATGTTTGGGTGAAATGTGGCATTTCTGGACGTAACTGTTCTATTTTGGGGATAAAAGAGGTATTTGTGGGTGAAAAGGACCTATTTGAAGGGGGAAAGCTGGTATTTCTTGGAGAAGATGTGATCTATTTGGGTGATATGTGGCCTTTCTGGAAGAAAATGTCCTATTTGGGGGGAGAAGGCTGGTATTTGTGGGAGAAAAGGTTCTATTTCAGGAGGAATCCTGGTATTTCTTGGAGGAGATGTGATCTATTTGGGAGAAATGTGGCATTTCTGGAAGAAACTGTCCTATTTTGGGGATAAAGAGGTATTTGTGGTTGAAAAGGTCCTATTTGAAGGGGGAAACCTGGTATTTCTTGGAGAAGATGTGATATATTTGGGAGAAATGTGGCATTTCTGGAAGAAACTGTCGTATTTTGGGGATAAAAGAGGTATTTGTGGGTGAAAAGGACCTATTTGAAGGGGGAACACTGGTATTTCTTGGAGAAGATGTGATATATTTGGGAGAAATGTGGCATTTCTGGAAGAAACTGTCCTCTTTTGGGGATAAAAGAGGTATTTGTGGGTGAAAAGGTCCTATTTGAATGGGGAACCCAGGTATTTCTTGGAGAAGATGTGGTATATTTGGGAGAAATGTGGCATTTCTGGAAGAAACTGTCCTCTTTTGGGGATAAAAGAGGTATTAGTGGTTGAAAAGGTCCTATTTGATGGGGGAACCCTGGTATTTCTTGGAGGAGATGTGATATATTTGGGAGAAATGTGGCATGTCTGGAAGAAACTGTCCTCTTTTGGGGATAAAACAGGTATTTGTGGGTGAAAAGGTCCTATTTGAAGGGGGAAAGCTGGTATTTCTTGGAGAAGATGTGATATATTTGGGAGAAATGTGGCCTTTCTGGAAGAAAATGTCCTATTTTGGGGATAAAACAGGTATTTGTGGGTGAAAAGGTCCTATTTGAAGGGGGAAACCTGGTATTTCTTGGAGAAGATGTGATATATTTGGGAGAAATGTGGCATGTCTGGAAGAAAATGTCCAATTTGGGGGGAGAAGGCTTGTAGTATTTGGTGAGAAGGTCCTATTTCAAGAGGAATCCTGGTATTTCTTGGAGAAGATGTGATATATTTGGGAGAAATGTGGCATTTGTGGAAGAAAATGTCCAATTTCGGGGGAGAAGGCTGGTAGTTTTGGGTGAGAAGGTCCTATTTCAGGAGGAATCCTGGCATTTCTTGGAGAAGATGTGATATATTTGGGAGAAATGTGGCCTTTCCGGAAGAAACTGTCCTCTTTTGGGGATAAAAGAGGTATTAGTGGTAGAAAAGGTCCTATTTGAAGGGGGAAACCTGGTATTTCTTGGAGAAGATGTGATATATTTGGGAGAAATGTGGCATTTCTGGAAGAAACTGTCGTATTTTGGGGATAAAAGAGGTATTTCATGGAGAAAAGGTCCTAATTCAAGGGGGAAACTTGGTATTTCTTGGAGAAGATGTGATATATTTGGGAGAAATGTGGCATTTCTGGAAGAAACTGACCTCTTTTGGGGATAAAAGAGGTATTTGTGGGTGAAAAGGTCCTATTTGAAGGGGGAAAGCTGTTATTTCTTGGAGAAGATGTGATATATTTGGGAGAAATGTGGCATTTCTGGAAGAAACTGTCCTCTTTTGGGGATAAAAGAGGTATTTGTGGGTGAGAAGGTCCTATTTGAAGGGGGGAAACGTGGTATTTCTTGGAGAAGATGTGATATATTTGGGAGAAATGAGGCATTTCTGGAAGAAAATGTCCAATTTGTGGGAAGAAGGCTGGTAGTTGTGGGTGAGAAGGTCCTATTTCAGGAGGAATCTGGTATTTCTTGGAGAAGATGTGATATATTTGGGAGAAATGTGGCATTTCTGGCAGAAACTGTCGTATTTTGGGGATAAAAGAGGTATTTGTGGGTGAAAAGGTCCTATTTGAAGGGGGAAACCTGGTATTTCTTGGAGAAGATGTGATCTATTTGGGAGAAATGTGGCCTTTCTGGAAGAAACTGTCCTCTTTTGGGGACAAAACAGGTATTTGTGGGAAAAAATGTCCTATTTGAAGGGGGAACCATGGTATTTCTTGGAGGAGATGTGTTATATTTGGGAGAAATGTGGCATGTCTGGAAGAAACTGTCCTCTTTTGGGGATAAAACAGGTATTTGTGGGTGATAAGGTCCTATTTGAAGGGGGTATCCTGGTATTTCTTGGAGAAGATGTGATATGTTTGGGTGAAATGTGGCATTTCTGGACGTAACTGTTCTATTTTGGGGATAAAAGAGGTATTTGTGGGTGAAAAGGACCTATTTGAAGGGGGAAAGCTGGTATTTCTTGGAGAAGATGTGATCTATTTGGGTGATATGTGGCCTTTCTGGAAGAAAATGTCCTATTTGGGGGGAGAAGGCTGGTATTTGTGGGAGAAAAGGTTCTATTTCAGGAGGAATCCTGGTATTTCTTGGAGGAGATGTGATCTATTTGGGAGAAATCTGGCATTTCTGGCAGAAACTGTCCTATTTTGGGGATAAAGAGGTATTTGTGGTTGAAAAGGTCCTATTTGAAGGGGGAAAGCTGGTATTTCTTGGAGAAGATGTGATATATTTGGGAGAAATGTGGCATTTCTGGAAGAAACTGTCCTCTTTTGGGGATAAAAGAGGTATTTGTGGGTGAAAAGGTCCTATTTGAAGGGGGAACCCTGGTATTTCTTGGAGAAGATGAGGTATATTTGGGAGTAATGTGGCATTTCTGGAAGAAACTGTCCTCTTTTGGGGATAAAACAGGTATGTGTGGGTGAAAAGGTCCTATTTGAAGGGGGAAACCTGGTATTTCTTGGAGAAGATGTGTTATATTTGGGAGAAATGTGGCATTTCTGGAAGAAACTGTCGTATTTTGGGGATAAAAGAGGTATTTCATGGAGAAAAGGTCCTAATTCAAGGGGGAAACCTGGTATTTCTTGGAGAAGATGTGATATATTTGGGAGAAATGTGGCCTTTCTGGAAGAAACTGTCCTCTTTTGGGGATAAAAGAGGTATGTGTGGGTGAAAAGGTCCTATTTGAAGGGGGAAACGTGGTATTTCTTGGAGAAGATGTGATATATTTGGGAGAAATGTGGCATGTCTGGAAGAAAATGTCCAATTTGGGGGGAGAAGGCTTGTAGTTTTCGGTGAGAAGGTCCTATTTCAAGAGGAATCCTGGTATTTCTTGGCGAAGATGTGATATATTTGGGAGAAATGTGGCATTTGTGGAAGAAAATGTCCAATTTCGGGGGAGAAGGCTGGTAGTTTTGGGTGAGAAGGTCCTATTTCAGGAGGAATCCTGGCATTTCTTGGAGAAGATGTGATATATTTGGGAGAAATGTGGCATTTCTGGAAGAAACTGTCCTCTTTTGGGGATAAAAGAGGTATTTGTGGTGGAAAAGGTCCTATTTGAAGGGGGAAACCTGGTATTTCTTGGAGAAGATGTGATATATTTGGGAGAAATGTGGCATTTCTGGAAGAAACTGTCGTATTTTGGGGATAAAAGAGGTATTTCATGGAGAAAAGGTCCTAATTCAAGGGGGAAACCTGGTATTTCTTGGAGAAGATGTGATCTATTTGGGAGAAATGTGGCATTTCTGGAAGAAACTGTCGTATTTTGGGGATAAAACAGGTATTTCTGTGTGAAAAGGTCCTATTTGAAGGGGGAAAGCTGTTATTTCTTGGAGAAGATGTGATCTATTTGGGAGAAATGTGGCCTTTCTGGAAGAAACTGTCCTCTTTTGGGGATAAAAGAGGTATTTGTGGGTGAGAAGGTCCTATTTGAAGGGGGAAACGTGGTATTTCTTGGAGAAGATTTGATATATTTGGGAGAAATGAGGCATTTCTGGAAGAAAATGTCCAATTTGTGGGAAGAAGGCTGGTAGTTGTGGGTGAGAAGGTCCTATTTCAGGAGGAATCCTGGTATTTCTTGGAGAAGATGTGATATATTTGGGAGAAATGTGGCATTTCTGGAAGAAAATGTCCTATTTTGGGGATAAAAGAGGTATTTGTGGGTGAAAAGGTCCTATTTGAAGGGGGAAACCTGGTATTTCTTGGAGAAGATGTGATATATTTGGGAGAAATGTGGCCTTTCTGGAAGAAACTGTCCTCTTTTGGGGATAAAAGAGGTATTTGTGGGTGAAAAGGTCCTATTTGAAGGGGGAACCCTGGTATTTCTTGGAGAAGATGTGATATATTTGGGAGAAATGTGGCATTTCTGGAAGAAACTGTCCTATTTTGGGGATAAAAGAGGTATGTGTGGGTGAAAAGGTCCTATTTGAAGGGGGAAACCTGGTATTTCTTGGAGAAGATGTGATATAGTTGGGAGAAATGAGGCATTTCTGGAAGAAAATGTCCAATGTGCGGGGAGAAGGCTGGTAGTTGTGGGTGAGAAGGTCCTATTTCTGGAGGAATCCTGGTATTTCTTGGAGAAGAGGTGATATATTTGGGAGAAATGTGGCATTTCGGGAAGAAAATGTCCTATTTTGGGGATAAAAGAGGTATTTGTGGGTGAAAAGGTCCTATTTGAAGGGGGAAAGCTGGTATTTCTTGGAGAAGATATGATATATTTGGGAGAAATGTGGCATGTCTGGAAGAAACTGTCCTCTTTTGGGGATAAAACAGGTACTTGTGGGTGAAAAGGTCCTATTTGAAGGGGGAAACCTGGTATTTCTTGGAGAAGATGTGATCTATTTGGGAGAAATGTGGAATTTCTGGAAGAAACTGTCCTATTTTGGGGATACAAGAGGTATTTGTGGGTGAAAAGGTCCTATTTCAAGGAGGAAACGTGGTATTTCTTGGAGAAGATGTGATATGTTTGGGAGAAATGTGGCATTTCTGGCAGAAACTGTCGTATTTTGGGGATAAAAGTGGTATTTGTGGGTGAAAAGGTCCTATTTGAAGGGGGAAACCTGGTATTTCTTGGAGAAGATGTGATATATTTGGGAGAAATGTGGCCTTTCTGGAAGAAACTGTCCTCTTTTGGGGATAAAACAGGTATTTGTGGGTGAAAAGGTCCTATTTGAAGGGGGAAACGTGGTATTTCTTGGAGAAGATGTGGTATATTTGGGAGAAATGTGGCATTTCTTGAAGAAACTGTCCTCTTTTGGGGATAAAACAGGTATTTGTGGGTGATAAGGTCCTATTTGAAGGGGGTATCCTGGTATTTCTTGGAGAAGATGTGATGTGTTTGGGTGAAATGTGGCATTTCTGGACGTAACTGTTCTATATTGGGGATAAAAGAGGTATTTGTGGGTGAAAAGGACCTATTTGAAGGGGGAAAGCTGGTATTTCTTGGAGAAGATGTGATATATTTGGGTGATATGTGGCCTTTCTGGAAGAAAATGTCCAATTTGGGGGGAGAAGGCTGGTATTTGTGGGAGAAAAGGTTCTATTTCAGGAGGAATCCAGGTATTTCTTGGAGGAGATGTGATATATTTGGGAGAAATGTGGCATTTCTGGAAGAAACTGTCCTCTTTTGGGGATAAAACAGGTATTTGTGGTAGAAAAGGTCCTATTTGAAGGGGGAAACCTGGTATTTCTTGGAGAAGATGTGATCTATTTGGGAGAAATGTGGTATTTCTGGAAGAAACTGTCGTATTTTGGGGATAAAAGAGGTATTTCATGGAGAAAAGGTCCTAATTCAAGGGGGAAACCAGGTATTTCTTGGAGAAGATGTGATATATTTGGGAGAAATGTGGCATTTCTGGAAGAAACTGTCGTATTTTGGGGATAAAACAGGTATTTCTGTGTGAAAAGGTCCTATTTGAAGGGGGAAAGCTGTTATTTCTTGGAGAAGATGTGATATATTTGGGAGAAATGTGGCATTTCTGGAAGAAACTGTCCTCTTTTGGGGATAAAAGAGGTATTTGTGGGTGAGAAGGTCCTATTTGAAGGGGGAAACGTGGTATTTCTTGGAGAAGATGTGATATATTTGGGAGAAATGAGGCATTTCTGCAAGAAAATGTCCAATTTGTGGGAAGAAGGCTGGTAGTTGTGGGTGAGAAGGTCCTATTTCAGGAGGAATCCTGGTATTTCTTGGAGAAGATGTGATCTATTTGGGAGAAATCTGGCATTTCTGGAAGAAACTGTCCAATTTGAGGGATAAAACAGGTATTTGTGGTTGAAAAGGTCCTATTTCAAGGGGGAAACGTGGTATTTCTTGGAGAAGATGTGATATATTTGGGAGAAATGTGGCATTTCTGGAAGAAACTGTCCTCTTTTGGGGATAAAAGAGGTATTTGTGGGTGAAAAGGTCCTATTTGAAGGGGGAAACCTGGTATTTCTTGGAGAAGATGTGATCTATTTGGGAGAAATGTGGCATTTCTGGAAGAAACTGTCCTCTTTTGGGGATAAAACAGGTATTTTTGGGTGAAAACGTTGTATTTGAAGGGGGAAACCTGTTATTTCTTGGAGAAGATGTGATATATTTGGGAGAAATGTGGCATGTCTGGAAGAAACTGTTCTATTTGAGAGATAAAAGAGGTATTTGTGGGTGAAAAGGTCCTATTTGAAGGGGGAACCCTGGTATTTCTTGGAGAAGATGTGATATATTTGGGAGAAATGTGGCATTTCTGGAAGAATCTGTCCTCTTTTGGGGATAAAAGAGGTATTTGTGGGTGAGAAGGTCCTATTTGAAGGGGGAAACGTGGTATTTCTTGGAGAAGATGTGATATATTTGGGAGAAATGTGGCATTTCTGGAAGAAAATGTCCAATTTGTGGGAAGAAGGCTGGTAGTTGTGGGTGAGAAGGTCCTCTTTAAGGAGGAATCCTGGTATTTCTTGGAGAAGATGTGATATATTTGGGAGAAATGTGGCATTTCTGGCAGAAACTGTCGTATTTTGGGGATAAAAGAGGTATTTGTGGGTGAAAAGGTCCTATTTGAAGGGGGAAACCTGGTATTTCTTGGAGAAGATGTGATCTATTTGGGAGAAATGTGGCATGTCTGGAAGAAACTGTCCTCTTTTGGGGACAAAACAGGTATTTGTGGGAGAAAATGTCCTATTTGAAGGGGGAACCGTGGTATTTCTTGGAGGAGATGTGTTCTATTTGGGAGAAATGTGGCATGTCTGGAAGAAACTGTCCTCTTTTGGGGATAAAACAGGAACTTGTGGGTGAAAAGGTCCTATTTGAAGGGGGAAACCTGGTATTTCTTGGAGAAGATGTGATCTATTTGGGAGAAATGTGGCATGTCTGGAAGAAACTGTCCTATTTTGGGGATACAAGAGGTATTTGTGGCTGAAAAGGTCCTATTTCAAGGAGGAAACGTGGTATTTCTTGGAGAAGATGTGATATATTTGGGAGAAATGTGGCATTTCTGGCAGAAACTGTTGTATTTTGGGGATAAAAGTGGTATTTGTGGGTGAAAAGGTCCTATTTGAAGGGGGAAACCTGGTATTTCTTGGAGAAGATGTGATTTATTTGGGAGAAATGTGGCATTTCTGGAAGAAACTGTCCTCTTTTGGGGATAAAACAGGTATTTGTGGGTGATAAGGTCCTATTTGAAGGGGGAAACCTGGTATTTCTTGGAGAAGATGTGGTATATTTGGGAGAAATGTGGCATTTCTGAAAGAAACTGTCCTCTTTTGGGGATAAAACAGGTATTTGTGGGTGATAAGGTCCTATTTGAAGGGGGTATCCTGGTATTTCTTGGAGAAGATGTGATATGTTTGGGTGAAATGTGGCATTTCTGGACGTAACTGTTCTATTTTGGGGATAAAAGAGGTATTTGTGGGTGAAAAGGACCTATTTGAAGGGGGAAAGCTGGTATTTCTTGGAGAAGATGTGATCTATTTGGGTGATATGTGGCCTTTCTGGAAGAAAATGTCCTATTTGGGGGGAGAAGGCTGGTATTTGTGGGAGAAAAGGTTCTATTTCAGGAGGAATCCTGGTATTTCTTGGAGGAGATGTGATCTATTTGGGAGAAATGTGGCATTTCTGGAAGAAACTGTCCTATTTTGGGGATAAAGAGGTATTTGTGGTTGAAAAGGTCCTATTTGAAGGGGGAAACCTGGTATTTCTTGGAGAAGATGTGATATATTTGGGAGAAATGTGGCATTTCTGGAAGAAACTGTCGTATTTTGGGGATAAAACAGGTATTTCTGTGTGAAAAGGTCCTATTTGAAGGGGGAACACTGGTATTTCTTGGAGAAGATGTGATATATTTGGGAGAAATGTGGCATTTCTGGAAGAAACTGTCCTCTTTTGGGGATAAAAGAGGTATTTGTGGGTGAAAAGGTCCTATTTGAATGGGGAACCCTGGTATTTCTTGGAGAAGATGTGGTATATTTGGGAGAAATGTGGCATTTCTGGAAGAAACTGTCCTCTTTTGGGGATAAAACAGGTATGTGTGGGTGAAAAGGTCCAATTTGAAGTTGGAAACATGGTATTTCTTGGAGAAGATGTGATCTATTTGGGAGAAATGTGGCATTTCTGGAAGAAACTGTCCTCTTTTGGGGATAAAAGAGGTATTTGTGGGTGATAAGGTCCTATTTGAAGGGGGAAACCTGGTATTTCTTGGAGGAGATGTGATATATTTGGGAGAAATGTGGCATGTCTGGAAGAAACTGTCCTCTTCTGGGGATAAAAGAGGTATGTGTGGGTGAAAAGGTCCTATTTGAAGGGGGAAACCTGGTATTTCTTGGAGAAGATGTGATCTATTTGGGAGAAATGTGGCCTTTCTGGAAGAAAATGTCCTATTTTGGGGATAAAACAGGTATCTGTGGGTGAAAAGGTCCTATTTGAAGGGGGAAACGTGGTATTTCTTGGAGAAGATGTGATATATTTGGGAGAAATGTGGCATGTCTGGAAGAAAATGTCCAATTTGGGGGGAGAAGGCTTGTAGATTTCGGTGAGAAGGTCCTATTTCAAGAGGAATCCTGGTATTTCTTGGCGAAGATGTGATATATTTGGGAGAAATGTGGCATTTCTGGAAGAAACTGTCCTCTTTTGGGGATAAAAGAGGTATTTGTGGGTGAAAAGGTCCTATTTGAAGGGGGAAACCTGGTATTTCTTGGAGAAGATGTGATATATTTGGGAGAAATGTGGCCTTTCCGGAAGAAACTGTCCTATTTTGGGGATAAAAGAGGTATTTCATGGAGAAAAGGTCCTAATTCAAGGGGGAAACCTGGTATTTCTTGGAGAAGATGTGATCTATTTGGGAGAAATCTGGCATTTCTGGAAGAAACTGTCGTATTTTGGGGATAAAACAGGTATTTCTGTGTGAAAAGGTCCTATTTGAAGGGGGAAACGTGGTATTTCTTGGAGAAGATGTGATCTATTTGGGAGAAATGTGGCCTTTCTGGAAGAAACTGTCCTCTTTTGGGGATAAAAGAGGTATTTGTGGGTGAGAAGGTCCTATTTGAAGGGGGAAACGTGGTATTTCTTGGAGAAGATTTGATATATTTGGGAGAAATGAGGCATTTCTGGAAGAAAATGTCCAATATGTGGGAAGAAGGCTGGTAGTTGTGGGTGAGAAGGTCCTATTTCAGGAGGAATCCTGGTATTTCTTGGAGAAGATGTGATATATTTGGGAGAAATGTGGCATTTCTGGAAGAAAATGTCCTATTTGGGGGATAAAAGAGGTATTTGTGGGTGAAAAGGTCCTATTTGAAGGGGGAAACCTGGTATTTCTTGGAGAAGATGTGATATATTTGGGAGAAATGTGGCATTTCTGGAAGAAACTGTCCTCTTTTGGGGATAAAAGAGGTATGTGTGGGTGAAAAGGTCCTATTTGAAGGGGGAAACCTGGTATTTCTTGGAGAAGATGTGATATATTTGGGAGAAATGAGGCATTTCTGGTAGAAAATGTCCAATGTGCGGGGAGAAGGCTGGTAGTTGTGGGTGAGAAGGTCCTATTTCTGGAGGAATCCTGGTATTTCTTGGAGAAGAGGTGATATATTTGGGAGAAATGTGGCATTTCTGGAAGAAAATGTCCTATTTTGGGGATAAAAGAGGTATTTGTGGGTGAAAAGGTCCTATTTGAAGGGGGAAAGCTGGTATTTCTTGGAGAAGATGTGATATATTTGGGAGAAATGTGGCATGTCTGGAAGAAACTGTCCTCTTTTGGGGATAAAACAGGTACTTGTGGGTGAAAAGGTCCTATTTGAAGGGGAAACCTGGTATTTCTTGGAGAAGATGTGATCTATTTGGGAGAAATGTGGAATTTCTGGAAGAAACTGTCCTATTTTGGGGATACAAGAGGTATTTGTGGGTGAAAAGGTCCTATTTCAAGGAGGAAACGTGGTATTTCTTGGAGAAGATGTGATATATTTGGGAGAAATGTGGCATTTCTGGCAGAAACTGTCGTATTTTGGGGATAAAAGTGGTATTTGTTGGTGAAAAGGTCCTATTTGAAGGGGGAAACCTGGTATTTCTTGGAGAAGATGTGATATATTTGGGAGAAATGTGGCCTTTCTGGAAGAAACTGTCCTCTTTTGGAGATAAAACAGGTATTTGTGGGTGAAAAGGTCCTATTTGAAGGGGGAAACGTGGTATTTCTTGGAGAAGATGTGATCTATTTGGGAGAAATGTGGCATGTCTGGAAGAAACTGTCCTATTTTGGGGATACAAGAGGTATTTGTGGCTGAAAAGGTCCTATTTCAAGGAGGAAACGTGGTATTTCTTGGAGAAGATGTGATATATTTGGGAGAAATGTGGCATTTCTGGCAGAAACTGTTGTATTTTGTGGATAAAAGTGGTATTTGTGGGTGAAAAGGTCCTATTTGAAGGGGGAAACCTGGTATTTCTTGGAGAAGATGTGATTTATTTGGGAGAAATGTGGCATTTCTGGAAGAAACTGTCCTCTTTTGGGGATAAAACAGGTATTTGTGGGTGATAAGGTCCTATTTGAAGGGGGAAACCTGGTATTTCTTGGAGAAGATGTGGTATATTTGGGAGAAATGTGGCATTTCTGAAAGAAACTGTCCTCTTTTGGGGATAAAACAGGTATTTGTGGGTGATAAGGTCCTATTTGAAGGGGGTATCCTGGTATTTCTTGGAGAAGATGTGATATGTTTGGGTGAAATGTGGCATTTCTGGACGTAACTGTTCTATTTTGGGGATAAAAGAGGTATTTGTGGGTGAAAAGGACCTATTTGAAGGGGGAAAGCTGGTATTTCTTGGAGAAGATGTGATCTATTTGGGTGATATGTGGCCTTTCTGGAAGAAAATGTCCTATTTGGGGGGAGAAGGCTGGTATTTGTGGGAGAAAAGGTTCTATTTCAGGAGGAATCCTGGTATTTCTTGGAGGAGATGTGATCTATTTGGGAGAAATGTGGCATTTCTGGAAGAAACTGTCCTATTTTGGGGATAAAGAGGTATTTGTGGTTGAAAAGGTCCTATTTGAAGGGGGAAACCTGGTATTTCTTGGAGAAGATGTGATATATTTGGGAGAAATGTGGCATTTCTGGAAGAAACTGTCGTATTTTGGGGATAAAACAGGTATTTCTGTGTGAAAAGGTCCTATTTGAAGGGGGAACACTGGTATTTCTTGGAGAAGATGTGATATATTTGGGAGAAATGTGGCATTTCTGGAAGAAACTGTCCTCTTTTGGGGATAAAAGAGGTATTTGTGGGTGAAAAGGTCCTATTTGAATGGGGAACCCTGGTATTTCTTGGAGAAGATGTGGTATATTTGGGAGAAATGTGGCATTTCTGGAAGAAACTGTCCTCTTTTGGGGATAAAACAGGTATGTGTGGGTGAAAAGGTCCAATTTGAAGTTGGAAACATGGTATTTCTTGGAGAAGATGTGATCTATTTGGGAGAAATGTGGCATTTCTGGAAGAAACTGTCCTCTTTTGGGGATAAAAGAGGTATTTGTGGGTGATAAGGTCCTATTTGAAGGGGGAAACCTGGTATTTCTTGGAGGAGATGTGATTTATTTGGGAGAAATGTGGCATGTCTGGAAGAAACTGTCCTCTTCTGGGGATAAAAGAGGTATGTGTGGGTGAAAAGGTCCTATTTGAAGGGGAAACCTGGTATTTCTTGGAGAAGATGTGATCTATTTGGGAGAAATGTGGCCTTTCTGGAAGAAAATGTCCTATTTTGGGGATAAAACAGGTATCTGTGGTGAAAAGGTCCTATTTGAAGGGGGAAACGTGGTATTTCTTGGAGAAGATGTGATATATTTGGGAGAAATGTGGCATGTCTGGAAGAAAATGTCCAATTTGGGGGGAGAAGGCTTGTAGATTTCGGTGAGAAGGTCCTATTTCAAGAGGAATCCTGGTATTTCTTGGCGAAGATGTGATATATTTGGGAGAAATGTGGCATTTCTGGAAGAAACTGTCCTCTTTTGGGGATAAAAGAGGTATTTGTGGGTGAAAAGGTCCTATTTGAAGGGGGAAACCTGGTATTTCTTGGAGAAGATGTGATATATTTGGGAGAAATGTGGCCTTTCCGGAAGAAACTGTCCTATTTTGGGGATAAAAGAGGTATTTCATGGAGAAAAGGTCCTAATTCAAGGGGAAACCTGGTATTTCTTGGAGAAGATGTGATCTATTTGGGAGAAATCTGGCATTTCTGGAAGAAACTGTCGTATTTTGGGGATAAAACAGGTATTTCTGTGTGAAAAGGTCCTATTTGAAGGGGGAAACGTGGTATTTCTTGGAGAAGATGTGATCTATTTGGGAGAAATGTGGCCTTTCTGGAAGAAACTGTCCTCTTTTGGGGATAAAAGAGGTATTTGTGGGTGAGAAGGTCCTATTTGAAGGGGGAAACGTGGTATTTCTTGGAGAAGATTTGATATATTTGGGAGAAATGAGGCATTTCTGGAAGAAAATGTCCAATATGTGGGAAGAAGGCTGGTAGTTGTGGGTGAGAAGGTCCTATTTCAGGAGGAATCCTGGTATTTCTTGGAGAAGATGTGATATATTTGGGAGAAATGTGGCATTTCTGGAAGAAAATGTCCTATTTGGGGGATAAAAGAGGTATTTGTGGGTGAAAAGGTCCTATTTGAAGGGGGAAACCTGGTATTTCTTGGAGAAGATGTGATATATTTGGGAGAAATGTGGCATTTCTGGAAGAAACTGTCCTCTTTTGGGGATAAAAGAGGTATGTGTGGGTGAAAAGGTCCTATTTGAAGGGGGAAACCTGGTATTTCTTGGAGAAGATGTGATATATTTGGGAGAAATGAGGCATTTCTGGTAGAAAATGTCCAATGTGCGGGGAGAAGGCTGGTAGTTGTGGGTGAGAAGGTCCTATTTCTGGAGGAATCCTGGTATTTCTTGGAGAAGAGGTGATATATTTGGGAGAAATGTGGCATTTCTGGAAGAAAATGTCCTATTTTGGGGATAAAAGAGGTATTTGTGGGTGAAAAGGTCCTATTTGAAGGGGGAAAGCTGGTATTTCTTGGAGAAGATGTGATATATTTGGGAGAAATGTGGCATGTCTGGAAGAAACTGTCCTCTTTTGGGGATAAAACAGGTACTTGTGGGTGAAAAGGTCCTATTTGAAGGGGAAACCTGGTATTTCTTGGAGAAGATGTGATCTATTTGGGAGAAATGTGGAATTTCTGGAAGAAACTGTCCTATTTTGGGGATACAAGAGGTATTTGTGGGTGAAAAGGTCCTATTTCAAGGAGGAAACGTGGTATTTCTTGGAGAAGATGTGATATATTTGGGAGAAATGTGGCATTTCTGGCAGAAACTGTCCTATTTTGGGGATAAAAGTGGTATTTGTTGGTGAAAAGGTCCTATTTGAAGGGGGAAACCTGGTATTTCTTGGAGAAGATGTGATATATTTGGGAGAAATGTGGCCTTTCTGGAAGAAACTGTCCTCTTTTGGAGATAAAACAGGTATTTGTGGGTGAAAAGGTCCTATTTGAAGGGGGAAACGTGGTATTTCTTGGAGAAGATGTGGTATATTTGGGAGAAATGTGGCATTTCTGGAAGAAACTGTCCTCTTTTGGGGATAAAACAGGTATTTGTGGGTGATAAGGTCCTATTTGAAGGGGGTATCCTGGTATTTCTTGGAGAAGATGTGATGTGTTTGGGTGAAATGTGGCATTTCTGGACGTAACTGTTCTATATTGGGGATAAAAGAGGTATTTGTGGGTGAAAAGGACCTATTTGAAGGGGGAAAGCTGGTATTTCTTGGAGAAGATGTGATATATTTGGGTGATATGTGGCCTTTCTGGAAGAAAATGTCCAATTTGGGGGCAGAAGGCTGGTATTTGTGGGAGAAAAGGTTCTATTTCAGGAGGAATCCAGGTATTTCTTGGAGGAGATGTGATATATTTGGGAGAAATGTGGCATTTCTGGAAGAAACTGTCCTCTTTTGGGGATAAAACAGGTATTTGAGGTAGAAAAGGTCCTATTTGAAGGGGGAAACCTGGTATTTCTTGGAGAAGATGTGATATATTTGGGAGAAATGTGGCATTTCTGGAAGAAACTGTCGTATTTTGGGGATAAAAGAGGTATTTCATGGAGAAAAGGTCCTAATTCAAGGGGAAACCAGGTATTTCTTGGAGAAGATGTGATATATTTGGGAGAAATGTGGCATTTCTGGAAGAAACTGTCGTATTTTGGGGATAAAACAGGTATTTCTGTGTGAAAAGGTCCTATTTGAAGGGGGAAAGCTGTTATTTCATGGAGAAGATGTGATATATTTGGGAGAAATGTGGCCTTTCTGGAAGAAACTGTCCTCTTTTGGGGATAAAAGAGGTATTTGTGGGTGAGAAGGTCCTATTTGAAGGGGGAAACGTGGTATTTCTTGGAGAAGATGTGATATATTTGGGAGAAATGAGGCATTTCTGCAAGAAAATGTCCAATTTGTGGGAAGAAGGCTGGTAGTTGTGGGTGAGAAGGTCCTATTTCAGGAGGAATCCTGGTATTTCTTGGAGAAGATGTGATATATTTGGGAGAAATCTGGCATTTCTGGAAGAAACTGTCCAATTTGAGGGATAAAACAGGTATTTGTGGTTGAAAAGGTCCTATTTCAAGGGGGAAACGTGGTATTTCTTGGAGAAGATGTGATATATTTGGGAGAAATGTGGCCTTTCTGGAAGAAACTGTCCTCTTTTGGGGATAAAAGAGGTATTTGTGGGTGAAAAGGTCCTATTTGAAGGGGGAAACCTGGTATTTCTTGGAGAAGATGAGGTATATTTGGGAGAAATGTGGCATTTCTGGAAGAAACTGTCCTCTTTTGGGGATAAAACAGGTATTTTTGGGTGAAAACGTTGTATTTGAAGGGGGAAACCTGTTATTTCTTGGAGAAGATGTGATATATTTGGGAGAAATGTGGCATGTCTGGAAGAAACTGTTCTATTTGAGAGATAAAAGAGGTATTTGTGGGTGAAAAGGTCCTATTTGAAGGGGGAACCCTGGTATTTCTTGGAGAAGATGTGATATATTTGGGAGAAATGTGGCATTTCTGGAAGAAACTGTACTCTTTTGGGGATAAAAGAGGTATTTGTGGGTGATAAGGTCCTATTTGAAGGGGCAACCCTGGTATTTCTTGGAGAAGATGTGATATATTTGGGAGAAATGTGGCATGTCTGGAAGAAGCTGTCCTATTTTGGGGATAAAACAGGTATTTGTGGGTGAAAAGGTCCTATTTGAAGGGGGAAAGCCGGTATTTCTTGGAGAAGATGTGATGTATTTGGGAGAAATGTGGCCTATCTGGAAGAAACTGTCCTATTTTGGGGATAAAACAGGTATTTGTGGGAGATAAGGTCCTATCTGAAGGGGGAAACCTGGTATTTCCTGGAGAAGATATGATCTATTTGGGAGAAATGTGGCCTTTCTGGAAGAAAATGTCCAATTTTGGGGGAGAAGGCTGGTAGTTTTGGGTGAGAAGGTCCTATTTCAGGAGGAATCCTGGTATTTCTTGGAGAAGATGTGATATATTTGGGAGAAATCTGGCCTGTCTGGAAGAAAATGTCCAATTTGGGGGGAGAAGGCTGGTAGTTTTGGGTGAGAAGGTCCTATTTCAGGAGGAATCCTGGCATTTCTTGGAGAAGATGTGATATATTTGGGAGAAATGTGGCCTTTCCGGAAGAAACTGTCCTCTTTTGGGGATAAAAGAGGTATTAGTGGTTGAAAAGGTCCTATTTGAAGGGGGAAACGTGGTATTTCTTGGAGACGATGTGATATATTTGGGAGAAATGTGGCATTTCTGGAAGAAACTGTCCTCTTTTGGGGATAAAAGAGGTATTTCATGGAGAAAAGGTCCTATTTGAAGGGGGAAACCTGGTATTTCTTGGAGAAGATGTGATCTATTTGGGAGAAATGTGGCATTTCTGGAAGAAACTGTCCTCTTTTGGGGATAAAACAGGTATTTGTGGGTGAAAAGGTCCTATTTGAAGGGGGAAACCTGTTATTTCTTGGAGAAGATGTGATCTATTTGGGAGAAATGTGGCATTTCTGGAAGAAACTGTCGTATTTTGGGGATAAAAGAGGTATTTGTGGGTGAAAAGGTCCTATTTGAAGGGGGAAACCTGGTATTTCTTGGAGAAGATGTGATATATTTGGGAGAAATGAGGCATTTCTGGAAGAAACTGTCCAATTTGTGGGGAGAAGGCTGGTAGTTGTGGGTGAGAAGGTCCTATTTCAGGAGGAATCCTGGTATTTCTTGGAGAAGATGTGATATATTTGGGAGAAATATGGCATGTCTGGAAGAAACTGTCCTCTTTTGGGGATAAAAGAGGTATTTGTGGGTGAAGAGGTCCTATTTGAAGTTGGAAACCTGGTATTTCTTGGAGAAGATGTGATCTATTTGGGAGAAATGTGGCATTTCAGGAAGAAACTGTCCTCTTTTGGGGATAAAAGAGGTATTTGTGGGTGAAAAGGTCCTATTTGAAGGGGGAACCCTGGTATTTCTTGGAGAAGATGTGATCTATTTGGGAGAAATCGGGCATTTCTGGAAGAAACTGTCCTATTTTGGGGATAAAACAGGTATGTATGGGTGAAAAGGTCCTATTTGAAGGGGGAAACGTGGTATTTCTTGGAGAAGATGTGATATATTTGGGAGAAATCTGTCATTTCTGGAAGAATATGTCCAATTTGAGGGATAAAACAGGTATTTGTGGTTGAAAAGGTCCTATTTGAAGGGGGAAACCTGGTATTTCTTGGAGAAGATGTGATATATTTGGGAGAAATGTGGCATGTCTGGCAGAAACTGTCCTCTTTTGGGGATAAAACAGGTATTTGTGGGTGAAAAGGTCCTATTTGAAGGGGGAAACGTGGTATTTCTTGGAGAAGATGTGATATATTTGGGAGAAATCTGGCATTTTTGGAAGAAACTGTCATATTTGGGGGGAGAAGCCTGCTATTAGTGGGTGAAAAGGTCCTATTTGAAGTGGGAAACCTGGTATTTCTTGGAGAAGATGTGATATATTTGGGAGAAATGTGGCATTTCTGGAAGAAACTGTCCTCTTATGGGGATATAACAGGTATTTGTGGGTGAAAAGGTCCTATTTGAAGGGGGAAACCTGGTATTTATTGGATAAGATGTGATATGTTTGGGAGAAATGTGGCATTTCTGGAAGAAACTGTCCTATTTGGGGGGAGAAGGCTGGTATTTCTGGGAGAAAAGGTCCTCTTTCAGGAGGAATCCTGGTATTTCTTGGAGAAGATGTGATCTATTTGGGAGAAATGTGGCATGTCTGGAAGAAACTGTCCTATTTGAGGGATAAAGAGGTATTTGAGGGTGAAAAGGTCCTATTTGAAGGGGGAAACCTGGTATTTCTTGGAGAAGATGTGATATATTTGGGAGAAATCAGGCATTTCTGGAAGAAACTGTCCTCTTTTGGGGATAAAAGAATTTTTTGTGGGTGAAAAGGTCCTATTTGAAGGGGGAAAGCTGGTATTTCTTGGAGAAGATGTGATATGTTAGGGAGAAATGTGGCATTTCTGGCAGGAACTGTCCTCTTTTGGGGTTTAGGGTGGTATTTGTGGGTGATAAGGTCCTATTTGAAGGGGGAAACGTGGTATTTCTTGGAGAAGATGTGATATATTTGGGAGAAATGTGGCATTTCTGGAAGAAACTGTCCTATTTGGGGGAAGAAGGCTGGTATTTGAGGGAGAAAAGGTCCTCTTTCAGGAGGAATCCTGGTATTTCTTGGAGAAGATGTGATATATTTGGGAGAAATGTGGCATGTCTGGAAGAAACTGTCCTATTTTGGGGATAAAAGAGGTATTTGTGGGAGAAAAGGTCCTATTTGAAGGGGGAACCCTGGTATTTCTTGGAGAAGATGTGATATATTTGGGAGAAATGTGGCATTTCTGGAAGAAACTGTCCTCTTTTGGGGATAAAAGAGGTTTTTTTGGGGAAAAGGTCCTATTTGAAGGGGGAAACCTGGTATTTCTTGGAGAAGATGTGATATATTTGGGAGAAATGTGGCGTTTCTGGAAGAAAATGTCCTCTTTTGGGGATATAAGTGGTATTTGTGGGTGAAAAGTTCCCATTTGAAGGGGGAAACCTGGTATTTCTTGGAGAAGATGTGATCTATTTGGGAGAAATGTGGCATTTCTGGAAGAAACTGTCCTGTTTTGGGGATAAAAGAGGTATTTGTGGGTGAAAAGGTCCTATTTGAAGGGGGAAACGTGGTATTTCTTGGAGAAGATGTTATATATTTGGGAGAAATGTGGCATTTCTGGAAGAAACTGTCCTGTTTTGGGGATAAAAGAGGTATTTGTGGGTGAAAAGGTCCTATTTGAAGGGGGAAACCTGGTATTTCTTGGAGAAGATGCGGCATTTTTGGGAGAAATGTGGCATGTCTGGAAGAAACTGTCCTCTTTTGGGGATAAAACAGGTATTTGTGGGTGAAAAGGTCGTATTTGAAGGGGGAAACCTGGTATTTCTTGGAGAAGATGTGATATATTTTGGAGAAATCAGGCATTTCTGGAAGAAACTGTCCTCTTTTGGGGATAAAAGAGGTATTTGTGGGTGAAAAGGTCCTATTTGAAGTTGGAAACCTGTTATTTCTTGGAGAAGATGTGCTATATTTGGGAGAAATGTGGCATGTCTTGAAGAAACTGTCCTCTTTTGGGGATAAAAGAGGTATTTGTGGGTGATAAGGTCCTATTTGAAGGGGGAACCCTGGAATTTCTTGGAGAAGATGTGATATATTTGGGAGAAATGTGGCATTTCTGGAAGAAACTGTCCTCTTTTGGGGATAAAAGAGGTATTAGTGGTTGAAAAGGTCCTATTTGAAGGGGGAAACCTGGTATTTCTTGGAGAAGATGTGATATATTTGGGAGAAATGTGGCATGTCTGGAAGAAACTGTCCTATTTGGGGGATAAAACAGGTATTTGTGGGAGAAAAGGTCCTATTTGAAGTGAGAAAGCTGGTACTTCTTGGAGAAGATGTGATCTATTTGGGAGAAATGTGGCCTTTCTGGAAGAAAATGTCCAATTTGGGGGGAGAAGGCTGGTAGTTGTGGGTGAGAAGGTCCTATTTCCGGGGGAAAACCTGGTATTTCTTGGAGAAGATGTGATATATTTGGGAGAAATGTGGCATTTCTGGAAGAAACTGTCCTCTTTTGGGGATAAAAGAGGTATTAGTGGTAGAAAAGGTCCTATTTGAAGGGGGAACCCTGGTATTTCTTGGAGAAGATGTGATATATTTGGGAGAAATGATATATTTGGGTTGAAATGTGGCCAGAAATGGCACATTTCTCCCAAACATATCACATCTTCTCCAAGAAATACCAGGATTCCTCCTGAAATAGGAACTTTTCTCCCACAAATACCACCCTTCTCCCCCCAAATAGGACAGTTTCTTCCAGAAATGCCAGATTTCTCCCAAATATATCACATCTTCTCCAAGAAATACCAGGGTTCCCCCTTCAAATAGGACCTTATCACCCACAAATACCTCTTTTATCCCCAAAAGAGGACTGTTTCTTCCAGAAATGCCACATTTCTCCCAAATAGATCACATCTTCTCCAAGAAATACCACGTTTCCCCCTTCAAATAGGACCTTTTCACCCACAAATACCTCTTGTATCCCCAAAAGAGGACAGTTTCTTCCAGAAATGCCACATTTCTCCCAAATATAGCACATCTTCTCCAAGAAATAACAGGTTTCCCCCTTCAAATACAACGTTTTCACCCACAAATACCTGTTTTATCCCCAAAAGAGGACAGTTTCTTCCAGAAATGCCTGATTTCTCCCAAATATATCACATCTTCTCCAAGAAATACCACGTTTCCCCCTTCAAATAGGACCTTTTCATCCACAAATACCTGTTTTATCCCGAAAACAGGGCAGTTTCTTCCAGACATGCCACATTTCTCCCAAATAGATCACATCTTCTCCTAGAAATACCAGGTTTCCCCCTTCAAATAGGACCTTTTCACCCACAAATACCTCTTTGATCCCCAAAAGAGGAAAGTTTCTTCCAGAAATGCCACATTTCTCCCAAATATATCACATCTTCTCCAAGAAATACCAGCTATCCCCCTTCAAATAGGACCTTTTCACCCACAAATACCTGTTTTATCCCCAAAAGAGGACAGTTTCTTCCAGAAAGGCCACATTTCTCCCAAACATATCACATCTCCTCCAAGAAATACCAGGATTCCTCCTGAAATAGGACCTTTTCTCCCACAAGTACCAGCCTTCTCCCCCCAAACAGGACATTTTCTTCCAGACATGCCACATTTCTCCCAAATATATCACATCTTCTCCAAGAAATACCAGCTTTCCCCCTTCAAATAGGACCTTTTCACCCACACATACCTCTTTTATCCCCAAAAGAGGACAGTTTCATCCAGAAAGGCCACATTTCTCCCAAATATATCACATCTTCTCCAAGAAATACCAGGGTTCCCCCTTCAAATAGGACCTTTTCACCCACAAATACCTCTTTTATCCCCAAAAGAGGACAGTTTCTTCCAGAAATGCCACATTTCTCCCAAATATATCACATCTTCTCCAAGAAATACCAGGGTTCCCCCTTCAAATACAACCTTATCACCCACAAATACCTCTTTTATCCCCAAAAGAGGACAGTTTCTTCCAGAAAGGCCACATTTCTCCCAAATATATCACATCTTCTCCAAGAAATACCAGGTTTCCCCCTCGAAATAGGACGTTTTCACCCACAAATACCTCTTTTATCCCCAAAATAGGACAGTTTCTTCCAGAAATGCCACATTTCTCCCAAATATATCACATCTTCTCCAAGAAATACCAGCTTTCCCCCTTCAAATAGGACCTTTTCACCCACAAATATCTGTTTTATGCCCAAAATACGACAGTTTCTTCCAGAAATGCCACAATTCTCCCAGATATATCACATCTTCTCCAAGAAATACCACGGTTCCCCCTTCAAATAGGACATTTTCTCCCACAAATACCTGTTTTGTCCCCAAAAGAGGACAGTTTCTTCCAGAAAGGCCACATTTCTCCCAAATAGATCACATCTTCTCCAAGAAATACCAGGTTTCCCCCTTCAAATAGGACCTTTTCACCCACAAATACCTCTTTTATCCCCAAAAGAGGACAGTTTCTTCCAGAAATGCCACATTTCTCCCAAATATATCACATCTTCTCCAAGAAATACCAGGATTCCTCCTGAAATAGGACCTTCTCACCCACAACTACCAGCCTTCTTCCCACAAATTGGACATTTTCTTCCAGAAATGCCTCATTTCTCCCAAATATATCACATCTTCTCCAAGAAATACCACGTTTCCCCCTTCAAATAGGACCTTCTCACCCACAAATACCTCTTTTATCCCCAAAAGAGGACAGTTTCTTCCAGAAATGCCACATTTCTCCCAAATATATCACATCTTCTCCAAGAAATACCAGGTTTCCCCCTTCAAATAGGACCTTTTCACCCACAAATACCTCTTTTATCCCCAAAATACGACAGTTTCTTCCAGAAATGCCACATTTCTCCCAAATATATCACATCTTCTCCAAGAAATACCAGGTTTCCCCCTTGAATTAGGACCTTTTCTCCATGAAATACCTCTTTTATCCCCAAAATACGACAGTTTCTTCCAGAAATGCCACATTTCTCCCAAATAGATCACATCTTCTCCAAGAAATACCAGGTTTCCCCCTTCAAATAGGACCTTTTCACCCACAAATACCTCTTTTATCCCCAAAAGAGGACAGTTTCTTCCAGAAAGGCCACATTTCTCCCAAATATATCACATCTTCTCCAAGAAATGCCAGGATTCCTCCTGAAATAGGACCTTCTCACCCAAAACTACCAGCCTTCTCCCCCGAAATTGGACATTTTCTTCCACAAATGCCACATTTCTCCCAAATATATCACATCTTCTCCAAGAAATACCAGGATTCCTCTTGAAATAGGACCTTCTCACCAAATACTACAAGCCTTCTCCCCCCAAATTGGACATTTTCTTCCAGACATGCCACATTTCTCCCAAATATATCACATCTTCTCCAAGAAATACCAGGTTTCCCCCTTCAAATAGGACCTTTTCACCCACAAATACCTGTTTTATCCCCAAAAGAGGACAGTTTCTTCCAGACATGCCACATTTCTCCCAAATATATCACATCTCCTCCAAGAAATACCAGGGTTCCCCCTTCAAATAGGACCTTATCACCCACAAATACCTGTTTTATCCCCAAAAGAGGACAGTTTCTTCCAGAAATGCCACATTTCTCCCAAATATACCTCATCTTCTCCAAGAAATACCATGTTTCCAACTTCAAATAGGACCTTTTCACCCACAAATACCTGTTTTATCCCCAAAATAGAACAGTTTCTTCCAGAAATGCCAGATTTCTCCCAAATATAACACATCTTCTCCAAGAAATACCAGGTTTCCCCCTTCAAATAGGACCTTTTCACCCACACATACCTCTTTTATCCCCAAAAGAGGACAGTTTCTTCCAGAAATGCCACATTTCTCCCAAATATACCACATCTTCTCCAAGAAATACCAGGGTTCCCCCTTCAAATAGGACCTTTTCACCCACAAATACCTCTTTTATCCCCAAAAGAGGACCGTTTCTTCCTGAAATGCCACATTTCTCCCAAATAGATCACATCTTCTCCAAGAAATACCAGCTTTCCCCCTTCAAATAGGACCTTTTCAACCACAAATACCTCTTTCTCCCCAAAATAGGACATTTTCTTCCAGAAATGCCACATATCACCCAAATATATCACATCTTCTCCAAGAAATACCAGCTTTCCCCCTTCAAATAGGTCCTTTTCACCCACAAATACCTCTTTTATCCCCAATATAGAACAGTTACGTCCAGAAATGCCACATTTCACCCAAACATATCACATCTTCTCCAAGAAATACCAGGATACCCCCTTCAAATAGGACCTTATCACCCACAAATACCTCTTTTATCCCCAAAAGAGGACAGTTTCTTCCAGAAATGCCACATTTCTCCCAAATATATCACATCTTCTCCAAGAAATACCACGGTTCCCCCTTCAAATAGGACCTTTTCACCCACAAATACCTGTTTTATCCCCAAAAGAGGACAGTTTCTTCCAGAAATGCCACATTTCTCCCAAATATATCACATCTTCTCCAAGAAATACCAGGTTTCCCCCTTCAAATAGGACCTTTTCACCCACAAATACCACTTTTATCCCCAAAATACGACAGTTTCTGCCAGAAATGCCACATTTCTCCCAAACATATCACATCTTCTCCAAGAAATACCACGTTTCCTCCTTGAAATAGGAACTTTTAACCCACAAATACCTCTTGTATCCCCAAAATAGGACAGTTTCTTCCAGACATGCCACATTTCTCCCAAATAGATCATATCTTCTCCAAGAAATACCAGGTTTCCCCCTTCAAATAGGACCCTTTCACCCACAAGTACCTGTTTTATCCCCAAAAGAGGACAGTTTCTTCCAGACATGCCACATTTCTCCCAAATAGATCACATCTTCTCCAAGAAATACCACGGTTCCCCCTTCAAATAGGACCTTTTCAACCACTAATACCTCTTTTATCCCCAAAAGAGGACAGTTTCTTCCAGAAATGGCACATTTCTCCCAAATAGATCACATCTTCTCCAAGAAATACCAGCTTTCCCCCTTCAAATAGGACCTTTTCACCCACAAATACCTCTTTTATCCCCAAAATAGGACAGTTTCTTCCAGAAATGCCACATTTCTCCCAAATATATCACATCTTCTCCAAGAAATACCAGGATTCCTCCTGAAATAGGACCTTCTCTCCCACAACTACCAGCCTTCTTCCCACAAATTGGACATTTTCTTCCAGAAATGCCACATTTCTCCCAAATATATCACATCTTCTCCAAGAAATACCACGTTTCCCCCTTCAAATAGGACCTTCTCACCCACAAATACCTCTTTTATCCCCAAAAGAGGACAGTTTCTTCCAGAAATGCCACATTTCTCCCAAATATATCACATCTTCTCCAAGAAATAACAGCTTTCCCCCTTCAAATAGGACCTTTTCACCCACAAATACCTCTTTTATCCCCAAAATACGACAGTTTCTTCCAGAAATGCCACATTTCTCCCAAATATATCATATCTTCTCCAAGAAATACCAGGTTTCCCCCTTGAATTAGGACCTTGTCTCCATGAAATACCTCTTTTATCCCCAAAATACGACAGTTTCTTCCAGAAATGCCACATTTCTCCCAAATATATCACATCTTCTCCAAGAAATACCAGGTTTCCCCCTTCAAATAGGACCTTTTCTACCACTAATACCTCTTTTATCCCCAAAAGAGGACAGTTTCTTCCGGAAAGGCCACATTTCTCCCAAATATATCACATCTTCTCCAAGAAATGCCAGGATTCCTCCTGAAATAGGAACTTCTCACCCAAAACTACCAGCCTTCTCCCCCCAAATTGGACATTTTCTTCCACAAATGCCACATTTCTCCCAAATATATCACATCTTCGCCAAGAAATACCAGGATTCCTCCAGAAATAGGACCTTCTCACCGAAAACAGCAAGCCTTCTCCCCCCAAATTGGACATTTTCTTCCAGACATGCCACATTTCTCCCAAATATATCACATCTTCTCCAAGAAATACCAGGTTTCCCCCTTCAAATAGGACCTTTTCACCCACAAATACCTCTTTTATCCCCAAAATAGGACATATTCTTCCAGAAATGCCACATTTCTCCCAAATTGATCACATCTTCTCCAAGAAATACCAGCTTTCCCCCTTCAAATAGGACCTTTTCACCCACAAATACCTGTTTTATGCCCAAAATACGACAGTTTCTTCCAGAAATGCCACATTTCTCCCAAATATATCACATCTTCTCCAAGAAATACCACGTTTCCCCCTTCAAATAGGACCTTTTCTCCATGTAATACCTCTTTTATCCCCAAAAGAGGACATTTTCTTCCAGAAATGCCACATTTCTCCCAAATAGATCACATCTTCTCCAAGAAATACCAGGTTTCCCCCTGGAAATTGGATCTTATCAACCACTAATACCTCTTTTATCCCCAAAATAGGACAGTTTCTTCCGGAAAGGCCACATTTCTCCTAGATATATCACATCTTCTCCAAGAAATGCCAGGATTCCTCCTGAAATAGGACCTTCTCACCCAAAACTACCAGCCTTCTCCCCCCAAAGTGGACATTTTCTTCCAGAAATGCCACATTTCTCCCAAATATATCATATCTTCTCCAAGAAATACCAGGATTCCTCCTGAAATAGGACCTTCTCACCCAAAACTACCAGCCTTCTCCCCCCAAATTGGACATTTTCTTCCAGAAAGGCCACATTTCTCCCAAATAGATCACATCTTCTCCAAGAAATACCAGGTTTCCCCCTTCAAATAGGACCTTTTCTCCCACAAATACCTATTTTATCCCCAAAATACGACAGTTTCTTCCAGACATGCCACATTTCTCCCAAATATATCACATCTTCTCCAAGAAATACCAGGTTTCCCCCTTCAAATAGGACCTTTTCACCCACAAATACCTCTTTTATCCCCAAAAGAGGACAGTTTCTTCCAGACATGCCACATTTCTCCCAAATAGATCACATATTCTCCAAGACATACCGGGGTTCCCCCTACAAATAGGACCTTATCACCCACAAATACCTCTTTTATCCCCAAAAGAGGACAGTTTCTTCCAGAAATGCCACATTTCTCCCAAATATATCACATCTTCTCCAAGAAATACCACGTTTCCCCCTTCAAATAGGACCTTTTCACCCACAAATACCTCTTTTATCCCCAAAAGAGGACAGTTTCTGCCAGAAATGCCACATTTCTCCAAAATAGATCACATCTTCTCCAAGAAATACCAGGATTCCCCCTTCAAATACAACGTTTTCACCCACAAATACCTCTTTTATCCCCAAAAGAGGACAGTTTATTCCAGAAATGCCTGATTTCTCCCAAATATATCACATCTTCTCCAAGAAATACCAGCTTTCCCCCTTCAAATAGGACCTTTTCACCCACAAATACCTGTTTTATCCCCAAAAGAGGACAGTTTCTTCCAGATATGCCACATTTCTCCCAAATAGATCACATCTTCTCCAAGAAATACCAGGTTTCCCCCTTCAAATAGGACATTTTCTCCCACAAATACCTCTTTTATCCCCAAAACAGGACAGTTTCTTATAGAAAGGCCACATTTCTCCCAAATATATCACATCTTCTCCAAGAAATACCAGGATTCCTCCTGAAATAGGACCTTTTCACCCACAAATACCTGTTTTATCCCTCAAATAGGACAGTTTCTTCCAGAAATGCCACATTTCCCCCAAATATATCACATCTTCTCCTAGAAATACCAGGTTTCCCCCTTGAATTAGGACCTTTTCTCCATGAAATGCCTCTTTTATCCCCAAAAGAGGACATATTCTTCCAGAAATGCCACATTTCTCCCAAATATATCACATCTTCTCCATGAAATACCAGGTTTCCCCGGGGAAATAGGACCTTTTCAAACACTAATACCTCTTTTATCCCCTAAAGAGGACAGTTTCTTCCAGAAAGACCACATTTCTCCCAAATATATCACATCTTCTCCAAGAAATGCCAGGATTCCTCCTGAAATTGGACCTTCTCACCCAAAACTACCAGCCTTCTCCCCCCAAATTGGACATTTTCTTCCAGAAATGCCACATTTCTCCCAAACATATCACATCTTCTCCAAGAAATACCAGGATTCCTCCTGAAATAGGACCTTCTCACCCAAAACTACCAGCCTTCTCCCCCCAAATTGGACATTTTCTTCCAGACATGCCACATTACTCCCAAATAGATCACATCTTCTCCAAGAAATACCAGGTTTCCCCCTTCAAATAGGACCTTTTCTCCCACAAATACCTCATTAACCCCAAAAGAGGACAGCTTCTTCCAGACATGCCACATTTCTCCCAAATATATCACATCTTCTCCAAGAAATAACAGGGTTCCCCCTTCAAATAGGATCTTATCACCCACAAATACCTCTTTTATCCCCAAAAGAGGACAGTTTCTTCCAGAAATGCCACATTTCTCCCAAATAGATCACATCTTCTCCAAGAAATACCACGTTTCCCCCTTCAAATAGGACCTTTTCACCCACAAATACCTCTTTTATCCCCAAAATAGGACAGTTTCTTCCAGGAATGCCACATTTCTCCCAAATATATCACATCTTCTCCAAGAAATAACAGGTTTCCCCCTTCAAATACAACGTTTTCACCCACAAATACCTGTTTTATCCCCAAAAGAGGACAGTTTCTTCCAGAAATGCCACATTTCTCCCAAATATACCACATCTTCTCCAAGAAATACCAGGTTTCCCCCTTCAAATAGGACCTTTTCACCCACAAATACCTCTTTTATCCCCAAAATAGGACAGTTTCTTCCAGACATGCCACATTTCTCCCAAATATATCACATCTTCTCCAAGAAATACCAGCTATCCCCCTTCAAATGGGACCTTTTCACCCACAAATACCTCTTTTATCCCCAAAAGAGGACAGTTTCTTCCAGAAAGGCCACATTTCTCCCAAACATATCACATCTCCTCCAAGAAATAGCAGGATTCCCCCTTCAAATAGGACCTTTTCTCCCACAAGTACCAGCCTTCTCCCCCCAAATAGGACATTTTCTTCCAGACATGCCACATTTCTCCCAAATATATCACATCTTCTCCAAGAAATACCAGGTTTCCCCCTTCAAATAGTACCTTTTCACCCACAAATACCTCTTTTATCCCCAAAAGAGGACAGTTTCTTCCAGAAATGCCACATTTCTCCCAAACATATCACATCTTCTTCAAGAAATACCACGTTTCCCCCTTCAAATAGGACCTTTTCACCCACAAATACCTCTTTTATCCCCAAAAGAGGACAGTTTCTTCCAGAAATGCCACATTTCTCCAAAATAGATCACATCTTCTCCAAGAAATACCAGGATTCCTCCTGAAATAGCAACTTTTCTCCCACAAATACCAGCCTTCTCCCCCCAAAATAGGACAGTTTCTTCCAGACATGCCACATTTCTCCCAAATATATCACATCTTCTCCAAGAAATACCAGCTTTCCCCCTTCAAATAGGACCTTATCACCCACATATACCTGTTTTATCCCCAAAAGAGGACAGTTTCTTCCAGAAAGGCCACATTTCTCCCAAATATATCACATCTTCTCCAAGAAATACCACGTTTCCCCCTTCAAATAGGACCTTTTCACCCACAAATACCTCTTTTATCCCCAAAAGAGGACAGTTTCTTCCAGACATGCCACATTTCTCCCAAATAGATCACATATTCTCCAAGACATACCGGGGTTCCCCCTTCAAATAGGACCTTATCACCCACAAATACCTGTTTTATCCCCAAAAGAGGACAGTTTCTTCCAGAAATGCCACATTTCTCCCAAATATATCACATCTTCTCCAAGAAATACCAGGGTTCCCCCTTCAAATAGGACCTTTTCACCCACAAATACCTCTTTTATCCCCAAAAGAGGACAGTTTCTTCCAGAAATGCCAGATTTCTCCCAAATAGATCACATCTTCTCCAAGAAATAACAGGTTTCCCCCTTGAAATACAAGGTTTTCACCCACAAATACCTCTTTTATCCCCAAAAGAGGACAGTTTATTCCAGAAATGTCTGATTTCTCCCAAATATATCACATCTTCTCCAAGAAATACCAGGTTTCCCCCTTCAAATAGGACCTTTTCACCCACAAATACCTGTTTTATCCCCAAAAGAGGACAGTTTCTTCCAGATATGCCACATTTCTCCCAAATAGATCACATCTTCTCCAAGAAATACCACGTTTCCCCCTTCAAATAGGACCTTTTCTCCCACAAATACCTCTTTTATCCCCAAAACAGGACAGTTTCTTATAGAAAGGCCACATTTCTCCCAAATATATAACATCTTCTCCAAGAAATACCAGGATTCCTCCTGAAATAGGACCTTTTCACCCACAAATACCTGTTTTATCCCTCAAATAGGACAGTTTCTTCCAGAAATGCCACATTTCTCCCAAATATATCACATCTTCTCCTAGAAATACCAGGTTTCCCCCTTGAATTAGGACCTTTTCTCCATGAAATACCTCTTTTATCCCCAAAAGAGGACATATTCTTCCAGAAATGCCACATTTCTCCCAAATATATCACATCTTCTCCATGAAATACCAGGTTTCCCCGGGGAAATAGGACCTTTTCAAACACTAATACCTCTTTTATCCCCTAAAGAGGACAGTTTCTTCCAGAAAGGCCACATTTCTCCCAAATATACCACATCTTCTCCAAGAAATGCCAGGATTCCTCCTGAAATTGGACCTTCTCACCCAAAACTACCAGCCTTCTCCCCCCAAATTGGACATTTTCTGCCAGAAATGCCACATTTCTCCCAAACATATCACATCTTCTCCAAGAAATACCAGGATTCCTCCTGAAATAGGACCTTCTCACCCAAAACTACCAGCCTTCTCCCCCCAAATTGGACATTTTCTTCCAGACATGCCACATTACTCCCAAATAGATCACATCTTCTCCAAGAAATACCAGCTTTCCCCCTTCAAATAGGACCTTTTCTCCCACAAATACCTCATTAACCCCAAAAGAGGACAGCTTCTTCCAGACATGCCACATTTCTCCCAAATATATCACATCTTCTCCAAGAAATAACAGGGTTCCCCCTTCAAATAGGACCTTATCACCCACAAATACCTCTTTTATCCCCAAAAGAGGACAGTTTCTTCCAGAAATGCCACATTTCTCCCAAATAGATCACATCTTCTCCAAGAAATACCACGTTTCCCCCTTCAAATACAACGTTTTCACCCACAAATACCTGTTTTATCCCCAAAAGAGGACAGTTTCTTCCAGAAATGCCACATTTCTCCCAAATATACCACATCTTCTCCAAGAAATACCAGGTTTCCCCCTTCAAATAGGACCTTTTCACCCACAAATATCTCTTTTATCCCCAAAATAGGACAGTTTCTTCCAGACATGCCACATTTCTCCCAAATATATCACATCTTCTCCAAGAAATACCAGCTTTCCCCCTTCAAATGGGACCTTTTCACCCACAAATACCTCTTTTATCCCCAAAAGAGGACAGTTTCTTCCAGAAAGGCCACATTTCTCCCAAACATATCACATCTCCTCCAAGAAATAGCAGGATTCCCCCTTCAAATAGGACCTTTTTTCCCACAAGTACCAGCCTTCTCCCCCCAAATAGGACATTTTCTTCCAGACATGCCACATTTCTCCCAAATATATCACATCTTCTCCAAGAAATACCAGGTTTCCCCCTTCAAATAGGACCTTTTCACCCACAAATACCTCTTTTATCCCCAAAAGAGGACAGTTTCTTCCAGAAATGCCACATTTCTCCCAAATAGATCACATCTTCTCCAAGAAATACCAGCTTTCCCCCTTCAAATAGGACCTTATCACCCACAAATACCTCTTTTATCCCCAAAATAGGACAGTTTCTTCCAGAAATGCCACATTTCTCCCAAATATATCACATCTTCTCCAAGAAATACCAGGTTTCCCCCTTCAAATAGGACCTTATCACCCACAAATACCTGTTTTATCCCCAAAAGAGGACAGTTTCTTCCAGAAATGCCACATTTCTCCCAAACATATCACATCTTCTCCAAGAAATCCCAGGTTTCCCCCTTCAAATAGGACCTTTTCACCCACAAATACCTCTTTTATCCCCAAAAGAGGACAGTTTCTTCCAGAAATGCCACATTTCTCCAAAATAGATCACATCTTCTCCAAGAAATACCAGGATTCCTCCTGAAATAGGAACTTTTCTCCCACAAATACCAGCCTTCTCCCCCCAAAATAGGACAGTTTCTTCCAGACATGCCACATTTCTCCCAAATATATCACATCTTCTCCAAGAAATACCAGCTTTCCCCCTTCAAATAGGACCTTATCACCCACATATACCTGTTTTATCCCCAAAAGAGGACAGTTTCTTCCAGAAAGGCCACATTTCTCCCAAATATATCACATCTTCTCCAAGAAATACCAGGTTTCCCCCTTCAAATAGGACCTTCTCACCAACAAATACCTGTTTTATCCCCAAAATAGGACAGTTTCTTCCAGACATGCCACATTTCTCCCAAATATATCACATCTTCTCCAAGAAATACCAGCTTTCCCCCTTCAAATAGGACCTTATCACCCACAAATACCTCTTTTATCCCCAAAATAGGACAGTTTCTTCCAGAAATGCCACATTTCTCCCAAATAGATCACATCTTCTCCAAGAAATACCATGTTTCCCCCTTCAAATAGGACCTTTTCACCCACAAATACCTCTTTTATCCCCAAAAGAGGACAGTTTCTTCCAGGAATGCCACATTTCTCCCAAATATATCACATCTTCTCCAAGAAATAACAGGTTTCCCCCTTCAAATACAACGTTTTCACCCACAAATACCTGTTTTATCCCCAAAAGAGGACAGTTTCTTCCAGGAATGCCACATTTCTCCCAAATATACCACATCTTCTCCAAGAAATACCACGGTTCCCCCATCAAATAGGACCTTTTCACCCACAAATACCTGTTTTATCCCCAAAATAGGACAGTTTCTTCCAGACATGCCACATTTCTCCCAAATATATCACATCTTCTCCAAGAAATACCAGGGTTCCCCCTTCAAATAGGACCTTTTCAACCACAAATACCTGTTTTATCCCTCAAATTGAACTTATTCTTCCAGAAATGCCAGATTTCACCCAAATATATCACATCTTCTCCAAGATATACCACGTTTCCCCCTTCAAATAGGACATTTTCACACACAAATACCTCTTTTATCCCCATAAGAGGACAGTTTCTTCCAGAAATGCCACAGTTCTCTCAAATATATCATATCTTCTCCAAGAAATACCAGGGTTCCCCCTTCAAATAGGACCTTTTCACCCACAAATACCTCTTTTATCCCCAAAAGAGGACAGTTTCTTCCAGAAATGCCACATTTCTCCCAAATACATCACATCTTCTCCAAGAAATACCAGCTATCCCCCTTCAAATAGGACCTTTTCACCCACAAATACCTGTTTTATCCCCAAAAGAGGACAGTTTCTTCCAGAAAGGCCACATTTCTCCCAAACATATCACGTCTCCTCCAAGAAATACCAGGATTCCTCCTGAAATAGGACCTTTTCTCCCACAAGTACCAGCCTTCTCCCCCCAAATAGGACATTTTCTTCCAGACATGCCACATTTCTCCCAAATATATCACATCTTCTCCAAGAAATACCAGCTTTCCCCCTTCAAATAGGACCTTTTCACACACAAATACCTCTTTTATCTCCAAAAGAGGACAGTTTCTGCCAGAAATGCCACATTTCTCCCAAATATATCACATCTTCTCCAAGAAATACCAGGGTTCCCCCTTCAAATAGGACCTTTTCACCCACAAATACCTCTTTTATCCCCAAAAGAGGACAGTTTCTTCCAGAAATGCCACATTTCTCCCAAATATATCACATCTTCTCCAAGAAATATCAGCTTTCGCCCTTCAAATAGGACCTTATCACCCACAAATACCTCTTTTATCCCCAAAATAGGACAGTTTCTTCCAGAAAGGCCACATTTCTCCCAAATATATCACATCTTCTCCAAGAAATACCAGGATTCCTCCTGAAATAGGACCTTCTCACCCACTAATACCAGGCTTCTCCCCACAAATTGGACAGTTTCTTCCAGAAATGCCTCATTTCTCCCAAATATATCACATCTTCTCCAAGATATACCAGGTTTCCCCCTCGAAATAGGACCTTTTCACCCACAAATACCTCTTGTATCCCCAAAAGAGGACAGTTTCTTCCAGACATGCCACATTTCTCCCAAATATATCACATCTTCTCCAAGAAATACCAGCTTTCCCCCTTCAAATAGGGCCTTTTCACCCACAAATACCTGTTATATGCCCAAAATACGACAGTTTCTTCCAGAAATGCCACATTTCTCCCAAATAAATCACATCTTCTCCAAGAAATACCACGTTTCCCCCTTCAAATAGGACCTTTTCTCCATGAAATACCTCTTTTATCCCCAAAAGAGGACATTTTCTTCCAGAAATGCCACATTTCTCCCAAATAGATCACATCTTCTCCAAGAAATACCAGCTTTCCCCCTGGAAATAGGATCTTTTCAACCACTAATACCTCTTTTATCCCCAAAATAGGACAGTTTCTTCCGGAAAGGCCACATTTCTCCCAGATATATCACATCTTCTCCAAGAAATGCCAGGATTCCTCCTGAAATAGGACCTTCTCACCCAAAACTACCAGCCTTCTCCCCCCAAATTGGACATTTTCTTCCAGAAAGGCCACATTTCTCCCAAATATATCACATCTTCTCCAAGAAATACCAGGATTCCTCCTGAAATAGGACCTTTTCTCCCACAAATACCTCTTTTATCCCTCAAATAGGACAGTTTCTTCCAGAAATGCCACATTTCTCCCAAATATATCACATCTTCTCCAAGAAATACCACGTTTCCCCCTTGAATTAGGACCTTTTCTCCATGAAATACCTCTTTTATCCCCAAAAGAGGACAGTTTCTTCCAGACATGCCACATTTCTCCCAAATATATCACATCTTCTCCAAGAAATAACAGGGTTCCCCCTTCAAATAGGACCTTATCACCCACAAATACCTCTTTTATCCCCAAAAGAGGACAGTTTCTTCCAGAAATGCCACATTTCTCCCAAATTGATCACATCTTCTCCAAGAAATAACAGGTTTCCCCCTTGAATTAGGACCTTTTCTCCATGAAATACCTCTTTTATCCCCAAAAGAGGACATTTTCTTCCAGAAATGTCACATTTCTCCCAAATAGATCACATCTTCTCCAAGAAATACCAGGTTTCCCCCTTCAAATAGGACCTTTTCAACCACTAATACCTCTTTTATCCCCAAAAGAGGACAGTTTCTTCCAGAAAGGCCACATTTCTCCCAAATATATCACATCTTCTCCAAGAAATACCAGGTTTCCCCGGGGATATAGGACCTTTTCAACCACAAATACCTCTTTTATCCCCTAAAGAGGACAGTTTCTTCCAGAAAGGCCACATTTCTCCCAAATATATCACATCTTCTCCAAGAAATGCCAGGATTCCTCCTGAAATAGGACCTTCTCACCCAAAACTACCAGCCTTCTCCCCCCTAAGTGGACATTTTCTTCCAGAAATGCCACATTTCTCCCAAACATATCACATCTTCTCCAAGAAATACCAGGATTCCTCCTGAAATAGATCCTTCTCACCCTAAACTACCAGCCTTCTCCCCCCAAATTGGACATATTCTTCCAGACATGCCACATTACTCCCAAATAGATCACATCTTCTCCAAGAAATACCAGCTTTCCCCCTTCAAATAGGACCTTTTCTCCCACAAATACCTCTTTTATCCCCAAAACAGGACAGTTTCTTCCAGAAATGCCACATTTCTCCCAAATATATCACATCTTCTCCAAGAAATACCAGCTTTCCCCCTTCAAATAGGACCTTTTCACCCACAAATACCTCTTTTATCCCCAAAAGAGGACAGTTTCTTCCAGACATGCCACATTTCTCCCAAATATATCACATCTTCTCCAAGAAATACCAGGTTTCCCCCTTCAAATAGGACCTTATCACCCACAAATACCTGTTTTATCCCCAAAAGAGGACAGTTTCTTCCAGAAATGCCAGATTTCTCCCAAACATATCACATCTTCTTCAAGAAATACCACGTTTCCCCCTTCAAATAGGACCTTTTCACCCACAAATACCTCTTTTATCCCCAAAAGAGGACAGTTTCTTCCAGAAATGCCACATTTCTCCCAAATATATCACATCTTCTCCAAGAAATACCACGTTTCCCCCTTGAATTAGGACCTTTTCTCCATGAAATACCTCTTTTATCCCCAAAAGAGGACAGTTTCTTCCAGACATGCCACATTTCTCCCAAATATATCACATCTTCTCCAAGAAATAACAGGGTTCCCCCTTCAAATAGGACCTTATCACCCACAAATACCTCTTTTATCCCCAAAATAGGACAGTTTCTTCCAGACATGCCACATTTCTCCCAAATATATCACATCTTCTCCAAGAAATACCAGCTTTCCCCCTTCAAATAGGACCTTTTCACCCACAAATACCTCTTTTATCCCCAGAATAGGACAGTTTCTTCCAGACATGCCACATTTCTCCCAAATATATCACATCTTCTCCAAGAAATACCAGGTTTCCCCCTTCAAATAGGACCTTATCACCCACAAATACCTGTTTTATCCCCAAAAGAGGACAGTTTCTTCCAGAAATGCCACTTTTCTCCCAAACATATCACATCTTCTTCAAGAAATACCAGGTTTCCCCCTTCAAATAGGACCTTTTCACCCACAAATACCTCTTTTATCCCTCAAATAGGACAGTTTCTTCCAGAAAGGCCACATTTCTCCCAAATATATCACATCTTCTCCAAGAAATACCAGGTTTCCCCGGGGATATAGGACCTTTTCAACCACAAATACCTCTTTTATCCCCTAAAGAGGACAGTTTCTTCCAGAAAGGCCACATTTCTCCCAAATATATCACATCTTCTCCAAGAAATGCCAGGATTCCTCCTGAAATAGGACCTTCTCACCCAAAACTACCAGCCTTCTCCCCCCAAAGTGGACATTTTCTTCCAGAAATGCCACATTTCTCCCAAACATATCACATCTTCTCCAAGAAATACCAGGATTCCTCCTGAAATAGATCCTTCTCACCCAAAACTACCAGCCTTCTCCCCCCAAATTGGACATATTCTTCCAGACATGCCACATTACTCCCAAATAGATCACATCTTCTCCAAGAAATACCAGCTTTCCCCCTTCAAATAGGACCTTTTCTCCCACAAATACCTCTTTTATCCCCAAAACAGGACAGTTTCTTCCAGAAATGCCACATTTCTCCCAAATATATCACATCTTCTCCAAGAAATACCAGCTTTCCCCCTTCAAATAGGACCTTTTCACCCACAAATACCTCTTTTATCCCCAAAAGAGGACAGCTTCTTCCAGACATGCCACATTTCTCCCAAATATATCACATCTTCTCCAAGAAATACCAGGGTTCCCCCTTCAAATAGGACCTTATCACCCACAAATACCTCTTTTATCCCCAAAAGAGGACAGTTTCTTCCAGAAATGCCACATTTCTCCCAAATAGATCACATCTTCTCCAAGAAATACCGTGTTTCCCCCTTCAAATAGGACCTTTTCACCCACAAATACCTCTTTTAACCCCAAAAGAGGACAGTTTCTTCCAGACATGCCACATTTCTCCCAAATATAGCACATCTTCTCCAAGAAATAACAGGTTTCCCCCTTCAAATACAACGTTTTCACCCACAAATACCTGTTTTATCCCCAAAAGAGGACAGTTTCTTCCAGAAATGCCACATTTCTCCCAAATATACCACATCTTCTCCAAGAAATACCAGCTTTCCCCCTTCAAATAGGACCTTTTCACCCACAAATACCTGTTTTATGCCCAAAATACGACAGTTTCTTCCAGACATGCCACATTTCTCCCAAATATATCACATCTTCTCCAAGAAATACCAGGTTTCCCCCTTCAAATAGGACCTTTTCAACCACAAATACCTGTTTTATCCCTCAAATTGAACATATTCTTCCAGAAATGCCAGATTTCTCCCAAATATATCACATCTTCTCCAAGATATACCAGGTTTCCCCCTTCAAATAGGACCTTTTCACCCACTAATACCTGTTTTATCCCCAAAAGAGGACAGTTTCTTCCAGAAATGTCTCAGTTCTCCCAAATATATCATATCTTCTCCAAGAAATACCAGGTTTCCCCCTTCAAATAGGAAATTTTCACCCACAAATACCTGTTTTATCCCCAAAAGAGGACAGTTTCTTCCAGAAATGCCACATTTCTCCCAAATATACCACATCTTCTCCAAGAAATACCAGCTTTCCCCCTTCAAATAGGACCTTTTCACCCACAAATACCTGTTTTATCCCCAAAAGAGGACAGTTTCTTCCAGAAATGCCACATTTCTCCCAAACATATCACATCTCCTCCAAGAAATACCAGGATTCCTCCTGAAATAGGACATTTTCTCCCACAAGTACCAGCCTTCTCCCCCCAAATAGGACATTTTCTTCCAGAAATGTCACATTTCTCCAAAATAGATCACATCTTCTCCAAGAAATTCCAGGGTTCCCCCTTCAAATAGGACCTTTTCACCCACACATACCTCTTTTATCCCCAAAAGAGGACAGTTTCTTCCAGAAATGCCACATTTCTCCAAAATAGATCACATCTTCTCCAAGAAATACCAGGTTTCCCCCTTCAAATAGGACCTTATCACCCACAAATACCTCTTTTATCCCCAAAAGAGGACAGTTTCTTCCAGAAATGCCACATTTCTCCCAAATATATCACATCTTCTCCAAGAAATACCAGGATTCCTCCTGAAATAGGACCTTCTCACCCACTAATACCAGGCTTCTCCCCCCAAATATGACAGTTTCTTCCAAAAATGCCTCATTTCTCCCAAATATATCACATCTTCTCCAAGAAATACCAGGTTTCCCCCTCGAAATAGGACCTTTTCACCCACAAATACCTCTTTTATCCCCAAAAGAGGACAGTTTCTTCCAGAAAGGCCACATTTCTCCCAAACATATCACATCTCCTCCAAGAAATAGCAGGATTCCCCCTTCAAATAGGACCTTTTCTCCCACAAGTACCAGCCTTCTCCCCCCAAATAGGACATTTTCTTCCAGACATGCCACATTTCTCCCAAATATATCACATCTTCTCCAAGAAATACCAGGTTTCCCCCTTCAAATAGGACCTTTTCACCCACAAATACCTCTTTTATCCCCAAAAGAGGACAGTTTCTTCCAGAAATGCCACTTTTCTCCCAAACATATCACATCTTCTTCAAGAAATACCACGTTTCCCCCTTCAAATAGGACCTTTTCACCCACAAATACCTCTTTTATCCCCAAAAGAGGACAGTTTCTTCCAGAAATGCCACATTTCTCCAAAATAGATCACATCTTCTCCAAGAAATACCAGGATTCCTCCTGAAATAGGAACTTTTCTCCCACAAATACCAGCCTTCTCCCCCCAAAATAGGACAGTTTCTTCCAGACATGCCACATTTCTCCCAAATATATCACATCTTCTCCAAGAAATACCAGCTTTCCCCCTTCAAATAGGACCTTATCACCCACATATACCTGTTTTATCCCCAAAAGAGGACAGTTTCTTCCAGAAAGGCCACATTTCTCCCAAATATATCACATCTTCTCCAAGAAATACCAGGTTTCCCCCTTCAAATAGGACCTTTTCACCCACAAATACCTCTTTTATCCCCAAAATACGACAGTTTCTTCCAGACATGCCACATTTCTCCCAAATAGATCACATATTCTCCAAGACATACCGGGGTTCCCCCTTCAAATAGGACCTTTTCACCCACAAATACCTGTTTTATGCCCAAAATACGACAGTTTCTTCCAGACATGCCACATTTCTCCCAAATATATCACATCTTCTCCAAGAAATACCACGTTTCCCCCTTCAAATAGGACCTTTTCACCCACAAATACCTCTTTTATCCCCAAAAGAGGACAGTTTCTTCCAGAAATGCCAGATTTCTCCCAAATAGATCACATCTTCTCCAAGAAATAACAGCTTTCCCCCTTCAAATACAACGTTTTCACCCACAAATACCTCTTTTATCCCCAAAAGAGGACAGTTTTTTCCAGAAATGCCTGATTTCTCCCAAATATATCACATCTTCTCCAAGAAATACCAGGTTTCCCCCTTCAAATAGGACCTTTTCACCCACAAATACCTGTTTTATCCCCAAAAGAGGACAGTTTCTTCCAGAAATGCCACATTTCTCCCAAATATATCACATCTTCTCCAAGAAATACCAGCTTTCCCCCTTCAAATGGGACCTTTTCACCCACAAATACCTCTTTTATCCCCAAAAGAGGACAGTTTCTTCCAGAAAGGCCACATTTCTCCCAAACATATCACATCTCCTCCAAGAAATAGCAGGATTCCCCCTTCAAATAGGACCTTTTCTCCCACAAGTACCAGCCTTCTCCCCCCAAATAGGACATTTTCTTACAGACATGCCACATTTCTCCCAAATATATCACATCTTCTCCAAGAAATACCAGGTTTCCCCCTTCAAATAGGACCTTTTCACCCACAAATACCTCTTTTATCCCCAAAAGAGGACAGTTTCTTCCAGACATGCCACATTTCTCCCAAATAGATCACATCTTCTCCAAGAAATACCAGCTTTCCCCCTTCAAATAGGACCTTCTCACCCACAAATACCTCTTTTATCCCCAAAATAGGACAGTTTCTTCCAGAAATGCCACATTTCTCCCAAATATATCACATCTTCTCCAAGAAATACCAGGTTTCCCCCTTCAAATAGGACCTTTTCACCCACAAATACCTCTTTTATCCCCAAAAGAGGACAGTTTCTTCCAGAAATGCCACTTTTCTCCCAAACATATCACATCTTCTTCAAGAAATACCACGTTTCCCCCTTCAAATAGGACCTTTTCACCCACAAATACCTCTTTTATCCCCAAAAGAGGACAGTTTCTTCCAGAAATGCCACATTTCTCCAAAATAGATCACATCTTCTCCAAGAAATACCAGGATTCCTCCTGAAATAGGAACTTTTCTCCCACAAATACCAGCCTTCTCCCCCCAAAATAGGACATTTTCTTCCAGACATGCCACATTTCTCCCAAATATATCACATCTTCTCCAAGAAATACCAGCTTTCCCCCTTCAAATAGGACCTTATCACCCACATATACCTGTTTTATCCCCAAAAGAGGACAGTTTCTTCCAGAAAGGCCACATTTCTCCCAAATATATCACATCTTCTCCAAGAAATACCAGGTTTCCCCCTTCAAATAGGACCTTCTCACCCACAAATACCTGTTTTATCCCCAAAATAGGACAGTTTCTTCCAGACATGCCACATTTCTCCCAAATATATCACATCTTCTCCAAGAAATACCAGCTTTCCAACTTCAAATAGGACCTTATCACCCACAAATACCTCTTTTATCCCCAAAATAGGACAGTTTCTTCCAGAAATGCCACATTTCTCCCAAATAGATCACATCTTCTCCAAGAAATACCACGTTTCCCCCTTCAAATAGGACCTTTTCACCCACAAATACCTCTTTTATCCCCAAAAGAGGACAGTTTCTTCCAGGAATGCCACATTTCTCCCAAATATATCACATCTTCTCCAAGAAATAACAGGTTTCCCCCTTCAAATACAACGTTTTCACCCACAAATACCTGTTTTATCCCCAAAAGAGGACAGTTTCTTCCAGGAATGCCACATTTCTCCCAAATATACCACATCTTCTCCAAGAAATACCAGGTTTCCCCCTTCAAATAGGACCTTTTCACCCACAAATACCTGTTTTATCCCCAAAATAGGACAGTTTCTTCCAGACATGCCACATTTCTCCCAAATATATCACATCTTCTCCAAGAAATACCAGGGTTCCCCCTTCAAATAGGACCTTTTCAACCACAAATACCTGTTTTATCCCTCAAATTGAACTTATTCTTCCAGAAATGCCAGATTTCACCCAAATATATCACATCTTCTCCAAGATATACCACGTTTCCCCCTTCAAATAGGACATTTTCACACACAAATACCTCTTTTATCCCCAAAAGAGGACAGTTTCTTCCAGAAATGCCACAGTTCTCCCAAATATATCATATCTTCTCCAAGAAATACCGGGGTTCCCCCTTCAAATAGGACCTTTTCACCCACAAATACCTCTTTTATCCCCAAAAGAGGACAGTTTCTTCCAGAAATGCCACATTTCTCCCAAATACATCACATCTTCTCCAAGAAATACCAGGTTTCCCCCTTCAAATAGGACCTTTTCTCCCACAAATACCTGTTTTATCCCCAAAAGAGGACAGTTTCTTCCAGAAAGGCCACATTTCTCCCAAACATATCACGTCTCCTCCAAGAAATACCAGGATTCCTCCTGAAATAGGACCTTTTCTCCCACAAGTACCAGCCTTCTCCCCCCAAAATAGGACAGTTTCTTCCAGACATGCCACATTTCTCCCAAATATATCACATCTTCTCCAAGAAATACCAGCTTTCCCCCTTCAAATAGGACCTTTTCACACACAAATACCTCTTTTATCTCCAAAAGAGGACAGTTTCTGCCAGAAATGCCACATTTCTCCCAAATATATCACATCTTCTCCAAGAAATACCAGGGTTCCCCCTTCAAATAGGACCTTTTCACCCACAAATACCTCTTTTATCCCCAAAAGAGGACAGTTTCTTCCAGAAATGCCACATTTCTCCCAAATATATCACATCTTCTCCAAGAAATATCAGCTTTCCCCCTTCAAATAGGACCTTATCACCCACAAATACCTCTTTTATCCCCAAAATAGGACAGTTTCTTCCAGAAAGGCCACATTTCTCCCAAATATATCACATCTTCTCCAAGAAATACCAGGATTCCTCCTGAAATAGGACCTTCTCACCCACTAATACCAGGCTTCTCCCCACAAATTGGACAGTTTCTTCCAGAAATGCCTCATTTCTCCCAAATATATCACATCTTCTCCAAGAAATACCAGGTTTCCCCCTCGAAATAGGACCTTTTCACCCACAAATACCTCTTTTATCCCCAAAAGAGGACAGTTTCTTCCAGACATGCCACATTTCTCCCAAATATATCACATCTTCTCCAAGAAATACCAGCTTTCCCCCTTCAAATAGGACCTTATCACCCACAAATACCTGTTATATGCCCAAAATACGACAGTTTCTTCCAGAAATGCCACATTTCTCCCAAATAAATCACATCTTCTCCAAGAAATACCACGTTTCCCCCTTCAAATAGGACCTTTTCTCCATGAAATACATCTTTTATCCCCAAAAGAGGACATTTTCTTCCAGAAATGCCACATTTCTCCCAAATACATCACATCTTCTCCAAGAAATACCAGGTTTCCCCCTGGAAATAGGATCTTTTCAACCACTAATACCTCTTTTATCCCCAAAATAGGACAGTTTCTTCCGGAAAGGCCACATTTCTCCCAGATATATCACATCTTCTCCAAGAAATGCCAGGATTCCTCCTGAAATAGGACCTTCTCACCCAAAACTACCAGCCTTCTCCCCCCAAATTGGACATTTTCTTCCAGAAAGGCCACATTTCTCCCAAATATATCATATCTTCTCCAAGAAATACCAGGATTCCTCCTGTAATAGGACCTTCTCACCCAAAACTACCAGCCTTCTCCCCCCAAATTGGACATTTTCTTCCAGAAAGGCCACATTTCTCCCAAATATATCACATCTTCTCCAAGAAATACCAGGTTTCCCCCTTCAAATAGGACCTTTTCTCCCACAAATACCTCTTTTATCCCCAAAATACGACAGTTTCTTCCAGACATGCCACATTTCTCCCAAATATATCACATCTTCTCCAAGAAATACCAGGTTTCCCCCTTCAAATAGGACCTTTTCACCCACAAATACCTCTTTTATCCCCAAAAGAGGACAGTTTCTTCCAGACATGCCACATTTCTCCCAAATAGATCACATCTTCTCCAAGACATACCGGGGTTCCCCCTTCAAATAGGACCTTATCACCCACAAATACCTCTTTTATCCCCAAAAGAGGACAGTTTCTTCCAGAAATGCCACATTTCTCCCAAATACATCACATCTTCTCCAAGAAATACCACGTTTCCCCCTTCAAATAGGACCTTTTCACCCACAAATACCTCTTTTATCCCCAAAAGAGGACAGTTTCTTCCAGAAATGCCAGATTTCTCCCAAATAGATCACATCTTCTCCAAGAAATAACAGGTTTCCCCCTTCAAATACAACGTTTTCACCCACAAATACCTGTTTTATCCCCAAAAGAGGACAGTTTCTTCCAGAAATGCCTGATTTCTCCCAAATATACCACATCTTCTCCAAGAAATACCAGGTTTCCCCCTTCAAATAGGACCTTTTCACCCACAAATACCTGTTTTATCCCCAAAATAGGGCAGTTTCTTCCAGAAATGCCACATTTCTCCCAAATAGATCACATCTTCTCCAAGAAATACCAGGTTTCCCCCTTCAAATAGGACCTTTTCTCCCACAAATACCTGTTTTATCCCCAAAACAGGACAGTTTCTTATAGAAAGGCCACATTTCTCCCAAATATATCACATCTTCTCCAAGAAATACCAGGATTCCTCCTGAAATAGGACCTTTTCTCCCACAAATACCTCTTTTATCCCTCAAATAGGACAGTTTCTTCCAGAAATGCCACATTTCTCCCAAATATATCACATCTTCTCCAAGAAATACCACGTTTCCCCCTTGAATTAGGACCTTTTCTCCATGAAATACCTCTTTTATCCCCAAAAGAGGACAGTTTCTTCCAGACATGCCACATTTCTCCCAAATATATCACATCTTCTCCAAGAAATAACAGGGTTCCCCCTTCAAATAGGACCTTATCACCCACAAATACCTCTTTTATCCCCAAAAGAGGACAGTTTCTTCCAGAAATGCCACATTTCTCCCAAATTGATCACATCTTCTCCAAGAAATACCAGGTTTCCCCCTTGAATTAGGACCTTTTCTCCATGAAATACCTCTTTTATCCCCAAAAGAGGACATTTTCTTCCAGAAATGTCACATTTCTCCCAAATAGATCACATCTTCTCCAAGAAATACCAGGTTTCCCCCTTCAAATAGGACCTTTTCAACCACTAATACCTCTTTTATCCCCTAAAGAGGACAGTTTCTTCCAGAAAGGCCACATTTCTCCCAAATATATCACATCTTCTCCAAGAAATACCAGGTTTCCCCGGGGATATAGGACCTTTTCAACCACAAATACCTCTTTTATCCCCTAAAGAGGACAGTTTCTTCCAGAAAGGCCACATTTCTCCCAAATATATCACATCTTCTCCAAGAAATGCCAGGATTCCTCCTGAAATAGGACCTTCTCACCCAAAACTACCAGCCTTCTCCCCCCAAAGTGGACATTTTCTTCCAGAAATGCCACATTTCTCCCAAACATATCACATCTTCTCCAAGAAATACCAGGATTCCTCCTGAAATAAATCCTTCTCACCCAAAACTACCAGCCTTCTCCCCCCAAATTGGACATATTCTTCCAGACATGCCACATTACTCCCAAATAGATCACATCTTCTCCAAGAAATACCAGCTTTCCCCCTTCAAATAGGACCTTTTCTCCCACAAATACCTCTTTTATCCCCAAAACAGGACAGTTTCTTCCAGAAATGCCACATTTCTCCCAAATATATCACATCTTCTCCAAGAAATACCAGCTTTCCCCCTTCAAATAGGACCTTTTCACCCACAAATACCTCTTTTATCCCCAAAAGAGGACAGCTTCTTCCAGACATGCCACATTTCTCCCAAATATATCACATCTTCTCCAAGAAATACCAGGGTTCCCCCTTCAAATAGGACCTTATCACCCACAAATACCTCTTTTATCCCCAAAAGAGGACAGTTTCTTCCAGAAATGCCACATTTCTCCCAAATAGATCACATCTTCTCCAAGAAATACCGTGTTTCCCCCTTCAAATAGGACCTTTTCACCCACAAATACCTCTTTTAACCCCAAAAGAGGACAGTTTCTTCCAGACATGCCACATTTCTCCCAAATATATCACATCTTCTCCAAGAAATAACAGGTTTCCCCCTTCAAATACAACGTTTTCACCCACAAATACCTGTTTTATCCCCAAAAGAGGACAGTTTCTTCCAGAAATGCCACATTTCTCCCAAATATACCACATCTTCTCCAAGAAATACCAGCTTTCCCCCTTCAAATAGGACCTTTTCACCCACAAATACCTGTTTTATGCCCAAAATACGACAGTTTCTTCCAGACATGCCACATTTCTCCCAAATATATCACATCTTCTCCAAGAAATACCAGGTTTCCCCCTTCAAATAGGACCTTTTCACCCACAAATACCTCTTTTATCCCTCAAATTGAACATATTCTTCCAGAAATGCCAGATTTCACCCAAATATATCACATCTTCTCCAAGATATACCACGTTTCCCCCTTCAAATAGGACATTTTCACACACAAATACCTCTTTTATCCCCAAAAGAGGACAGTTTCTTCCAGAAATGCCACAGTTCTCCCAAATATATCATATCTTCTCCAAGAAATACCGGGGTTCCCCCTTCAAATAGGACCTTTTCACCCACAAATACCTCTTTTATCCCCAAAAGAGGACAGTTTCTTCCAGAAATGCCACATTTCTCCCAAATACATCACATCTTCTCCAAGAAATACCAGGTTTCCCCCTTCAAATAGGACCTTTTCTCCCACAAATACCTGTTTTATCCCCAAAAGAGGACAGTTTCTTCCAGAAAGGCCTCATTTCTCCCAAACATATCACGTCTCCTCCAAGAAATACCAGGATTCCTCCTGAAATAGGACCTTTTCTCCCACAAGTACCAGCCTTCTCCCCCCAAAATAGGACAGTTTCTTCCAGACATGCCACATTTCTCCCAAATATATCACATCTTCTCCAAGAAATACCAGCTTTCCCCCTTCAAATAGGACCTTTTCACACACAAATACCTCTTTTATCTCCAAAAGAGGACAGTTTCTGCCAGAAATGCCACATTTCTCCCAAATATATCACATCTTCTCCAAGAAATACCAGGGTTCCCCCTTCAAATAGGACCTTTTCACCCACAAATACCTCTTTTATCCCCAAAAGAGGACAGTTTCTTCCAGAAATGCCACATTTCTCCCAAATATATCACATCTTCTCCAAGAAATATCAGCTTTCCCCCTTCAAATAGGACCTTATCACCCACAAATACCTCTTTTATCCCCAAAATAGGACAGTTTCTTCCAGAAAGGCCACATTTCTCCCAAATATATCACATCTTCTCCAAGAAATACCAGGATTCCTCCTGAAATAGGACCTTCTCACCCACTAATACCAGGCTTCTCCCCACAAATTGGACAGTTTCTTCCAGAAATGCCTCATTTCTCCCAAATATATCACATCTTCTCCAAGAAATACCAGGTTTCCCCCTCGAAATAGGACCTTTTCACCCACAAATACCTCTTTTATCCCCAAAAGAGGACAGTTTCTTCCAGACATGCCACATTTCTCCCAAATATATCACATCTTCTCCAAGAAATACCAGCTTTCCCCCTTCAAATAGGACCTTATCACCCACAAATACCTGTTATATGCCCAAAATACGACAGTTTCTTCCAGAAATGCCACATTTCTCCCAAATAAATCACATCTTCTCCAAGAAATACCACGTTTCCCCCTTCAAATAGGACCTTTTCTCCATGAAATACCTCTTTTATCCCCAAAAGAGGACATTTTCTTCCAGAAATGCCACATTTCTCCCAAATAGATCACATCTTCTCCAAGAAATACCAGGTTTCCCCCTGGAAATAGGATCTTTTCTACCACTAATACCTCTTTTATCCCCAAAATAGGACAGTTTCTTCCGGAAAGGCCACATTTCTCCCAGATATATCACATCTTCTCCAAGAAATGCCAGGATTCCTCCTGAAATAGGACCTTCTCACCCAAAACTACCAGCCTTCTCCCCCCAAATTGGACATTTTCTTCCAGAAAGGCCACATTTCTCCCAAATATATCATATCTTCTCCAAGAAATACCAGGATTCCTCCTGTAATAGGACCTTCTCACCCAAAACTACCAGCCTTCTCCCCCCAAATTGGACATTTTCTTCCAGAAATGCCACATTTCTCCCAAATATATCACATCTTCTCCAAGAAATACCAGGTTTCCCCCTTCAAATAGGACCTTTTCTCCCACAAATACCTCTTTTATCCCCAAAATACGACAGTTTCTTCCAGACATGCCACATTTCTCCCAAATATATCACATCTTCTCCAAGAAATACCAGGTTTCCCCCTTCAAATAGGACCTTTTCACCCACAAATACCTCTTTTATCCCCAAAAGAGGACAGTTTCTTCCAGACATGCCACATTTCTCCCAAATAGATCACATCTTCTCCAAGACATACCGGGGTTCCCCCTTCAAATAGGACCTTATCACCCACAAATACCTCTTTTATCCCCAAAAGAGGACAGTTTCTTCCAGAAATGCCACATTTCTCCCAAATACATCACATCTTCTCCAAGAAATACCACGTTTCCCCCTTCAAATAGGACCTTTTCACCCACAAATACCTCTTTTATCCCCAAAAGAGGACAGTTTCTTCCAGAAATGCCAGATTTCTCCCAAATAGATCACATCTTCTCCAAGAAATAACAGGTTTCCCCCTTCAAATACAACGTTTTCACCCACAAATACCTGTTTTATCCCCAAAAGAGGACAGTTTCTTCCAGAAATGCCTGATTTCTCCCAAATATACCACATCTTCTCCAAGAAATACCAGGTTTCCCCCTTCAAATAGGACCTTTTCACCCACAAATACCTGTTTTATCCCCAAAATAGGGCAGTTTCTTCCAGAAATGCCACATTTCTCCCAAATAGATCACATCTTCTCCAAGAAATACCAGGTTTCCCCCTTCAAATAGGACCTTTTCTCCCACAAATACCTGTTTTATCCCCAAAACAGGACAGTTTCTTATAGAAAGGCCACATTTCTCCCAAATATATCACATCTTCTCCAAGAAATACCAGGATTCCTCCTGAAATAGGACCTTTTCTCCCACAAATACCTCTTTTATCCCTCAAATAGGACAGTTTCTTCCAGAAATGCCACATTTCTCCCAAATATATCACATCTTCTCCAAGAAATACCACGTTTCCCCCTTGAATTAGGACCTTTTCTCCATGAAATACCTCTTTTATCCCCAAAAGAGGACAGTTTCTTCCAGACATGCCACATTTCTCCCAAATATATCACATCTTCTCCAAGAAATAACAGGGTTCCCCCTTCAAATAGGACCTTTTCACCCACAAATACCTCTTTTATCCCCAAAAGAGGACAGTTTCTTCCAGAAATGCCACATTTCTCCCAAATTGATCACATCTTCTCCAAGAAATACCAGGTTTCCCCCTTGAATTAGGACCTTTTCTCCATGAAATACCTCTTTTATCCCCAAAAGAGGACATTTTCTTCCAGAAATGTCACATTTCTCCCAAATAGATCACATCTTCTCCAAGAAATACCAGGTTTCCCCCTTCAAATAGGACCTTTTCAACCACTAATACCTCTTTTATCCCCAAAAGAGGACAGTTTCTTCCAGAAAGGCCACATTTCTCCCAAATATATCACATCTTCTCCAAGAAATACCAGGTTTCCCCGGGGATATAGGACCTTTTCAACCACAAATACCTCTTTTATCCCCTAAAGAGGACAGTTTCTTCCAGAAAGGCCACATTTCTCCCAAATATATCACATCTTCTCCAAGAAATGCCAGGATTCCTCCTGAAATAGGACCTTCTCACCCAAAACTACCAGCCTTCTCCCCCCAAAGTGGACATTTTCTTCCAGAAATGCCACATTTCTCCCAAACATATCACATCTTCTCCAAGAAATACCAGGATTCCTCCTGAAATAGATCCTTCTCACCCAAAACTACCAGCCTTCTCCCCCCAAATTGGACATATTCTTCCAGACATGCCACATTACTCCCAAATAGATCACATCTTCTCCAAGAAATACCAGCTTTCCCCCTTCAAATAGGACCTTTTCTCCCACAAATACCTCTTTTATCCCCAAAACAGGACAGTTTCTTCCAGAAATGCCACATTTCTCCCAAATATATCACATCTTCTCCAAGAAATACCAGCTTTCCCCCTTCAAATAGGACCTTTTCACCCACAAATACCTCTTTTATCCCCAAAAGAGGACAGTTTCTTCCAGAAATGCCACATTTCTCCCAAATAGATCACATCTTCTCCAAGAAATACCAGCTTTCCCCCTTCAAATAGGACCTTTTCACCCACAAATACCTGTTTTATCCCCAAAAGAGGACAGTTTCTTCCAGAAATGCCACATTTCTCCCAAATAGATCACATCTTCTCCAAGAAATACCGTGTTTCCCCCTTCAAATAGGACCTTTTCACCCACAAATACCTCTTTTAACCCCAAAAGAGGACAGTTTCTTCCAGACATGCCACATTTCTCCCAAATATATCACATCTTCTCCAAGAAATAACAGGTTTCCCCCTTCAAATACAACGTTTTCACCCACAAATACCTGTTTTATCCCCAAAAGAGGACAGTTTCTTCCAGAAATGCCACATTTCTCCCAAATATACCACATCTTCTCCAAGAAATACCAGCTTTCCCCCTTCAAATAGGACCTTTTCACCCACAAATACCTGTTTTATGCCCAAAATACGACAGTTTCTTCCAGACATGCCACATTTCTCCCAAATATATCACATCTTCTCCAAGAAATACCAGGTTTCCCCCTTCAAATAGGACCTTTTCAACCACAAATACCTGTTTTATCCCTCAAATTGAACATATTCTTCCAGAAATGCCAGATTTCTCCCAAATATATCACATCTTCTCCAAGATATACCAGGTTTCCCCCTTCAAATAGGACCTTTTCACCCACTAATACCTGTTTTATCCCCAAAAGAGGACAGTTTCTTCCAGAAATGTCTCAGTTCTCCCAAATATATCACATCTTCTCCAAGAAATACCAGCTTTCCCCCTTCAAATAGGACCTTTTCACCCACAAATACCTGTTTTATCCCCAAAAGAGGACAGTTTCTTCCAGAAATGCCACATTTCTCCCAAATATACCACATCTTCTCCAAGAAATACCAGCTTTCCCCCTTCAAATAGGACCTTTTCACCCACAAATACCTGTTTTATCCCCAAAAGAGGACAGTTTCTTCCAGAAAGGCCACATTTCTCCCAAACATATCACATCTCCTCCAAGAAATACCAGGATTCCTCCTGAAATAGGACATTTTCTCCCACAAGTACCAGCCTTCTCCCCCCAAATAGGACATTTTCTTCCAGAAATGTCACATTTCTCCAAAATAGATCACATCTTCTCCAAGAAATTCCAGGGTTCCCCCTTCAAATAGGACCTTTTCACCCACACATACCTCTTTTATCCCCAAAAGAGGACAGTTTCTTCCAGAAATGCCACATTTCTCCCAAATATATCACATCTTCTCCAAGAAATACCAGGTTTCCCCCTTCAAATAGGACCTTATCACCCACAAATACCTCTTTTATCCCCAAAAGAGGACAGTTTCTTCCAGAAATGCCACATTTCTCCCAAATATATCACATCTTCTCCAAGAAATACCAGGATTCCTCCTGAAATAGGACCTTCTCACCCACTAATACCAGGCTTCTCCCCCCAAATATGACAGTTTCTTCCAAAAATGCCTCATTTCTCCCAAATATATCACATCTTCTCCAAGAAATACCAGCTTTCCCCCTCGAAATAGGACCTTTTCACCCACAAATACCTGTTTTATCCCCAAAAGAGGACAGTTTCTTCCAGAAATGCCACATTTCTCCCAAATATATCACATCTTCTCCAAGAAATACCAGGGTTCCCCCTTCAAATAGGACCTTTTCAACCACAAATACCTGTTTTATCCCCAAAAGAGGACAGTTTCTTCCAGAAATGCCACATTTCTCCCAAATATATCACATCTTCTCCAAGAAATACCAGGTTTCCCCCTTCAAATAGGACCTTTTCTCCATGAAATACCTCTTTTATCCCCAAAAGAGGACAGTTTCTTCCAGAAATGCCACATTTCTCCCAAATAGATCACATCTTCTCCAAGAAATACCAGGATTCCTCCTGAAATAGGACCTTCTCACCCAAAACTACCAGCCTTCTCCCCCCAAATTGGACATTTTCTTCCAGAAATGCCACATTTCTCCCAAACATATCACATCTTCTCCAAGAAATACCAGGATTCCTCCTGAAATAGGACCTTCTCACCCAAAACTACCAGCCTTCTCCCCCCAAATTGGACATTTTCTTCCAGACATGCCACATTACTCCCAAATAGATAACATCTTCTCCAAGAAATACCAGCTTTCCCCCTTCAAATAGGACCTTTACTCCCACAAATACCTCTTTGATCCCCAAAAGAGGACAGTTTCTGCCAGAAATGCCACATTTCTCCCAAATATATCACATCTTCTCCAAGAAATACCAGGGTTCCCCCTTCAAATAGGACCTTATCACCCACAAATACCTCTTTTATCCCCAAAAGAGGACAGTTTCTTCCAGAAATGCCACATTTCTCCCAAATAGATCACATCTTCTCCAAGAAATACCAGGGTTCCCCCTTCAAATAGGACCTTTTCACCCACAAATACCTCTTTTATCCCCAAAAGAGGACAGTTTCTTCCAGGAATGCCACATTTCTCCCAAATATATCACATCTTCTCCAAGAAATAACAGGTTTCCCCCTTCAAATACAACGTTTTCACCCACAAATACCTCTTTTATCCCCAAAAGAGGACAGTTTCTTCCAGAAATGCCACATTTCTCCCAAATATATCACATCTTCTCCAAGAAATACCACGTTTCCCCCCTTCAAATAGGACCTTTTCACCCACAAATACCTGTTTTATGCCCAAAATACGACAGTTTCTTCCAGACATGCCACATTTCTCCCAAATATATCACATCTTCTCCAAGAAATACCAGGTTTCCCCCTTCAAATAGGACCTTTTCAACCACAAATACCTGTTTTATCCCTCAAATTGAACATATTCTTCCAGAAATGCCAGATTTCTCCCAAATATATCACATCTTCTCCAAGATACACCATGTTTCCCCCTTCAAATAGGACCTTTTCACCCACAAATACCTGTTTTATCCCCAAAATAGGACAGTTTCTTCCAGGAATGTCTCAGTTCTCCCAAATATATCATATCTTCTCCAAGAAATACCAGGTTTCCCCCTTCAGATAGGACCTTATCTCCCACAAATACCTGTTTTATCCCCAAAATAGGACAGTTTCTTCCAGATAGGCCACATTTCTCCCAAATATATCACATCTTCTCCAAGAAATACCAGCTTTCCCCCTTCAAATAGGACCTTTTCACCCACAAATACCTGTTTTATCCCCAAAAGAGGACAGTTTCTTCCAGAAAGGCCACATTTCTCCCAAACATATCACATCTCCTCCAAGAAATACCAGGATTCCTCCTGAAATAGGACCTTTTCTCCCACAAGTACCAGCCTTCTCCCCCCAAATAGAACATTTTCTTCCAGACATGCCACATTTCTCCCAAATATATCACATCTTCTCCAAGAAATACCAGCTTTCCCCCTTCAAATAGGACCTTTTCACCCACACATACCTCTTTTATCCCCAAAATAGGACAGTTTCTTCCAGAAATGCCACATTTCTCCCAAATATATCACATCTTCTCCAAGAAATACCAGGGTTCCCCCTTCAAATAGGACCTTATCACCCACAAATACCTCTTTTATCCCCAAAAGAGGACAGTTTCTTCCAGAAATGCCACATTTCTCCCAAATATATCACATCTTCTCCAAGAAATACCAGGATTCCTCCTGAAATAGGACCTTCTCACCCACTAATACCAGGCTTCTCCCCACAAATTGGACAGTTTCTTCCAGAAATGCCTCATTTCTCCCAAATATATCACATCTTCTCCAAGAAATACCAGGTTTCCCCCTTCAAATAGGACCTTTTCAACCACAAATACCTGTTTTATCCCTCAAATTGAACATATTCTTCCAGAAATGCCAGATTTCTCCCAAATATATCACATCTTCTCCAAGATATACCAGGTTTCCCCCTTCAAATAGGACCTTTTCACCCACTAATACCTGTTTTATCCCCAAAAGAGGACAGTTTCTTCCAGAAATGTCTCAGTTCTCCCAAATATATCACATCTTCTCCAAGAAATACCAGCTTTCCCCCTTCAAATAGGACCTTTTCACCCACAAATACCTGTTTTATCCCCAAAAGAGGACAGTTTCTTCCAGAAATGCCACATTTCTCCCAAATATACCACATCTTCTCCAAGAAATACCAGCTTTCCCCCTTCAAATAGGACCTTTTCACCCACAAATACCTCTTTGATCCCCAAAAGAGGACAGTTTCTGCCAGAAATGCCACATTTCTCCCAAATATATCACATCTTCTCCAAGAAATACCAGGGTTCCCCCTTCAAATAGGACCTTATCACCCACAAATACCTCTTTTATCCCCCAAAGAGGACAGTTTCTTCCAGAAATGCCACATTTCTCCCAAATAGATCACATCTTCTCCAAGAAATACCATGTTTCCCCCTTCAAATAGGACCTTTTCACCCACAAATACCTCTTTTATCCCCAAAAGAGGACAGTTTCTTCCAGGAATGCCACATTTCTCCCAAATATATCACATCTTCTCCAAGAAATAACAGGTTTCCCCCTTCAAATACAACGTTTTCACCCACAAATACCTCTTTTATCCCCAAAAGAGGACAGTTTCTTCCAGAAATGCCACATTTCTCCCAAATATATCACATCTTCTCCAAGAAATACCACGTTTCCCCCCTTCAAATAGGACCTTTTCACCCACAAATACCTGTTTTATGCCCAAAATACGACAGTTTCTTCCAGACATGCCACATTTCTCCCAAATATATCACATCTTCTCCAAGAAATACCAGCTTTCCCCCTTCAAATAGGACCATTTCAACCACAAATACCTGGTTTATCCCGCAAATTGAACATATTCTTCCAGAAATGCCAGATTTCTCCCAAATATATCACATCTTCTCCAAGATACACCATGTTTCCCCCTTCAAATAGGACCTTTTCACCCACAAATACCTGTTTTATCCCCAAAATAGGACAGTTTCTTCCAGGAATGTCTCAGTTCTCCCAAATATACCATATCTTCTCCAAGAAATACCAGGTTTCCCCCTTCAGATAGGACCTTATCTCCCACAAATACCTGTTTTATCCCCAAAATAGGACAGTTTCTTCCAGATAGGCCACATTTCTCCCAAATATATCACATCTTCTCCAAGAAATACCAGCTTTCCCCCTTCAAATAGGACCTTTTCACCCACAAATACCTGTTTTATCCCCAAAAGAGGACAGTTTCTTCCAGAAAGGCCACATTTCTCCCAAACATATCACATCTCCTCCAAGAAATACCAGGATTCCTCCTGAAATAGGACCTTTTCTCCCACAAGTACCAGCCTTCTCCCCCCAAATAGAACATTTTCTTCCAGACATGCCACATTTCTCCCAAATATATCACATCTTCTCCAAGAAATACCAGCTTTCCCCCTTCAAATAGGACCTTTTCACCCACACATACCTCTTTTATCCCCAAAATAGGACAGTTTCTTCCAGAAATGCCACATTTCTCCCAAATATATCACATCTTCTCCAAGAAATACCAGGGTTCCCCCTTCAAATAGGACCTTTTCACCCACAAATACCTCTTTTATCCCCAAAAGAGGACAGTTTCTTCCAGAAATGCCACATTTCTCCCAAATATATCACATCTTCTCCAAGAAATACCAGGATTCCTCCTGTAATAGGACCTTCTCACCCACTAATACCAGGCTTCTCCCCACAAATTGGACAGTTTCTTCCAGAAATGCCTCATTTCTCCCAAATATATCACATCTTCTCCAAGAAATAACAGGTTTCCCCCTCGAAATAGGACCTTTTCACCCACAAATACCTCTTTTATCCCCAAAAGAGGACAGTTTCTTCCAGACATGCCACATTTCTCCCAAATAGATCACATCTTCTCCAAGAAATACCAGCTTTCCCCCTTCAAATAGGACCTTTTCAACCACAAATACCTGTTTTATGCCCAAAATACGACAGTTTCTTCCAGAAATGCCACATTTCTCCCAAATATATCACATCTTCTCCAAGAAATACCAGCTTTCCCCCTTCAAATAGGACCTTTTCACCCACAAATACCTCTTTTATCCCCAAAAGAGGACAGCTTCTTCCAGACATGCCACATTTCTCCCAAATATATCACATCTTCTCCAAGAAATACCAGGGTTCCCCCTTCAAATAGGACCTTATCACCCACAAATACCTCTTTTATCCCCAAAAGAGGACAGTTTCTTCCAGAAAGGCCACATTTCTCCCAAATATATCACATCTTCTCCAAGAAATACCAGGATTCCTCCTGAAATAGGACCTTTTCACCCACAAATACCACTTTTATCCCCAAAATACGACAGTTTCTGCCAGAAATGCCTCATTTCTCCCAAATATATCACATCTTCTCCAAGAAATACCAGGTTTCCCCCTCGAAATAGGACCTTTTCACCCACAAATACCTCTTTTATCCCCAAAAGAGGACAGTTTCTTCCAGAAAGGCCACATTTCTCCCAAATATATCACATCTTCTCCAAGAAATACCAGATTTCCCCCTTCAAATAGGACCTTTTAAACCACAAATACCTGTTTTATGCCCAAAATACGACAGTTTCTTCCAGAAATGCCACATTTCTCCCAAATATATCACATCTTCTCCAAGAAATACCAGCTTTCCCCCTTCAAATAGGACCTTTTCTCCATGAAATACCTCTTTTATCCCCAAAAGAGGACAGTTTCTTCCAGAAATGCCACATTTCTCCCAAATATATCACATCTTCTCCAAGAAATACCAGGTTTCCCCCTGGAAATAGGATCTTTTCAACCTCTAATACCTCTTTTATCCCCTAAAGAGGACAGTTTCTTCCAGAAAGGCCACATTTCTCCCAAATAGATCACTTCTTCCCCAAGAAATACCGGGGTTCCCCTTCAAATAGGACCTTATCACCCACAAATACCCCTTTTATCCCCAAAATAGGACAGTTTCTTCCAGAAATGCCACATTTCTCCCAAATATATCACATCTTCTCCAAGAAATACCAGCTTTCCCCCTTCAAATAGGACCTTTTCACACACAAATACCTCTTTTATCCCCAAAAGAGGACAGTTTCTTCCAGAAATGCCAGATTTCTCCCAAATATATCACATCTTCTCCAAGAAATAATAGGTTTCCCCCTTCAAATACAACGTTTTCACCCACAGATACCTGTTTTATCCCCAAAAGAGGACAGTTTCTTCCAGAAATGCCTGATTTCTCCCAAATATACCACATCTTCTCCAAGAAATACCACGTTTCCCCCTTCAAATAGGACCTTTTCACCCACAAATACCTGTTTTATCCCCAAAATAGGGCAGTTTCTTCCAGAAATGCCACATTTCTCCCAAATATATCACATCTTCTCCAAGAAATACCAGGTTTCCCCCTTCAAATAGGACCTTTTCACGCACAAATACCTCTTTGATCCCCAAAAGAGGACAGTTTCTTATAGAAAGGCCACATTTCTCCCAAATAGATCACATCTTCTCCAAGAAATACCAGGATTCCTCCTGAAATAGGACCTTTTCACCCACAAATACCTGTTTTATCCCCAAAAGAGGACAGTTTCTTCCAGAAAGGCCACATTTCTCCCAAACATATCACATCTCCTCCAAGAAATACCAGGATTCCTCCTGAAATAGGACCTTTTCTCCCACAAGTACCAGCCTTCTCCCCCCAAATAGAACATTTTCTTCCAGACATGCCACATTTCTCCCAAATATATCACATCTTCTCCAAGAAATACCAGCTTTCCCCCTTCAAATAGGACCTTTTCACCCACACATACCTCTTTTATCCCCAAAATAGGACAGTTTCTTCCAGAAATGCCACATTTCTCCCAAATATATCACATCTTCTCCAAGAAATACCAGGGTTCCCCCTTCAAATAGGACCTTATCACCCACAAATACCTCTTTTATCCCCAAAAGAGGACAGTTTCTTCCAGAAATGCCACATTTCTCCCAAATATATCACATCTTCTCCAAGAAATACCAGGATTCCTCCTGAAATAGGACCTTCTCACCCACTAATACCAGGCTTCTCCCCACAAATTGGACAGTTTCTTCCAGAAATGCCTCATTTCTCCCAAATATATCACATCTTCTCCAAGAAATACCAGGTTTCCCCCTTCAAATAGGACCTTTTCAACCACAAATACCTGTTTTATCCCTCAAATTGAACATATTCTTCCAGAAATGCCAGATTTCTCCCAAATATATCACATCTTCTCCAAGATATACCAGGTTTCCCCCTTCAAATAGGACCTTTTCACCCACTAATACCTGTTTTATCCCCAAAAGAGGACAGTTTCTTCCAGAAATGTCTCAGTTCTCCCAAATATATCACATCTTCTCCAAGAAATACCAGCTTTCCCCCTTCAAATAGGACCTTTTCACCCACAAATACCTGTTTTATCCCCAAAAGAGGACAGTTTCTTCCAGAAATGCCACATTTCTCCCAAATATACCACATCTTCTCCAAGAAATACCAGCTTTCCCCCTTCAAATAGGACCTTTTCACCCACAAATACCTCTTTGATCCCCAAAAGAGGACAGTTTCTGCCAGAAATGCCACATTTCTCCCAAATATATCACATCTTCTCCAAGAAATACCAGGGTTCCCCCTTCAAATAGGACCTTATCACCCACAAATACCTCTTTTATCCCCCAAAGAGGACAGTTTCTTCCAGAAATGCCACATTTCTCCCAAATAGATCACATCTTCTCCAAGAAATACCATGTTTCCCCCTTCAAATAGGACCTTTTCACCCACAAATACCTCTTTTATCCCCAAAAGAGGACAGTTTCTTCCAGGAATGCCACATTTCTCCCAAATATATCACATCTTCTCCAAGAAATAACAGGTTTCCCCCTTCAAATACAACGTTTTCACCCACAAATACCTCTTTTATCCCCAAAAGAGGACAGTTTCTTCCAGAAATGCCACATTTCTCCCAAATATATCACATCTTCTCCAAGAAATACCACGTTTCCCCCGTTCAAATAGGACCTTTCACCCACAAATACCTGTTTTATGCCCAAAATACGACAGTTTCTTCCAGACATGCCACATTTCTCCCAAATATATCACATCTTCTCCAAGAAATACCAGCTTTCCCCTTCAAATAGGACCATTTCAACCACAAATACCTGTTTATCCCTCAAATTGAACATATTCTTCCAGAAATGCCAGATTTCTCCCAAATATATCACATCTTCTCCAAGATACACCATGTTTCCCCCTTCAAATAGGACCTTTTCACCCACAAATACCTGTTTTATCCCCAAAATAGGACAGTTTCTTCCAGGAATGTCTCAGTTCTCCCAAATATACCATATCTTCTCCAAGAAATACCAGGTTTCCCCCTTCAGATAGGACTTATCTCCCACAAATACCTGTTTTATCCCCAAAAAGGACAGTTTCTTCCAGATAGGCCACATTTCTCCAAATATATCACATCTTCTCCAAGAAATACCAGCTTTCCCCTTCAAATAGGACCTTTTCACCCACAAATACCTGTTTTATCCCCAAAGAGGACAGTTTCTTCCAGAAAGGCCACATTTCTCCCAAACATATCACATCTCCTCCAAGAAATACCAGGATTCCTCCTGAAATAGGACCTTTTCTCCCACAAGTACCAGCCTTCTCCCCCCAAATAGAACATTTTCTTCCAGACATGCCACATTTCTCCCAAATATATCACATCTTCTCCAAGAAATACCAGCTTTCCCCCTTCAAATAGGACCTTTTCACCCACACATACCTCTTTTATCCCCAAAATAGGACAGTTTCTTCCAGAAATGCCACATTTCTCCCAAATATATCACATCTTCTCCAAGAAATACCAGGGTTCCCCCTTCAAATAGGACCTTTTCACCCACAAATACCTCTTTTATCCCCAAAAGAGGACAGTTTCTTCCAGAAATGCCACATTTCTCCCAAATATATCACATCTTCTCCAAGAAATACCAGGATTCCTCCTGTAATAGGACCTTCTCACCCACTAATACCAGGCTTCTCCCACAAATTGGTCAGTTTCTTCCAGAAATGCCTCATTTCTCCCAAATATATCACATCTTCTCCAAGAAATACCAGGTTTCCCCCCTCGAAATAGGACCTTTTCACCCACAAATACCTGTTTTATCCCCAAAATAGGACAGTTTCTTCCAGACATGCCACATTTCTCCCAAATAGATCACATCTTCTCCAAGAAATACCAGCTTTCCCCCTTCAAATAGGACCTTTTCAACCACAAATACCTGTTTTATGCCCAAAATACGACAGTTTCTTCCAGAAATGCCACATTTCTCCCAAATATATCACATCTTCTCCAAGAAATACCAGCTTTCCCCCCTTCAAATAGGACCTTTTCACCCACAAATACCTCTTTATCCCCAAAAGAGGACAGCTTCTTCCAGACATGCCACATTTCTCCCAAATATATCACATCTTCTCCAAGAAATACCAGGGTTCCCCCTTCAAATAGGACCTTATCACCCACAAATACCTGTTTTATCCCCAAAAGAGGACAGTTTCTTCCAGAAAGGCACATTTCTCCCAAATATATCACATCTTCTCCAAGAAATACCAGGATTCCTCCTGAAATAGGACCTTTTCACCCACAAATACCACTTTTATCCCCAAAATACGACAGTTTCTGCCAGAAATGCCTCATTTCTCCCAAATATATCACATCTTCTCCAAGAAATACCAGGTTTCCCCCTCGAAATAGGACCTTTTCACCCACAAATACCTCTTTTATCCCCAAAAGAGGACAGTTTCTTCCAGAAAGGCCACATTTCTCCCAAATATATCACATCTTCTCCAAGAAATACCAGATTTCCCCCTTCAAATAGGACCTTTTAAACCACAAATACCTGTTTTATGCCCAAAATACGACAGTTTCTTCCAGAAATGCCACATTTCTCCCAAATATATCACATCTTCTCCAAGAAATACCAGCTTTCCCCCTTCAAATAGGACCTTTTCTCCATGAAATACCTCTTTTATCCCCAAAAGAGGACAGTTTCTTCCAGAAATGCCACATTTCTCCCAAATATATCACATCTTCTCCAAGAAATACCAGGTTTCCCCCTGGAAATAGGATCTTTTCAACCTCTAATACCTCTTTTATCCCCTAAAGAGGACAGTTTCTTCCAGAAAGGCCACATTTCTCCCAAATAGATCACTTCTTCCCCAAGAAATACCGGGGTTCCCCTTCAAATAGGACCTTATCACCCACAAATACCTCTTTTATCCCCAAAATAGGACAGTTTCTTCCAGAAATGCCACATTTCTCCCAAATATATCACATCTTCTCCAAGAAATACCAGCTTTCCCCCTTCAAATAGGACCTTTTCACACACAAATACCTCTTTTATCCCCAAAAGAGGACAGTTTCTTCCAGAAATGCCAGATTTCTCCCAAATATATCACATCTTCTCCAAGAAATAATAGGTTTCCCCCTTCAAATACAACGTTTTCACCCACAGATACCTGTTTTTATCCCCAAAAGAGGACAGTTTCTTCCAGAAATGCCTGATTTCTCCCAAATATACCACATCTTCTCCAAGAAATACCACGTTTCCCCTTCAAATAGGACCTTTTCACCCACAAATACCTCTTTTATCCCCAAAAGAGGACAGTTTCTTCCAGAAATGCCACATTTCTCCCAAATATATCACATCTTCTCCAAGAAATACCAGGTTTCCCCCTTCAAATAGGACCTTTTCACGCACAAATACCTCTTTGATCCCAAAAGAGGACAGTTTCTTATAGAAAGGCCACATTTCTCCCAAATAGATCACATCTTCTCCAAGAAATACCAGGATTCCTCCTGAAATAGGACCTTTTCACCCACAAATACCTCTTTTATCCCTCAATAGGACAGTTTCTTCCAGAAATGCCATATTTCTCCTAAATATATCACATCTTCTCCAAGAAATACCACGTTTCCCCCTTCAAATAGGACCTTTTCAACCACAAATACCTGTTTATGCCCAAAAGAGGACAGTTTCTTCCAGAAATGCCACATTTCTCCCAAATATATCACATCTTCTCCAAGAAATACCAGCTTTCCCCCTTGAATTAGGACCTTTTCCACATGAAATACCTCTTTTATCCCCAAAAGAGGACATTTTCTTCCAGAAATGCCACATTTCTCCCAAATAGATCACATCTTCTCCAAGAAATACCAGCTTTCCCCCTTCAAATAGGACCTTTTCAACACTAATACCTCTTTTATCCCCAAAAGAGGACAGTTTCTTCCAGAAAGGCCACATTTCTCCCAAATATATCACATCTTCTCCAAGAAATGCCAGGATTCCTCCTGAAATAGGACCTTCTCACCCAAAACTACCAGCCTTCTCCCCAAATTGGACATTTTCTTCCAGAAAGGCCACATTTCTCCCAAATATATCACATCTTCTCCAAGAAATACCAGGATTCCTCCTGAAATAGGGACCTTCTCACCCAAAACTACCAGCCTTCTCCCCCCAAATTGGACATTTTCTTCCAGACATGCCACATTTCTCCCAAATATATCACATCTTCTCCAAGAAATACCAGGTTTCCCCCTCGAAATAGGACCTTTTCACCCACAAATACCTCTTTTATCCCCAAAAGAGGACAGTTTCTTCCAGAAATGCCACATTTCTCCCAAATATATCACATCTTCTCCAAGAAATACCAGGTTTCCCCCTTCAAATAGGACCTTTTCAACCACAAATACCTCTTTTATGCCCAAAATACGACAGTTTCTTCCAGAAATGCCACATTTCTCCCAAATATATCACATCTTCTCCAAGAAATACCACGTTTCCCCCTTCAAATAGGACCTTTTCTCCATGAAATACCTCTTTTATCCCCAAAAGAGGGACATTTTCTTCCAGAAATGCCACATTTCTCCCAAATAGATCACATCTTCTCCAAGAAATACCAGGTTTCCCCGGGGAAATAGGATCTTTTCAACCACTAATACCTCTTTTATCCCCAAAAGAGGACAGTTTCTTCCGGAAAGGCCACATTTCTCCCAAATATATCACATCTTCTCCAAGAAATGCCAGGATTCCTCATGAAATAGGACCTTCTCACCCAAAACTACCAGCCTTCTCCCCCCAAATTGGACATTTTCTTCCAGAAATGCCACATTTCTCCCAAAATATATCATATCTTCTCCAAGAAATACCAGGATTCCTCCTGAAATAGGACCTTCTCACCCAAAACTACCAGCCTTCTCCCCCCAAATTGGACATTTTCTTCCAGAAATGCCACATTTCTCCAAATAGATCACATCTTCTCCAAGAAATACCAGCTTTCCCCTTCAAATAGGACCTTTTCTCCCACAAATACCTCTTCTATCCCCAAAAGAGGACAGTTTCTTCCTGAAAGGCCACATTTCTCCCAAATATATCACATCTTCTCCAAGAAATACCAGCTTTCCCCCTTCAAATAGGACCTTTTCACCCACAAATACCTGTTTTATCCCCAAAATAGGACAGCTTCTTCCAGAAATGCCACATTTCTCCCAAATATATCACATCTTCTCCAAGAAATACCAGGATTCCTCCTGTAATAGGACCTTCTCACCCACTAATACCAGGCTTCTCCCCACAAATTGGACAGTTTCTTCCAGAAATGCCTCATTTCTCCCAAATATATCACATCTTCTCCAAGAAATACCAGGTTTCCCCCTCGAAATAGGACCTTTTCACCCACAAATACCTGTTTTATCCCCAAAATAGGACAGTTTCTTCCAGACATGCCACATTTCTCCCAAATAGATCACATCTTCTCCAAGAAATACCAGCTTTCCCCCTTCAAATAGGACATTTTCAACCACAAAATACCTGTTTTATGCCCAAAATACGACAGTTTCTTCCAGAAATGCCACATTTCTCCCAAATATATCACATCTTCTCCAAGAAATACCAGCTTTCCCCCTTCAAATAGGACCTTTTCACCCACAAATACCTCTTTTATCCCAAAAGAGGACAGCTTCTTCCAGACATGCCACATTTCTCCCAAATATATCACATCTTCTCCAAGAAATACCAGGGTTCCCACTTCAAATAGGACCTTATCACCCACAAATACCTGTTTATCCCCAAAAGAGGACAGTTTCTTCCAGAAAGGCCACATTTCTCCCAAATATATCACATCTTCTCCAAGAAATACCAGGATTCCTCCTGAAATAGGACCTTTTCACCCACAAATACCACTTTTATCCCCAAAATACGACAGTTTCTGCCAGAAATGCCTCATTTCTCCAAATATATCACATCTTCTCCAAGAAATACAGGTTTCCCCCTCGAAATAGGACCTTTTCACCCACAAATACCTCTTTTATCCCCAAAAGAGGACAGTTTCTTCCAGAAAGGCCACATTTCTCCCAAATATATCACATCTTCTCCAAGAAATACCAGATTTCCCCCTTCAAATAGGACCTTTTAAACCACAAATACCTGTTTTATCCCCAAAAGAGGACAGTTTCTTCCAGAAATGCCACATTTCTCCCAAATATATCACATCTTCTCCAAGAAATACCAGCTTTCCCCCTTCAAATAGGACCTTTTCTCCATGAAATACCTCTTTTATCCCCAAAAGAGGACAGTTTCTTCCAGAAATGCCACATTTCTCCCAAATATATCACATCTTCTCCAAGAAATACAGGTTTCCCCCTGGAAATAGGATCTTTTCAACCTCTAATACCTCTTTTATCCCCTAAAGAGGACAGTTTCTTCCAGAAAGGCCACATTTCTCCCAAATAGATCACTTCTTCCCCAAGAAATACCGGGGTTCCCCTTCAAATAGGACCTTATCACCCACAAATACCTCTTTTCTATCCCCAAAATAGGACAGTTTCTTCCAGAAATGCCACATTTCTCCCAAATATATCACATCTTCTCCAAGAAATACCAGCTTTCCCCCTTCAAATAGGACCTTTTCACACACAAATACCTCTTTTATCCCCAAAAGAGGACAGTTTCTTCCAGAAATG